>JAQPZY010001533.1:3420000-3948979 GCA_029931535.1 Margaritifera margaritifera
GGATAAATTCTATAAACAACAGACATAACTGACTCACTACAGATGACGAGATCTCTGACCAAGACACTTTAAGCTTTGTACATGTGTTTTAATAGCTGCGGCATCAATAAACCTTTAGAATGACTACAGATTTAACTCATCCAAAAAATGCTAGTAACTTATTAGAAGACAAAGACCTAACTCACCCCAGGCATTACATATTAAATGCCATACTCACCAAGCTAGTGACAACTGGGTGAGAAGATCTCACATTCCCTGATTATGACATTGGCGTTGTACTGGTTTTTCACAAAAGATAATAAAAACAGTATGAACGTTTTAACTATGTACATCCATAATTGCTACCTTTGAAGGAATGTGGATTGACTCTATTTTGACACTACAATGGCAGTTAGAGATATGTACAGTACTTTAATCTGGTTTACGGTATGTGTCATATGACACTACCTGTTTGTTGATTTTAGAAAACCATTAGCCAGATTCAGTGTTAGGTTTATTCATTTTTTGTTTAGAACCATCTGTACTTTGCCTGCAGACCCTCTGAAGCAGTCATGGTTACAAAGGATTAAATAAAGGTCAGTAGTGTTTATATGTTTTTACAATGTGGTTGTTCATAACAGTGTCAAAACTCATATTTTGCCTACAAATCATGCATATGATCACTGGTCACGTTGACCAGGTGGTCATTCATGACAGTGTATTTGTATAATAAAATCAATCTGTGCATAACGATTGTAACCATAAATGTCTGGTGGTCATAGTAGAGGTTGTTCCAGTTAAGTTTTACTGTATTATTACTATTATTTAAAATACTCTGAATAGGCTTACTTGCCTTCAAAATTCTTATAATTAGGAATGAATGCAACAGTGATAATTCAAGGATTTTTGTAGGGGTTCTCAAGTGATAAAAATGGGCTTGTCTTATGAGAAAGATTTCAAAATCATGTGGAATTCCCAATTTTAGAAATGTACTCCTCAACATTTTATTCCCAATCACTCTAATTCTTTACCAAAAACATGCATCCAGCCCCAATCTCCCTTACCCAAGAAAAATCCCTTCTTTTACATTCTGACTCTAAACATCTGATGAGCTTGCAAAACGAAACTAGAACATCATGCATGAATTTAAATATCCTAAAATTATGGTAAACTTAAAACATCTACATCATAGTAAAATTTAATTATGACTTTTAACAAATGAAGTCTAAAACGGTCTGCATGATTTTAAATGTCCTTTTCACTATTGGACATGAAAAGGTTTTACCCAAGTAAAATGTGTCCAAGTGTTATTCTTTACCATATTTAATTAAATTTTATGTCCAATTTACGCAAGTCATCACATGATCATGTACGTCTTTTCTACATATGTAAATCTAGGCACTAAGTAAAAACATGTGCCAAAAGAATATATCAAATTACCACATTCAATTTCAACTTCTTCTTCCTCTTCTCTGATAATTTTATAGAAAAGGATTGACGATTCATTTTCATCTGGGGTGTCGTTCAGGAATTTTCCAAGTGCCCTTTCCCAGACGCCATCGTCCCGATCAAGGAGATCATCGAAAACATCTGCTTCCTTTATATCAAGTGCAAGATAAACTTGATCCCGGAGCCATTCGATCCGGGGATCATCCATCGTTTTCTAATTTACGTACGGACGAACAAGGTAAAATAGTGTCCCCATATTTCTTGCAAAGAAACGTCTTCTTAGTTGCGTATTGTTCCAGCAAGTGTCTGTTGTCCGTCAAATTACTAATTGTGAATACACGTACAAATAGTGCGTAATCAAACTTAGGTTGTATTATTTAATATGAATTATTTTATAGAGAATATTACATGTATCGATCTAACAGTAGTCTTTATATGACTCTGTATACTTTAATTTGATTATGGTGAAAGATATGTATAATGATTGCACTGTGCGCATGAATATTTTAAAGAAATATGAACTATTTTCTATGTTTGCATCGACGCCATGTTCAAACATTTCGTTGCTCAGCAACATCTAAATCGGAACAGTGCTGGTCCCATTAGGAACAATCTCTGCTATTTCTGCGAGACACAAATATACCTTGAATGTATGTTAGCGTAGTAATTTTCAGAAAAATCTTAAATTTTATTCGCCAAAAATTTATCTGCAAAAAAAGAAAACCTAATCTATTCGGACTATCTTGGCTACTTCTACGATAAGATTGACTGTAACACTGACCGAGATGTTACGAATGAAAAATAGGCATTAGGAATATCCTTTACTATTTCGAAGCATGCGACGGTAAAGGCCGAAGACGTTCTGATTGAAAAGGCATTCGGAATTATTTCGGCTATTTCAGCGAGACAACATTATGATCCGTATGATCGACCTCGATGTTGAAAAATAGTTCGATCATTCGTTACTTCTCGGTCAATCCTTGTTCCGTAAATAGACGAGCTCGTCCAAATTTCATCTCAGGTCGATAAATGATCGAGTGATGTTCCGATCGACATTCGAGGTATGATCCATAGAATTGACCGAGAAGTTACGAATAGTTCGTGGCTTTTCTGCAAAATTCAATCAAAATAAGGATTTACTCTGCACCATCGCCACTGAGTAAGCGACTCTGCGATCTGGCGATTTACTATCCAATTTTGGATATTATCCCTACGCCGACCAGCTCTGATGACACGTCATTGCGTTAAGAGAAACGAAATAGTTCCAAACACTTGGCCATTACTTTGGTTATGTTCATGACTTGCAAAGGTCACTCTAATGTATGTCTTGATTGTAATTTTACTAAATAAAGTTCTTAGTAAAAAAAAATGTAAACATGTGTTTTTGCAAAACATAAAATTGCCCATACTTTTTGAAGCACATCCGTTGTCAAATTTTTTAGTCTCGGAGGTCCGTAGATTTGCATATTGTCAGGTTCTTTAATTTCGGAGGCAATTAAATTTTGCATGTAGTCCGCAGTCCCATAATGCCTCGACAGAAGAGATCGGTTTAAAAAAAAAAAAAAAAAAAAAAAAAAAACACCGGAACTTGTGAAGTTTGACGTAGTATATTGACCGAGAAGTTGCGAATGATGTCAACGCTCATGGAGTCGCTGACATTTACTATGGACAGTTTTTATATCAGCGAAATTGGCTACTTTTTCGGAATGTTTTTATTACTTTGGGGGTTTTATTTATTGATTAAGACAGAAAAAAGTCAGGAGCACACTCTTTCCCGAGATGACATTGACTATGCACCTAAATGTTCCCACTGCACCAATCCAAATTGTGTTCGATGCACCTTGTATACAAAAGTAATTGTAGAGGCTGCCTGCCGTTTAAAGACAGTTTGTGAAAACGGAAATCAATCAGAGATAACAGTTGCTGAAAAGATGATTTACAGTCTTGAAAATACATGTTTATCCATGGAAAGTTTCCAAAAACCAAATGTGTTTTATTTGAATATCTTACAAAGTCGACCCGTGTGGGAGTGCATGGAATTTTTAACTGGTCTTGAAGCTAAATTTAATATCATAAAGAATGAATTTAAAATAATATATGAGAAAAATGTAACTGGATGGAGAAATAATGACACCTCTCATGGAAAATGGAGTATCTTTTCATTAATAAATCAAGGGAGAACAGTGCCAGAAAATACAGCCTTGTGTCCAGATACTTTTAAAATAGTTTCATCACTTCCAAATTTGATGCAGAAAAATGTATTCGGAAATGTAGCTTTTTCTGTAGTAGAGCCAGGAACTCATATATTCCCTCATTATGGACCAACCAACATCCGTCTGCGCTGCCATCTTGGTAAGAAAATTTGCTTGTGTATTGTACAAATACACACAAACAAAAAAAACACACATAATTAAAAATACAAACAACTGAAAATTTACTTGTGAGACATATTAAAGGCAAGCTAGGCTGCAGTAAGCATATAAAAATAAAATAAGAAAAAATTGGAAGATATATTTCTGTTTTACTTCATGGGGAGAGTCAGGCTCTGACTCTAAGAAATTTGAAACATTTGATTGGGAATCCACACATTTCCATCAGTTCTATAAATAAAAAATTACATTGGGGACCCTTGTACGGTTTCATGAAAAGGGCATGGTAATTGAGTGCACAGAAAGGCATCTGAAATACACATTGCCAGGTCAGTAAGTATTATGTATCGGGGCTCAGAAAAACCACCACACAGATTCATGCCTTGAGAATAAATCTGAATGCATTTTCTCCCCTGAACAAGTGTCGAAGTTCAACATACTTAACATTTAGCAGTAATTTATGCATCATTTTGATGTGGAGCAAATTTCCCTTTCAATGAGCTATCACAAATCATTATGAATCGGACCTCTGAGACATTAAGAGACAGAGAATGTCAAAATGTTTTCATCTGGTCAGGCAATGTTACAGTTGCCCCAGGTCACTGGTATTTTCAAGACTGAAGATTTATTGATACATTGTCATGCCAAAGGGAAGAGGCCAGCAGATATTTTCTAGAAGCATTCGAAATGAGTATTTTAAGTGGCTCAGCCGATTCCCACCAACTTTTGCACAAGGTATGTTGTTATAATCTGTTTATAAAGCAGAGAATGTCAAGACAACAGCTGATTTGTCAAATCCTAGTTGGGGTAATGATCTAGATCCATCATTTTATGTAATGATAAATCTAATTTTAAACACAACGCCAAAGAAGGTTAAGAACCTGACTAGAATGATGTTGAGTCCTTCAAACTGAATTTCATCTCTGGCAACCAACGACATCAGCATCATATATGTAAAAGATTTTACAACCTTCTCATCTTTGATGTCACATAGTAGTATTGGTTTGTCAGACATGATATTATTTTCCAATATTTATATCGAACCCCACCCGCCATAATTACCGCATAAGATGAATAAATACGATCCATACTCTTGCACCTTTAAGATGTGAAATTTAGGTTGATCAAAACCATTGTTGTGGTGGCAGTTGTTTCCTCCTTTCCTTCGCTGGTCAAAATTCCTGTGTATCCTCCCAATGAAGAAGCTATTACATGTGTTGGTGGGGGCACGTCTGCGATCTGTTCATCCATGTATTGTTTCATTGTAGTAGCAGAATCATCAACATAGTTTTTGATTAATGCAATTCATGTACCAGAGTCTCTGATTCCCCATTTTCAGTGATCATGGCCAGGTTTTGTGCAACAGCACCTCACAGCCTTACAATAACGTCGCTCATGTCCACGTTAGACATTTTAATTTTCCGGTTTGATCTTGGAGAATCACAAGCTCGCCCAGGGTGATGTCACCCTGGCTGATAAACTCAGACAAATCCATTTTCAAAACAATAATTTGAATATCGACTTTGGACAGTTTAAGTTTTCCAGTTTGATCTTGGAAAATCGCAAGCTTGCCCAGGTCAGCGTCGGCAACAACCCGGCTGGTAAACTCAGTCAAATCTGCTTCTGTGGCAAACCTGCTCAGATCAGCATCGGCACCACATGTGGTTGAGTAGCATCCATAAATGTTAATAGTCATTTTGTATACTCTCAAGAGTAGTTGAATGTAAAATCAACAAAGGCTTGTGGGGTTGGGCTTGAGGAAGCTTTGCTTCCCTTGAGTGCATGCAACGCTTCAACAACAAGATGACCACATATTGGCCCGTCCAGCCGAGTTTGCAACTGCAGCATTGAATACAACAACGGTAGACCAGGTGGTACAATCTCATACAAGTCAAGATACAAAAGATATCAAGGTGTTATTGTATATGCAACCCAGTGAGTGCCAGGTCCTGTTGTCAAATCCATGTTAACAATACCTGTTTCCCTCATGCGGGGAATCATCGATGCAAGTTCATCCTGCATAAAGACACGTTGGAAATGTTTGACTGATTTTACCATCGCAAGTAAATCAAGATTGGTCAGCAGCGAGGCCTTCTGCGAGTTGTACCAGGTAGTCGAAGACTCCAGCCTTAGGGTATTCTGTGACTTGTTCCGTGTAATCAAAGACCTTTTCTGTTTTTTACATAGATTGGTCCCCCACTTGCCTTTTTCAGTGCCATCCTGGATGCGGTTCTGACAGCTCTGAGCACAGCTGCTTTTGCAACCACCGCAGCCACTAACAATGCCGGAATTGCTGCAAGGAATGGAAATATTCCACCGGTCTTTTAGATTTGTGCCACCTCTGACTTCGATAATGTTAATGTCACCAAGGTGTTCTTTCATTTGGCTGCATTAAACTAATCAGGTTGTGTTTGGGTTAACCATATGTGGACATTGTCAGTTAACCTTGCCGGAGAAAGTTTTAACGTCACCCCACATTCATTTCGTATTGCGCTTTTGATTGGTTTTCGCCAAGGCCAGCCTTAACTTCATGGTAGGACATTATTATTTGCAAATGTAACAGATTCAGTTGCATCCACAGTGAGTTTTCTACAGGCACATCAATAACTTTCATTTGACCATGTATGTGAGCGAGCTGCGGTGGCTCAGTGGTTAGCATGCCAGACTCATGACCGAAATGGTGCGGGTTCGAATCCTACCACCGGACCAGCCTTGGTCACCTACCATGGTGTGTCCTTGGGCAAGGCACTTTACTCAAATTGCCTCGGCACTAAATAACCTACTTGTGTTGCTGTGCCATAAAGTACCAAACCAAACCAAAACCATGTATGTGAAAAGTTAGTAAATATCAGCTTGAAAATATGTTGAAATAACAATGTATGAATGTTTGTTACAGGTCCAATGAGACACTATAGTGGTTTAGTTATATGAATGTTTGCTTCAAGTCCAATGAGGCACTATAGTGGTTTTGCTTGTTACAGCATGAAACATGTGTAACAATGTATGAATGTTTGCTACAGGTCTAATGAGGCACTATAGTGGTTTAGTTTGTATAAATATTTGCTACAGGGCTAATGAGGCACTATAGTGGTTCAGTTTGTTAGAGCATGAAATGTGTGTAACAATGTTTTAATGTTTAGTACTTGTCATATGAGACACTATAGTGGTTTAGTTTTTTAGAGCATGAAATGTGTGTAACAATGTATGAATGTTTACTATAGGTGCACTGAGGCACTCTAGTGTTTTTTTAGAGCATGAAATGTGTGTAACAATGTATGAATGTTTACTATAGGTGCACTGAGGCACTCTAGTGTTTTTTTTTTAGAGCATGAAATGTGTGTAACAATGTATGAATGTTTACTATAGGTGCACTGAGGCACTCTAGTGTTTTTTTTTTAGAGCATGAAATATGTGTAACAATGTATGAATGTTTACTATAGGTGCACTGAGGCACTCTAGTGTTTTTTTAGAGCATGAAATGTGTGTAACAATGTATGAATGTTTACTATAGGTGCACTGAAGCACTCTAGTGTTTTTTTAGAGCATGAAATGTGTGTAACAATGTATGAATGTTTGTTACAGGAATAACAAGGCACTATAGTGGTTTGGTTTGTTAGAGTATGAAACTTATGTACAAGATTATCAGTAATAATGATGGTACAGATATAATGTTAAGCATGAGTAAGCACAAGGTATCTACTGCAGGTTTTTTAGTCTATAGGTATATGTATCAGGTAGTCCAGGTACACAGCATTTATTCTAAAGAAGTACGTCTTTTCATTTTAAAACTTTTAATTTGCATATGTGAAACTATCTCTTCATACAAGCATTATACATTTTTTAAAAAGAAGCAACAATAAAAAATAGATCAAAGCTCATTTACCTCAAGATTTAGTTAAATACTGCCATCCATATATCAGAATTTAAATTTTTATTTAAATAAGAAGCCACCTAAAGTTGTAAAGAACCATGAGATATTCAATTCAGAGTTTAAGGTAAAGATTCTGAAAATGTGTAATTATATATATATATATATATATATAAAATTTATATCTTTATGATACTATTAACAAAACTAGAGTCCTTGATAGAAAAGCCCCCAGATACAATGACGAGGTTATTAACAAAACTTGGCACCTTGATAAAAGAGCATTCTTGAAATAAAAAACCAAGAAAACCAACAAATGTGTCCCCTTTATGGTTACTTTCTACCCCAGTGCCCCAAACTTACAACAGATCATTTGGAAGCACTGGCACCAGATCAGATCTTAAGAACATCTAAAGGGCATATTTGAAGAAGTTCCAATGGTTGCATACTGTAGACCTAAAAATCTCGAGGACCATCTGATATGTAGCAATGTAACTTCAAACAAGACCACAGATTCAGGCATATAATGCTGCAAATACAAGTGCTGTCTAATTTGCAAACATATGCTCCAGACCAAATTCTTCTTAAGTTTGATGACAGGAGTTATCGAAGATACTCACATATAAGCTGGGTCCAAATGCAAACAACATAGAGCCTGATCTGCCATCTCATAAAGCGCCGGCAGATCAGGGTTTATGTTTGTTCTACTGATCAGTCCTTTCAAACTGCATAGACCCAGATCTGCCAGCGCATTATGCAACGGCAGATCTGGGTCTATGCAGTTTGCAGTTGGTATCGGCTTGTACGCGAGTATAGACGGTATCTTTACTATCAATCAGAAGTTAGGGTGTCAAACCAAAAATGTAATCTGTCTCCTGACATGAAATATTTGTGCCACTCAATATGTTTGCAAAACCATTGATCTCAGAAAACAAATGAATAACCACAAGAGCCACATTCTCAACAAACTCAAAGTGAAACACGCCAACCACTGCAACTCAACTGGGCATTCTGTACCGTACTTCGCGATGCTACTGATTGAGTCTAACCTGGAGTGGACCGATATAGAATACACACACAAGGAATGATACTGGGTACTGCAATTGAAAACTTGTGGGGAATTTGGCTTAAATGAAAAACTCTAACTTTCCCAATATCAAAATTCCAGTTAGGCATCAATTTTACCCAGTCATTCAGACATGTAGAAATTTTAGATTTTTTCTGAATATATAGCCTAGTTGATCACTTTTTCAGATCCATAAAAACAGAAATATTTTCATAGGACTTGGATGCCCCCACTAGGGTCCATTCTGTCGCTGAACACAGGCGGTGGGATGGGTGAATTCTCCACTCCATTTGAAGAAGAAAAAAATGGTGTTAATGTTCTAAATTACATATATACATTCAGCAAATAAAAGGTCATAACTCTGGAAACAACTTCTTAATGCTTTATGACAGAATGATATGCACATGTTCACTAGATGTCAGTAATGTCTACAAAGTTTCAGGGCATGCAAAGCTGTGGGACTAGTTGTCCAAACAGGAATTATACAGTACAGTAGAACCTGTCTTGAGGGCATTCTGTATTATACAAATAATGCCAATCTGCCATCAAATATGGCCACCATTACTAATAATATAAATACCTAATAACAACTCTTCTCAAAAACTGCTCAACAGAATTTGATTTTACAGAAAGCATGCAGGTCTTTCAGATTTGTTCAAATTATGCAGATCTGCCATCAAATATGGTCACCATTACTAGAAACAGAAAAACCTTTAAATGAAGACTTATCAGTAACAACTCAACAGAATTTGACCAAATTTGACAGAAGCATCCTGGCATAAAGGGCTTTCAATTTTTTTTTAACAAATGATGTTGATGTGCTATCAAATATGGGTGAAGGGTAGTAAAACTAGAGAAGCCTAAAAACAGTTGTTTTCATAACATAATGCAAACAACAGCATTGGAAGAAATGTATACAGAAAACATCCCACTGACCTGGATAATTTGATCAACTGATCTTTGATTTGGTTATTAGGCAACATGTCAGCCTGGTGAGTGATTTCAGACCCACATGTGCTCTTGTTATTGGTTAATCACTGTGGAGCTACATGTACCAGATGAATTACTGAGTACTGTTTTTGAGGATGTGTATGGCATTCTGTTCAATTTGAGGATGGGTTCAGAAGTGATTACCCATCTGTGTGCCACAGTTCATCCTAATTAGACAGTTAACATTCTTGAGCTACTACTTTCAGACTGTCATCATAGTAAGACACTTTCAAACAGTTGAAACTTGGCAATAAACACTCTTCTGCCATTGCACCTGCATACTAAACCAGTGATATCAGTCTTTATACCTGCACTTTTTGAAGAAAAGGCATATATCATGTTATCCTGCCCACATAAATGTGCATGTGTGCCTGTCTGATATTGGCATGCAACTCCTGCTGCATCATTTATGATAGAGACTTCAAACCTCATTGGAATATGACTGGGGGACTGGTCTGAGGTCTTGCACAAGTTTAAAAATTTTGATGCAGCTACTTATGGCAACTCTAGGAGGGTAGAGTTCTTTACATAAATTTACCAGAACTCCCAAATTATGAGACTAACAGTGTGTGTGTGTGTGACCCGAAGTTTCAACACATCAGGTGGGGAGTTGAAGGAGAGAGAGGGTGCACTCGTGTTGAAAATGGAAAAGGGGTCTGTTGTAGTTTTTGGACTAGTTTTGAAAATGGAAGGTGGGGGAGGGGTCTGCTGTAGCTTTTGTACCCATGCAGGACCCCATTTCAGACTGGTTTTGACAATTAACCCATTTTGGACAGACCATTTGATTTTAAATACCCTGTGTCAGGGAGGTGTGAAATAAACCAACCAGAACACCTAGGGTTTTTAATAGGGGAAATGTCACCATAAATGTCTTATCTCCATAATTTTATCTCATCTCTTTCATTTCTGGCTTCAATTTACCTAGTGAAAAGACATTCTTACCTGGTGAAAAGACATACAGATAATTATTTCCCCCTCAATCCCAGACACAGAGAAAGGAGCCTGCATGCATAATTTTGGTTGTAAAATATAATCCTGTTTCAGGTAGCTCTTAAGCCCATATAGTCTTGACAGTCAGAACACTTTACCACCACTTATACAGTGGTGTGCCCACACCCCCATCCCACCCCTATTTGAAGGGAATCATGAGGCATACAAATTTGGCTTCTGGGTCACAGTTTAGAAACTACTGAGATCTCTACTCTATAAGCTTATATTGTGGATAAAAAGGCAAATTCAGATATGCAACTGACTTTGGCCCCTGGGTCTATTCTTACCCCCCACAGACTTGACCCTAGGGCACAGATTTTGGGGATGGGTGAGACAAAGCAGGGGAGCATGGGGATACTGTGTTTTACAACACTCTACTTGTACAATAAATATATTCTTGTTTCCCTTTGAAAACACTGAGAGTGCTTGAACATTAATTAAGTGATACTTTTTGCTTTAAAATTTAATATTAGTTATACAGCACTGTAAGGGATGTTGGGTACATGACCTATCTCCTACATCCTGATGTTATCATCATATTATCATCTTGATTCACTAGGACATATGACTGTAGCCCACATAATGGGCCTCCAATTTACTGCACAACTGGAAAGAAGTAAAGTAATTATACAGCTAACAAAACCATTTGAGTGTCGAGGGCAGGGGTCCTAGGATTTTCTTTGCAACCAGGATTTTTTTTCTTTATAAATTTTTATCCAACTAATATAATGGATAGAATTAGTTCTTTTTTTCTTCTCCAAATCGGACCAAGAGTATGTTTTTTAAAGTTATTTGGGAACTGGAATTGTTTTTTCTTTTTTTAATCCCAGCCTCTGCACCTGAAAATTAAATGATTGGTCCCTTATTACATATCCAATTGTGTCAGATTGTTATTTGGTGCAAGCTAGGCAGTATTCTGGCAGATTCAATCCACTTCTAGACCCTGGATTGATTGAATATAAAAAAAATCCTTTAGCTTCCTTAGTAACATTCTGACCATTTAATTTTTGGGGTGGGGGAGGAGGGTGCTGGGATTTTATTTCCAACCAAGAATTTTTTTTTTCTTTTATCACAAGATAATTTGGTTCTCAACTAATATGATGGATAGAATTTGTTCTTTTTTTCTCTACAAATTAGAGCAAGATTATATTTTTCAAGCATTTTGAGGACTTCATTTTGTTTCTAACAACATCCAAGCTGCCAAACTCCCCTCCGAAAATTAAAAGGTTGGTCGCAAATATAGAAGCTGCTTTATCACTCACTAGGAAAAATATATTCCAGGATATGAAGTTTATAAGACACATTATGATTTAAATAGTAACTCTCTAACCTCCAGATTTTCTGCACAAAATGTTGACATGTGCCGTTTTTATTCGAACAAATATACAGGCCCTTGAAATTGCCCTGGGGGGGGGGGGATTACTTAAGTTACATTTAGAGAGCAACTTTTTATTTCTCATGCAATCAGATTTCATGATTTCATGTTTTAGTGTCACTTATCAGTGGACAAAGGAGATTGTCTGTTTCAGATTAGTTTTGAATGTCAAATTGAGTCTATATAGAATCTGGAGAGATTGTCTTTATGAACCTGGATACATGTATATGACTGAATTGATAAGACACTTAAACTTTCAGGTTTGGTGAGTTTTTAGTACATTTCATTTTACAAGGGAGAGTGAGGGAGTCAGATTATTATGAGTTTTTTTTTAAAATTCTGTTCGCTAGATTTTATAGGGGCACTTTTATTGGAGAGGGTACATCTGTTAGAATAAATAACATGCCATTGCAGTATACTGAATTGTAGACAAAAAATATGTCTAACACCCAGCAAAAAAAAGTCTTGTACTCCCCACTTCACTGAATATGCCAGACTCTTGATGAAATTTCCGATTCAAATTAATACACAGTCTGTAATTGGTGGCCTTTGAGCTATGTGGGTGTGAAATAGATCATACCTGCAAGTGGTTTACTAATCTACTAATCTTTAGATTCAGACAACAGGCTTATCTTGCCCTATTGCCAAATGCATTTACAACCAGTACTGTTAAATAAATATATGCACAGAGATTATAGCTTGTGGTTAAGACAGTTTCCAGGAATTTATAACATACATGACAGAAGAGTTTCGATATTGGTCTTATATGATCAGTCACTAAGTACATGAATTATACTAAATACATGTACATGTATGTCCAAAAAGGAACCTTTATACCATCTATACTAAATATGTCCAAAAAGGAGCCTTTATACCATCTGTACTAAATATGTCCAAAAAGGAACCTTTATACCATCTATACTAAATATGTCCAAAAAGGAACCTTTATACCATCTATTCTAAATATGTCCAAAAAGGAGCCTTTATACCATCTATACTAAATATGTCCAAAAAGGAACCTTTATACCATCTATACTAAATATGTCCAAAAAGGAACCTTTATACCATCTATACTAAATATGTCCAAAAAGGAACCTTTATACCATCTATTCTAAATATGTCCAAAAAGGAGCCTTTATACCATCTATACTAAATATGTCCAAAAAGGAACCTTTATACCATCTATACTAAATATGTCCAAAAAGGAACCTTTATACCATCTATACTAAATATGTCCAAAAAGGAACCTTTATACCATCTATTCTAAATATCTCCAAAAAGGAACCTTTATACCATCTATTCTAAATATGTCCAAAAAGGAACCTTTATACCATCTATAGAGGTGGGCATATATATTAATCTTCATATTCATCTGTCCATCCTTCCATCTATCTGGCATTCTCCATTCATCCAGTTCAAACATGAAAAATCTGTACTCAGGCAGCACATACAATTCCAATATTTGAGTACAGTTGATGTAACAAAATCACGTGCATTAAACTAGCTAATAGTAATACTGGTCTTATTATGTAACAATTTCTTTCTGGTTTTATACCCCTGCCTTTATACCGGTAGACACTGAGTATATAGTAATTCTCATGTCCATCCATTTGTCTGGCACTCTTGAACACTCCTAGTCCCACAGTTTTTGATGGATTACATTGAAACTTGGTCAATATTATGGTCATCATCTGAAGATCCGAATGTCAGTAAATCATTTTGCTCCCACAATTTGTGCTAGAGTTATTGCCCTTTATGCCTTGTAGCTTAATGCAGTTTATGACACAATTTCATTAGTGCAACTTAAGTCCCACAGTTTGTCTTACACTTTTTTATTGATTGCTGCGAAACTTGGTACTATTACGGCCAACATATAAAGATGCACATATTGACAAATCTTTGTACTCCCAAGTTGTTGGTCTTTTCGCTTTACAGCTGGATGCAATGTATGACAGAATTTTGTGGATGGAGCTACTCTTGAGGTTTTTAGCTCTACTGGTCGTAGACCAGAAGAGCTAATATGGAATGGTCTGTTGTCCATTGTCTGTCCATTCGTCAGTTCAAGTTTGTTATCACTGCTTCTTCTAAACTACTTTGAGGATTGCCATGAAACTTTACACACACATTCATCCCATGGTCAAGTTGGTCCTAAATAAAAATGGTGCCACTTGGACATCCAATATGGCCACCACAGTGGTCATCTTGAAAATCTTGTTATCTCTACTCCTCCTGAATGGATGGTCATATCAACATGGGGTTTTCACTGAAAGACTTTTAATATGATGTCTAGTTGGTCCTAAATGGACATCTTGAAAGTATTGTTATCACTACTCCTCCTTTTTATGACGTTTAGTTGGTCCTATTTGAAAATGGTGCAGCTCGGACATCCAATATGTCCAGCACAGTGGCCATCTTGAAAATCTTGTTATCGCTCCTCCTCCTGAATGGATGGTCATATCAACATGGGGTTTTCACTGAAAGACTTCTTATGATGTCTAGTTGGTCCTCAATGAAAATGGTGCCAATCTTATGTTGACAATTTTGTTGTTGCTAATCCTCCAGGTTGAAAAGTAATATTACCATCGTGTTTTTACCAGAAGACTTTTTATGATGTTTAGTTGGTCCAAAATGAAAATGATATCGTTCTGATGTCCAGTATGGCCACAGCAGTGGCCATCTTGAAAATATTGTTATCACTAATCCTTCTGAATGGATGGTCGTATCAACTTAGTGTTTTACTACACAACTTCTTATGATTTGGCCGCCACAGTGGCCATCTTGAAAATCTTGTTATCACTACTCCTCCTGAATGGACGGTCATGTCAGCATTGGGTTTTCACTAAAAGACTTCTTATGATCCATAGTGGGTCCTAAATGAAAATGGGGCCGATCTGATGTCCAATATGTCCGCCACAGAGTCCATCTTCAGAATCTTGTTATGGCTATTCCTCCGGAATGGAAAGTCATATTGCCATGGGGTTTTCACCAGAAGACTTCTTATGATGTCTAGTGAGTCCTAAATGAAAATGGTGCCAAGTTGACATCCAATATGTCCACCACAGCAGCTAATTTGAAAATCTTGTTATCGCTGAAGAATATCAAAAATGGTTTAAACACTCCACAGTTAAAAGGAGGAAATGGTCTTATCTTGAATTCCTGGAAATTCTTTTTAGCCAGTAGAGCATCAGTCCCGTTGAGGGACTCTTGTATGTATTACTATGAAACTTGGTACTTATTCTGTTCATCATCAGAAGATATGCATGTTGACAAAACAATTAAACTCAAACTGTTTGCAGAAGAGTTATGCACATTTTAGCTCTATTGGTCATAGAGCAGAAAAGGTTATTGAAATGACCTGTTTGTTGTCTGTCATCCATCGGTTAGCACAAGTTTCTTATCTCTACTCCTCCTAAATTACTAAGCTTGCCTTGAAACTTTGCATCATCACAAGGTCTAGCTGGTCCAGAACAGATGATCATGTCAACATGGGGTTTTCACCAAAAGACTTCTTGTGATGTTGGTCAAAAATTGAAAATTCTGTTGATCAGACATCCAGTATCGCCACCATGGTGGCCATCTTGAAAATCTTGTGTTCACTATACCAACTGAATGGATGGTCATATTACTAAAAAACTGATGTCTAGCTGGTCCTCAGTGAAAATGGTGTCACAATGACAGCCAATTTTGGTCACCATAGTGACCATCCTTTAAATCGTATTATCACTTTTCCTCCTCAGTTGGTAGTCATATTGAAATGTAGTTTCACCAAAGACTTCTAATGATGTCTAGTTGGTCCTAAATGAAAATGGTGCCAATCTGACATCCAGTATGGCAGCCATGGTGGCCATCTTGAAAGTCTTGTGATCACTACACATCCTGAATGGATGTTCACATTGACATGGGGTATTCACTAATAGACTTTGATGTCTAGGTGGTCCTAAATGAAATTATTGCCTGTTTGACATCCAATATGACTGCCATGGTAGCCATCTTTAAAATCGTATTCACCACTTCCTCACAGTGGGTAGTCACATTGACATAGGGCTTCACCAAAAGACTTGTTATGATGTCTAGTTGTTCCTAAAGGAAAATGGTGCTAATCTGATATCCAGTATTACCGATATGATGACCATCTTTAAAATCTTGTTATGGCAACTTAATAACATGGAGTTTTCAGTTAAAGACTTTTTATGATCTCTAGCTGGTGCCAATATAAATGGTTCTTCTCAGGCATCCAATATGGCCATGATGAAATTTATGTTATTGCTACTCCTGAGCGTATAGTCATATAAACACTGAGTTTCACTAGAAAACTTTGTTGATGTCTGGATGGTTCTATATAAAATGGTGTCTATCTGACATCCAGTATGGTTACTACTGCAGCCATCTTGAAAATCTTGTCATTGTTACGCTAGAATGTATGGATGATCTTATCGACATGAGTTTTTCACTAAAGACTATATGCAGTCTTGTTGCTCCTAAATGAAAATGTTGCCCCTTGGACATCCAATAAGACTCCTTATAATGCCTAGTTGGTCTTAAATAAAAATAGTGCTAACCATACCTTCAATTTCATAGCCGTAGTGGCCATCTTGAAAATCTTGTGATCACTACTTCTCCAGATTGATAGTCCTAGGGACATTGTGTTTTCACTCAAAGACTTCATATGATAGGTAGCAGGTCTTAAATGAAAATGGTGCCGCTCAGACCTTCAATATAGCTGCCATGGTAGCCATATTAAAAATCTTTTTATAGCTACTTCTGAACATAATGGTGGTAATATATGGCTGGTTCTGAATCAAAATGTTGCTCATCTGACCTCCAACATGGCACCATAGTAACTGTAAGGAAAATCTTATTTTCACTACTCCTCCTGCATGTATGTTGGTATTGACATGGAGTTTTCACTAAAACACTTCCTGCAGTATTTAATTGGTTCTGAATGAAGATGGTGCAGATCTACCCACCAATATACCCACACTTTTGTGGAGGAGTTTTAAAAACAAGACATAATTGACCTTGAAGTCAAGTCAAAGGTTGTTGCTTGCCTGTATGTACTTCATTGAGCTTATAAACACAACGACTTGTATATGCAGTTAAACTCCTCAAAACAAACCTCAGTATACCGGAATCCCCTCAAGACCAATTTTTTCTTTTAGTCCCAAAGTTTTCCTTCTTTAATATCATCATTATTTTCCCAGTAAACCAAAACCCCTCAACTCCAAATACCAAAACAAATTTCAATTCCCACTCCCCCCAAAAAAACCCTATCAAAACCCAAACTCAATTCAAACTTGGAAATATATTTTAGCTGCTAAATTCCTGACACATGCTGGAACAGATTAATTGTGGTTAGCAAGTACTGTAGTGGGCTGATCTGTGAGACAAAAACCCAGAAAATATCTCAAGGGCATGCGAGGTTAAAACAATACTTGACACGTGCACTGACACAGATTAGGGCTGACAATAGGCTAATCTGAAGTCTTTGCACCACACAAAAGAGCCAGCTTTTAAGGTGAATAATTAAGAACTGAATGCTTGTAGGTAAGCCATTTAAGAAAGACTGTTTATCTGTTTATTATCTAATTATGATTGATGCTAGTCATTTGTATACATGATGAATAGAACATTGCTTGCTTGTTTTTTTTTTAAATTAAATGTCAGGACTTTATTAACCAGTCATGCGGCCTCACCTTTGATGCTTTGCCAATGGTGACTGACTAAGCAGTATTCTAAAAGTCCGATTCACTCAGTGACATACCATGAAGTTTTATACAGAGATTAAATAACTTCATGATTGCTTATGATGAGCCTTATTTGGCTACAGCACAAAAAATGGAGTCATTAACACAAGCCACATTAGTTAAAGAAAGATGTAAGAAAAAACAGACAATGCTCCATACCTTCTTCAAGTCAGGCTCCTGAACTGTGAACATTATGAATTATGCTGAGTATTTAAACATTGTGGAGTATCATTCATAATTCTAATGGAATTATAGTCAAGTCATAAAAGTATCTCATTCCACATGTTTCTTGTGATGAAGACTGTATTTCTATGTGGAACAATTGTATTTATTTATGTGATTGTTCAGCAAATTCTTCATTAAATACATGTATTTAAAAAAAACACAACAGCTTTCTTAAATAATTATATATTCCCTCTCTCTCTCTCTCTCTCTCTCTCTCTCTCTCTCTCTCTCTCGTCACATAAGCACTTAGAAAAAGACCTTTATTTTCACATTTTCAAAAACTTCTCAAAACCAAAACCAATTTTGGGGTCCCAAGGGTTTTCGGTTTTGAGGGTTTTCACTGTATAAGTGAGTTTTTACCAGACCTTGTATTTAGTTGCATACCAATGAACAAGTTGATAGCACTAAGGTCAATGGTCTTGACTCAGTTTTTAGATGTACTGGTTTGTGAGCATGACAACACCAACAAGTACGAGTGTATTTTTATCAAACCCAGTTTATAGATTTAACCAAACTTAGATTGTGGATATTTCTTGACATTGTCTGAGACAAGTTCATTGATTTCCTATCAACGAGATCAGGTTCAGGGTCATTGTTGGGCAAGGCATTAATTAACCTACTTGTATTGCTGTGCTGTAAAACACCAAACCAATGCAAGACTATTTAATGTCAGGACGAAGGAAATAAAGTGCCTCTACCATAGTCGCACCACAGCAGCAAACCAAGACTGGTTTTGGTAGGATACTTTGCACACCCACAACCACTTATTGTAAGTCTGACATGCAAACCACTGAACCACCATGGCTCAGAAATATAGGAACTGGTCCATTGTATTGATTCCTCAGAAATGTCTATTGATAATTATATATCAACAATATATCAACACAGCAACTAAACACATTGCTATCACCCTACACCGTGTAAGTATATGTGACTCCATTTTATCACCATCTCATCCGGTCTTGTTCTTTCAGGTCTTATAACACCCAAGAAATGTTACATGAAGGTTGCCAAGGAGACAGTAACTTGGGAGGATGGGAAGTGCCTTGTATTTGATGACTCGTATCTTCATTCAGTTGAACATGCTGGCACAGAGGAAGATGGCATCAGGGCCATTCTCATGATAGATCTGTGGCACCCAGATATAGCTGAAAAAGAAAAACAGATTTTAGATATAGCTTTTGCCCCATTGTAGCTGCAAATACAGTGTTGAACCTGCTTGCAAATGGAAGATGGCATGTGGGTCATTCATATGATAGATTTTGTGGCATTGTCCTGGATATAGAAAACAACAACATACCTTGCATATGGCATTTGCTTCCAATTGTCTGTTTTAAGCTGATTCTAAATGATAAAAAAGGCATACCAGTAAATACATGTACTTCCTATACTAGACAATCAGAAACTTAAGAGTTCAGCTTTGATCAGATACATTTTTTAGGAAGATTTTTTTGGGTCTATTTTTCTTCGTCTACAAGATAGGAAAAAAATGTATTGGCACATGTGTTCATGCTATCATAAAGTATATAATGTATTTGAAATGCGGGAATTAATTACTAAAATCTTAATGAAGAAGAATATTTTTTAAAAATGTGTGATGAGCATTAAAACATGGAAAGACCCTATTGATAGTTGATGTCAGTTTTTTGGGTTTTATTTTTAGATCCTGTATGTCCAGTAATGTAATTGTTCTTCCTTGTATTTTCTTTTTATATTTTATCTTTGAAATGTGGGCAGTATGTAGATTGTCCATGCATCGATTAGTGTATCCATCCATCCACCTTGTCTGGACTGTCACTCATACACTTCTTCATCTATGGGTATTGAACTTGCTTTGTTTGTCCATGTTTGGGGTAAACATTTGTCCTGCAACCAAAACTGAGTTGTTGTGACCTACATTTTAGGATTCATTACAAATTGGTTAAAAACATGTCCATGCCCAAATTTCAGCTATACTTTCACCTATTGCCACCTAACTTACGCTGACAGTACATCTTAGGATGGACAGGTGTCATGCACCAAAAATGGTTCACCATGACCTGTTTTTCCTGGATTTATTAAAAAATTGCTTAGAAACAGTGTTCATCTTTTTCTGTCTAGTTGTAACTCCCATTCTTTTACACCTATTGATATCAGGTTTGTTTTTTGTTTTGTTTTTGTTGGTTTTAACGACACTCTTACACATTATTGGCTATATCATGTCGAAGGAAATAGGAGCTAAGTGCCTTTCCCAAGGACACACAGGCAGCCCAACCATGGCTGGCCTGGGCATGTATCAAACCCACAAGCCTTGGATTATGAGTCCAACACTACCAACTGAGCCACCACAGCTGCTCCTATTGGTATCAGACTTGCATCTTGGGATGAACATATATTGCACACCAAGACTGGATTGCTGGGGCATACTTTTTGGAGTTAGTTTTTAAAAATGTTAAATCTTGTCTGTGTCCTAATTCCAATAAATTTCTGTCCCCCCACCAAACCAAAGGATGGAGGATACAGCGTTAACAATGTCTGCATGTCCATCCATCCATGTGTATCTCCCTTCATCCCTCCATCCATGGACTAGATGGTTTCTGCGACATAACTTTGGTCTTTGATGTGGTCTTTTGTTCAATCAATCATCATATGTGTCTTACCCATGGGTAGATGCCCACATAGCACACCCACTTTTTGTCAACATTGTACCAATGTCATATCCAACTTCAGCCTAATGTGGCTAAATGACATTGGCCCAATATCATTTGCTCATTGACCCTCTGTTGGACCTATGTGTTGGACCAACATTGGTGCAATGGTGAGCATTGTTGAAGCTACATCTGCCCAATGTCACAATTTTTTGATGATCTGTCAGGCCAAAGTTGGCCCATCACAGTGGCCCAATAGAGAGCCAATGTCATTTAAGCAAGGTGGGCTGATGTTGGAGACAAGTTTGTATCCAATGGGCCAGCATTGGCCTAACAGATGTTTGACCAGTCATGTGTGACATTTTGCATGAATCAGTGTGTGTAATGTTCCAAACAAAGATTCTATCCCATCTGATTTAATCCTCAAAAGAAATTAAAAGTAAAAAATAATTTATTTAAAATCTAATTACAAAACTAGTATACAGTGTATAAACAGTCAAAATTAACCATCCCAACTATGCCATGCTTGAATAAAAACCATGCCATAAAGTTTCCACAAACATTTTAGTACCATATATACTCACATATAAGTTGGGTCCAAATGCAAACAACATAGACCCTGATCTGCTATCACATAATGCACCAGCAGATCAGGGTCTATGTTGTTTGTTCTACTGATTAGTCCTTACAAACTGCATAGACCCAGATCTACCGGCGCATTATGCTGGTCTATGCAGTTGGTATTGGCTTATACGCGAGTATATACGGTAATTAATGCACTGAAAATGATTCTCAGATACATGTTAATATAAAATCCTAAATTCATGAAAACAAATCTGCTTACATGATACAGTATAAAAAAATATTCCAAAATGTTAACAAAAAAATCACACAATATTGAACTGTTCAAACAAGTACTCTGCTTCACGTACAGGTTCTCTGGTTTGAAGGCTGTTGCATGGCTCTTTGGCAGAATTTGTTATCAAAGGGGGAAAAACACGATCTGAGAGAACAAAAATACATTGAATGTAAAATAAACAACATATGTATAATTTAGAGGCTTATTTTTTTTATAGGTAGAAAATATTAAACTTGGAAAAACTTAGGCTAACTTTGGCATTACAACCACAGAACAATGTTGGCCCAACTAGTGTTTTTCAAATGTCGGAATTGCAACCGCTGAACAACATTGGCCCAGCTAGTGCTTTTCCAATGTCTGCAATTAAAGAATAGTGTGACATTGGCCCAACATCATATACACAATGATGACCATGCAATTATCTGCCAACATTGGCCCAATGTAGGTGTGCTATCTGAGGGCAGAAGCATATGGATTTTATGGGCTTTAAGTTCCAATGTCAAGGTCACTGATGCTGAAAATGTAATTTTCCTTTCTGAATGTCAAGTCAGTTTTCCTTGGCCTAATTTTCATCAGACTTCACAGGTTGACTACACTTGGGCAGGGGTAGCTCTCTATTGATTCTGAGGCTGAGAGATGAAAGGTCGTTGTCATGAGCCGAGATTGAGATTATTTTGGTTTCCATTTAATAAGTCTGGTTTCCTGGATCCAGTTTTCATCAATCCTAATAGGTAGTCTACACTTGGGCAGAGGCACCTCCCAATTTTTTCTCTGGCCCAGTGGTCAAAGGTTAAGGTCATTGCAGCAAAAAAATTTCATTTTGAGTTCAACATGATAAGTACACTTTCTCCAGGTTTCCTGCAACCAATTTTTATCAACTTTATCATTGCATTACACTTGATAAAGGGCAGATCTCAAATGAGTCTGTGATTGATAGATCAAAGATCAAGGTCACTGGACACAAAGTTGCAAAATTATGCTAATTTTACATTTGTAACAGCAGTGGCTGGTCAGGGGAATCAGCCATTCTTCCCATGGATATTTTCTTGCAACCAAGCTTACATTAAGGGTGTTTAATAGAATGGACATGTGTCATGCACCAAAACAAAGATGCTGTAACTTGATGGGTTCCATGTTATGTATGATGTTTATATAATATTGTATATATTTTGGGAAATTATAAATGTTTCTTCACTTTGATATTTGCTTAAATCTTTATGTTTATTAGGAAGGACATGTGTAGCTAGTGTCCTTGAATTAGGTTGTTTTGCTCAATATGTTTTCTCAATTTGAAGGTCAAGGTTGATTGTTGTTTACAAGTAAAAATTCCATTAAGATGACTCATGTTCTAGAACATTCTGTCATGTGACCAATCTTTATATATGCCATGTTTGGTGGACATTTATTCAGTTTTGACATTACCATCAGTCTTGTAAAGAGCTATTACAGTTGTGAAAATTCATTACAAATTCTAAGAGAGGAATTATTTTAAATATTCATTGGATTATAACAGTGCTCATAAACTTTTGGATTTTGGATTTTTAATTGACAATTTTGGAATTTATGTGAACTTATTCAGAGATTTTGGAATACTTCATTTTGACTTCAGCACATCAAGATTTCTAGTACATCAGGACTTTGGAGACCATTAGCACATCATAACATTCAAGGACACAGCCGTGAATTCGGAACATTCTATATTTAGGACTTGTGATTAGAACAGTCATTCTTATTGGATTATTAGGATTTCAAAACACATTACTGTAAGTGACTTTTTGATTTTTCATTTTAATTATCTAGTAATAAATTGCTTGTTGATTTTTACTTGATTTGTTGGTTTCACTTTCTTTCTGTTACATTTTTCTTAGACCATAGAGTCGTAACAGAAACTGGGGGCTCGTCTTCTGGGATCTGAATTTCATTAAAGCATATTAGAGATATTAAATTTATCTTTGAAATTCATATTGATTTTGTCTCTGAATTTTTTTTGTCTTTCGCAAAGATTTTTAAATAGAGAAATTTTTGTGTGTGAAACCAACAAGCATTTACAATGGCATCTAATGTTCAGAATTTCATTTCAAAACCTACCCAGGAGGGGTTAGAGTGCATGAGAAAGGATGAGTTGCTCGAGCTTGCCAGAAAATACAGTCTATCTGAGGCAAAAGTATCATTGACAAAACAGGAGATAAAGATTATTTTGATTCAGTATTTAGTAGGAAAGGGAATTTTTGATAGCAGTGCTTTAAGTTTGAAGAGAAAGCCTGTATCTGGTTCTGACAGGAAATTAAGGGAATTATAGTTAAAGAACCAGATTGATTTAGAATTGGCAAAGCTTCAGATTCAGAGAGAGAGAGAGAAGGAAGAGAGGCAGATACAAATGCAGAAAGAAGAGAGGCAGATCCAAATGCAGAAAGAAGAGAGGCAGATCCAAATGCAGAAAGAAGAGAGGCAGATCCAAATGCAGAAGGAAGAGAGGCAGATACAAATGCAGATGGAGAGAGAGAAACAGGAGAGGGAGATGGAGAGAGAGAGAGAAAGAGAAGAAAGGGAAATGCAATTTAAATTAAGAGAATTAGAACTGGCAAACAGAGCACACTCCACTCCTTCAAAAACAAGTTCAGGTTTTGATGTTACTAGATATATTAGGTTAGTACCCCATTTTCAGGAAAAAGAAGTAGATAAATACTTTCTTCATTTCGAGAAAATAGCTGAAAACTTGAAATGGCCCAGAGAGCATTGGACTTTGTTATTACAAAGTGTACTTATTGGCAAAGCTCGTGAAGTCTACACTTCACTGTCAGTACAACAAAGCACTGATTATGATGTGGTTAAGGAGTACATCTTGAAAGCTTATGAGTTGGTACCAGAGGCATATCGACAAAGGTTTAGGAATTGTAGAAAAGAAACTGGACAAACTCATGTCGAATTTGCAAGGGATAAAGAACAACTATTTGATAGGTGGTGCTCAGCCAAGAAAGTTGATCAAGCTTATGATAACCTCAGACAGCTCGTATTAATTGAAGAGTTCAAGAGGTGCATCCATAGTGATGTTAAAACCTATCTTGACGAGCAGAATGTGGAAACTTTGGAAAATGCTGCTCGTATGGCTGATGATTATTCCTTGACTCACAAAATTTCATTTGGCAATAAGTCGTCCTCTCAGCAGTTTTCTGGTAAAAAAACATTTCAATCTCATTCGAGTACTTCCAAATTTCACAACAGCACAACTGTTAGGAATCAAACATCTGATAAGACTGATCAGAAATCCTTATCTCTTCCTACGTGCACTTATTGTAAAAAGAAAGGGCACGTTATTTCTGATTGCTTCAAGTTGAAAAATAAGCAACAGAGTAAAGACAGAGCTTTTCCAAATGCTCTTATTTCTACGAGGTCAAGGTCACGGTCTTGTATTGAAAGCAATACATTTGTTGGGTCAAACAAACCCCAGTCTGATTCTATTTTGGAGGCTTATGAACCATTCATGTCAGAAGGTTCTATATCACTTATTGGTGATTCTGCCAAGCCTATCCCAATTAAAATATTAAGGGACACTGGAGCTTCTCAGAGTCTTTTATTATCAGGTACTTTGCCTTTGTCTGAGGAGTCTTCTTCAAGTGAAAGTGTTCTTGTTCAGGGAGTAGAGTGCGGCTTTGTAAATGTTCCTCTCCATTGTGTAAATTTGGCATCAGACTTAGTTTCTGGACCTGTGACTGTTGGGGCAGTGACTTCTTTACCCATAGAGGGTGTTCATTTATTACTAGGCAATGACCTAGCTGGAGATAAGGTTGTGGTTAATCCACTTGTAACTGACAAGCCTTGTTTGGATCAGAAAGTTGATCCTGTCGAAACTGAAATCCCTGATTTGTACCCTGCTTGTGCAGTTACTAGAGCTATGGCAAAAAGAGCTCTTGAGAGTGATGTTGATCAGGATATTATTCCTTTAGCTGACACATGTATTGGTCAGTCTTTTGATGAGGTCACCTTTTCCTCAGGTATTGATCAATCAAATGGTATTGATCACAGTGATCCTCTTTTGGCAACTCATTCTCTTTGTTCTAATCAGGATGACAAACGAAAATCCCTTGTCGTTGAACAGGAGCAAGATCCCGAGATATCTTGTTTGTTTCAGAGGGCTATCAGTGAAACTGAAGCCACACAAGTTCCAGTGTGTTACTTTGTGAAAAATGGGGTCCTTATGAGGAAATGGAGACCACCTGATGTACCCGCTGGTGACGAGTGGTCAGTGAGCTATCAAATTGTTGTTCCTAAGTCATATCGACAGGAAATTCTTAATTTAGCCCATGAAACTCCTTTGGCTGGTCATTTAGGAGTCCGTAAGACTTATCACAAGATCTTGAATCATTTTTTTTGGCCGAAACTCAAAAGTGATGTTTCTAAATACTGCAGATCTTGTCACACTTGTCAAATGGTAGGAAAACCCAATCAGAAGATACCTAAGGCTCATCTGCAACCTATTCCTGCATTTGATGAACCATTTAGTAGAATAATTGTAGACTGTGTTGGTCCTTTACCTAAAACCAAGTCAGGCAACCAATACTTGTTGACCATCATGTGTGCATCTACAAGATTTCCAGAGGCAATTCCTCTGAGAAATATAAAAACTAAAACTATTGTGAAAGCTTTGGTGAAGTTTTTTACACTTTTTGGCCTTCCCAAATCTGTCCAGTCGGATCAAGGGTCAAATTTTATGTCTGGAATTTTCCAACAAGTTATGCATGAATTAGGCATCCAACAGATTAAATCTTCTGCCAATCACCCTGAAAGTCAAGGTGCTTTGGAAAGATTTCATCAAACTTTGAAGAATATGATTCGATCATATTGCTTTGATACAGAAAAGGATTGGGATGAGTGTGTTCATTTGTTGTTGTTTGCTGTTAGGGAATCAGTTCAAGAGTCTTTGGGTTTTAGTCCCTTTGAACTAGATTTTGGTCATACTGTCCGTGGACCATTGAAATTATTGAAAGAGAAACTTCTTTCAAATGAAGACTCAAAGATTAATCTTCTTGATTATGTCTCTGATTTCAAATACAAGTTGTCAAAGGCCTGTGAAGTAGCAAGAACTAATCTTCACACTACTCAGTCAAAAATGAAATTAAGGTATGACAGAAATTCACAGGAAAGGAGTTTTTAACCTGGTGACAAAGTTCTGGCTCTCTTTCCCATACCTCAGAATCCTCTTCAGGCTAAATTTTTTGGTCCTTATACCGTTGCAAAGAAAGTAAATGACTTAAATTATATCATTAACACTCCTGGGAGACGGAAACAGAAACAACTTTGTCATATAAATATGTTAAAGGAATATTTTGACAGAGATAGCTCAGCTAATTATTCTGTTAATTTAGTTGTACCTGTCCCACACAGTGAAGATATCAACGATGGAATACAATCAGACTATAGTGACTCAGGTATAACCAATCTTCGGAATTCAGAAATATTTAACAACCTAGACCAGAAACTTTCACATCTACAACAACAGGAAAGAAATGAACTAAAACAGCTATTACATGACTATGAGCACTTGTTTCCTGATGTTCCAACACGAACAAGTAAAATTTATCATGACGTTGACATTGTAGATTCTGTGCCTGTGAAACAGCATCCTTATAGGATGAATCCTCTCAAACAGAACTATCTGAAGAAAGAAATTCAGTATTTACTGGAGAATGATTTCATAGAACCAAGTAAAAGTAACTGGAGTTCACCATGTATTCTTGTTCCCAAGCCAGATAATACATTCTGTGTGTGTACTGACTATAGAAAAGTCAACAGTGTCACCAAAACTGATTCATTTCCAATCCCAAGAATGGACGATTGCATTGATAAAATTGGAAATGCGGAATATGTCACCAAGTTTGACCTTTTAAAAGGATTCTGGCAAATTCCACTGACGGAAAGGGCAAAAGAAATTTCAGCATTTGCAACTCCAGATGGACTTTATAAATATAAAGTCATGCCGTTTGGAATGAAAAATTCGCCTGCAACGTTTCAACGTCTGATGAACATGATAACATTTGGTCTTGATAATTGTGACGCTTATATCGATGACATCATTATCTACAACAACACCTGGGAAGATCATTTGGAAACCATTCGAAAATTCTTTGATCGACTCAGTGATGCGAATCTGACAATTAATTTGAGCAAAAGTGAGTTTTGCCATGCTTGTGTCACATTTTTAGGACATATTGTGGGACAAGGTCAAGTTAAACCTATAGAAGCTAAGGTCAAAGCTATCTCTGAATTTCAAGTTCCAATTTGTAAAAAGCAACTGATGCGATTTCTAGGTATGGCTGGATATTATCGGAAATTTTGTTCCAATTTTTCCAAAATTGCTGAACCTTTGACAAGTTTATTGAGTAAGAAAACCAAATTTTATTGGTCTGACAAGTGTCAGGAATCTTTTGACAAGTTAAAGGCCATGCTTAAGAATGCACCAGTTCTTTCTGCACCAAATTTTAGCCAATCATTTAAATTATCTGTTGATGCAAGTGATGTAGGGGTTGGTGGAGTATTGATTCAGGAAGACAAAAGTGGTGTGGATCACCCTGTGTGTTATTTTTCTAAAAAACTAAACAAGCACCAGAAAAATTATTCCACAATTGAGAAGGAATGTTTGGCTTTGATATTGGCTTTACAGCATTTTGAAGTGTATGTTACCTCAGCTCTTTCTCCAGTTATTGTGTACAGTGATCACAATCCCCTTACTTTCATCAACAAAATGAAAGATAAAAATCGGAGATTGTTGAGATGGAGTTTGATATTGCAAGAATATAACATTGACATCAAACACATCAGGGGAAAAGACAATGTGATTGCAGATGCACTCTCACGTGCCTAGAAATGTAATATTGTTTGATGTAATTAAGTCCAGTATCATAAAACATGTTCTTATGTAATTTTGGTTATTATAGTATTAGATGTATATTCAAAAGAAAGCTTTATTATATAAATCTTTCTTTTTCTTTATGAGGGGAGGTGTTATGTATGATGTTTATATAATATTGTATATATTTTGGGAAATTATAAATGTTTCTTCACTTTAATATTTGCTTAAATCTTTATGTTTATTAGGAAGGACATGTGTAGCTAGTGTCCTTGAATTAGGTTGTTTTGATCAATATGTTTTCTCAATTTGAAGGTCAAGGTTGATTGTTGTTTACAAGTAAAAATTCCATTAAGATGACTCATGTTCTAGAACATTCTGTCATGTGACCAATCTTTATATATGCCATGTTTGGTGGACATTTATTCAGTTTTGACATTACCATCAGTCTTGTAAAGAGCTATTACAGTTGTGAAAATTCATTCCAAATTCTAAGAGAGGAATTATTTTAAATATTCATTGGATTATAACAGTGCTCATAAACTTTTGGATTTTTAATTGACAATTTTGGAATTTATGTGAACTTATTCAGAGATTTTGGAATACTTCATTTTGACTTCAGCACATCAAGATTTCTAGTACATCAGGGCTTTGGAGACCATTAGCACATCATAACATTCAAGGACACAGCCGTGAATTCGGAACATTCTATATTTAGGACTTGTGATTAGAACAATCATTCTTATTGGATTATTAGGATTTCAAAACACATTACTGTAAGTGACTTTTTGATTTTTCATTTTAATTATCTAGTAATAAATTGCTTGTTGATTTTTACTTGATTTGTTGGTTTCACTTTCTTTCTGTTACATTTTTCTTAGACCATAGAGTCGTAACATCCAGGATTTATTCAGAATTGCATAGCAACTGTGTTCATCCTCCCTGTAACATTTATACTACAACAGCTGTTGGTATCAAACTCACACTGTGTGCGCATTTTGGGATGAGTGTGTGTCTTGCAGCAAACCTGGGTCACTAGAGCATACTGTCTAGGATTTCATAACAAACTAGATACAATTCTGTACAGGCTCAGATTCCAACACCTTTGTATACACTAGCCATAAAGCAGAGCATATTATGTTATAATGTCCGTCTATCTGTAGATTGCTTGCACTTGGGGTGCGGAAGAAGCCTATTGATTTAGTGGGTTAAAGGTCAAGGTCACTGATGCTGAAAATGTAATTTTCCTTTCTGAATGTCAAGTCAGTTTTCCTTGGCCTAATTTTCATCAGACTTCACAGGTTGACTACACTTGGGCAGGGGTAGCTCTCTATTGATTCTGAGGCTGAGAGATGAAAGGTCGTTGTCATGAGCCGAGATTGAGATTATTTTGGTTTCCATTTAATAAGTCTGGTTTCCAGGATCCAGTTTTCATCAATCCTAATAGGTAGTCTACACTTGGGCAGAGGCACCTCCCAATTTTTTCTCTGGCCCAGTGGTCAAAGGTTAAGGTCATTGCAGCAAAAAAATTTCATTTTGAGTTCAACATGATAAGTACACTTTCTCCAGGTTTCCTGCAACCAATTTTTATCAACTTTATCATTGCATTACACTTGATAAAGGGCAGATCTCAAATGAGTCTGTGATTGATAGATCAAAGATCAAGGTCACTGGACACAAAGTTGCAAAATTATGCTAATTTTACATTTGTAACAGCAGTGGCTGGTCAGGGGAATCAGCCATTCTTCCCATGGATATTTTCTTGCAACCAAGCTTACATTGAGGGTGTTTAATAGAATGGACATGTGTCATGCACCAAAACAAAGATGCTGTAACTTGATGGGTTCCAGGATTTATTCAGAATTGCATAGCAACTGTGTTCATCCTCCCTGTAACATTTATACTACAACAGCTGTTGGTATCAAACTCAGACTGTGTGCGTATTTTGGGATGAGTGTGTGTCTTGCAGCAAACCTGGGTCACTAGAGCATACTGTCTAGGATTTCATAACAAACTAGATACAATTCTGTACAGGCTCAGATTCCAACACCTTTGTATACACTAGCCATAAAGCAGAGCATATTATGTTATAATGTCCGTCTATCTGTAGATTGCTTGCACTTGGGGTGCGGATGAAGCCTATTGATTTAGTGGGTTAAAGGTCAAGGTCACTGAGCCTGAAAAAAGAAAAATGGGTTCTGCACAGTAACAGTTTTACATCATAGACCTAAGGTTGGAACTGCCATTGCAACACCACATCGCACAATCTCAAGCCAGTTACCAGGTAAAGCCTTCATTTTCACTACTGAAATTACCTCCATACTCAGATCTTTGCACTACATTGAAACCTCTATAAACAAATCAAATTTTATCACCTTATCAGATTCCATTTCCATACTTCAGGCCTTGCAAAATCTGAAATTGAACAACTCACTAAAATCCTAAATCTTACAGAAACATGATTTGTTCATACAGTTTGGAAAAAGTCCACTGTACTGTTGGCTGCCATGTCACATTGGCATTGGGGGTAATGAAAGCACACATAAAGTAGTTAAAGCTGCCCTGCAGTCACCTATTTCCGAATGAACGATTCCATATTCTGATCTCAAATATATAAATCAGCATGTTCTTCATGTTTGGCAAAATATGTGGAATGAAAATTCCACAAACAAGCTTCAAAACATCAGACCCATCATTGGAGAGTGGCATCCATCACATAAACGAGTCACAGAGATGAGGTGGTACCATGCCAAACACATATAAGACACACATGCCTGACTTGTGCATACCTTCTGAAGGGTGTACCTTGACCAGAGTGCATACTGATAGTGGAATACATTTGATTCCAAGTATGTTGACTTCAGCCCTACGAGACAGAAATATTTTGATGTGGACCCAATGAAGAATCTTTATGATCAAGTTCAACCAGAGAAAATCTTGAAATTTTTGAGGGAATGTATTCTATTTAACAGATTTTATATTTTTTGCCATTACATTTTAGTGACAGAATATTAACATCTTTCCTTTTATCTTGTATTATGTAGTAGTGCTTGTGTTTACATTTATTTATTTTTCTGAAGTTTGTGTGCAGTTCTTTATTTTTAGCTCTACTGGTCATAGACTAGAAGAGCTTATGGGATGGCCTGTTTTCCATCCATCTATTAGCACAAGTTTGTTATTGCTACTCCTCCTAAACTACTTGGAGGATTGCTGTGAAACTTAACACACATATTCACCCCAAGATCTAGTTTGTCTTAAAATGAAAATGGTGCTGCTCAGACGTCCAATATAGCCACCATAGCAGCCAACTTGTAAATCTTGTTATCACTACTCTTCCTTAATGGTAGGTCATATCAAAATTTCACTAGAAGATTTCTTATGGTGTCTGGTTGGTCATAATGATATCGGTGCAAATCTAACATCCAATATGGCAACCATGGCAGCCATCTTGAAACTTTTACCACCACTCCTGAGCAGAAAGTCATATCGGCATGGGGTTTTCACCAAAAGGCTTCTTAGGATATCAAGTTGATCCCAAATGAAAATGGTGCTGCCCAAACATCCAATATGGCCACCACAGCAGCAATCTTGAAAATCTTGTTATTGCTACTCCTCCTGAACAGAAAATCATCAGCATGGGGTTTTCACTGGAAGACTTCATATACCGTCTAGTTGGTCTTAATTAAAAATTGTGTCAATGTGATATCCAATAAGGCTGCCACAGCAGCCATCTTGAAAATCTTATCACTGCTCCTTCTAGATGGAAAGTCATATCAACATTGGAATTTCACCAGAATTCTCAAGATGTCTAGTTGGTACAAAATAAAAATTGTGCTGATCTATCTCAGTATGGCCACCATGTCATACATGTTGAAAATCTTGTTTCTGCTACTCCTCCTAAGTGGAAAATCATATCTACATGGGGTTTACACCATAAGACTAATTACAATATCTGGGTGGTTCTCAATGAAAATAAGTACTAATCTGACTGCAATTTTGTCTGCCACAATGATCATATTGAAAATCTTGGCACTGATTGTCCCGAGTGCCAGATGGTCATATCAATATTCGGTTTTCACCAAAAGTCTTCTAATGCTGTCTAGTTTGTCCTAAAGAAAAAAAATGCTGCTGATCTTACATCCAAGATGGCTTTCATAGTGACTAATTTGAAAATCTTATAGATCAAAAATATCTGAGATGGTTTCAACACTCAGCAGTTAAAAAGAAGAAATGGTTTTATTTTGAATATTTCAACAGTAGAGCATCAAGCCTTTCAAGTGAATCTTGTTAGATGTTTAGAACTTTACATTTAATTGGCACCATAAAGCCATTATACCCCAATACATACATAATTACATGCACAGACCTGGACCAAACTTGGTAATTGTCGTTATAAGGTCACAGTGACTGTAAGAAAAAAATTGTTTATACATATTAATATTAGTTCTGCATTACAGACATGGACCAAACTTGTGAATGGCCTGCACTTGGGGTAAAGAAGAAGCCTGTAACTGAAAGAGGAAACATGTTTTTTGCACAATACTATTAGTTCTACATCACAGACCTGGACCAAACTTTGTGGCTGGTTTGAACTTGGGGTAAGGAAGAAGCCTCTCGATTTCTGATTCAAAAGACCAGAGGTTAAGGTAACTTTGACTGAGAAAAAGAAAAATGGTTTCTGCACAAAAATTTCAGTTTATGGTAATGTATCTTCACCAAAGTTTGTGGATTTGAATGTTGGGTATCTTACTGATTTAAGGTTCAAAGGTCAAGGTCACTGACTGAAAGAAGAAAAATGGGTTTTGCATGATGATTTTTCTTCTCTAACAATTTCCTTAACCAAACTGTGTGGATGGCTTGTACTTTCGGTAATAAATATACATTCTGGGGTCTAAATGTCAGATCACAGTCATGTCAAGTCTAATAAGTATAATAATGGTGTCTGCACATCAAGTTTTGTTCCAGACCCAATATTTTAAGCAAAGGTTCAGGTCATTGTGACCTGTTGGTCAATAATCTCCCGAGTCAGTCATGCTAGTGGCTACATAGGGGACTATTAAACATGGGTCAGGTGTATAATGTTCACGGTATTCTTATTGCCTATTGCCACCAAACTTGCCTTAAGGGTGCATCTTAGAATAAATGCATTTCACACAATACTGTGACCTCCTTTCCAGAGATTTTGAACATTAAATATGGAGTCTGTGCTAATTTCCACACTTTTTAAACAATGGACAAACAAAAAATGCTTTGAGCATTAATCCTGTTAAAACCCAGTTGCAAACATGTTGCTCTACTCTGTTCCAAATATGAACATACTACAAACAAAATATTTAAAGCAAACCTTTACTCCATATTCCTCCATTACAAATATGCATTGAATAATTAATTATGCCTGGTTCTTCTGCTGGAATAAATAAGGTATTAGTCTTTTCTCAAGGAAAATTAAATGTTATTACTAGTAGTCACTGAAACTTGAAGCCTTCCTTATTTGTAAGCACTTATTTGTTCTGATGACTAATACCTTTCCTATTTTGTGCCAATATTCTTTATTGAATACCCAATTTTAGCACCTCTACTGCGTACAACCAGAGCTCTTAGCCAGATGTACACCAAATTTGGTTGGAAGTTTCCCAATTAACCAAGTTACTTTGAGGATACAAAAGTGGATCTGTTTAACTACCAGGTGCCATAATGAGGACAAAATGTTATATATGTTAATACATGTATGCCCACGCTGGTATGATGCAGTAGAAAGGCAAAGATCTGGATAATACTACCCATAAGTTAACTCCATTAAACTTCCTGGAAATGCTGAAAATTAAACTTGTCTCGCTAGTCCTAAAGTAAAGCCTTACACCAAATCCAGCTTAAATCCATAAAGTTTTTCCCCCTTTTTTATGTTATTTCTTTTTTGTTATTACATTAAACACTCTTGACAACTCAGATGTTGTATGTTGTTACATTAAACACTCTTGACAGCTCAGATGTATATTATTACATTAAACACTCTTGACAGCTCAGATATTGGTGAAGTTTGGTCTTTTGTGGTGGAGGAGACTGTAGAACCTGGAAAAAACCCACCAATCTTGGATCAACAAGAAAGTCCATCAAAAAACACCAATCTTTGGATGAACAAGAAAGTTTATTAAAAGTATTTAACACCAATCTTGGATGAACAAGAAAGTCCATTAAAAGTATTTAACACCAATATTGGATGAACAAGAAAGTCCATTAAAAGTATTTAACACCAATCTTGGATGAACAAGAAAGTCCATTAAAACTATTTAACACCAATCTTGGATGAACAAGAAAGTCCATTAAAAGTATTTAACACCAATCTTGGATGAACAAGAAAGTCCATCAAAAGTATTTAACACCAATCTTGGATGAACAAGAAAGTCCATTAAAAGTATTTAACACCAATCTTGGATGAACAAGAAAGTCCATCAAAAGTATTTAACACCAATCTTGGATGAACAACAAAGTCCATCAAAAGTATTTAACACCAATCTTGGATGAACAACAAAGTCCATCAAAAGTATTTAACACCAATCTTGGATGAACAAGAAAGTCCATTAAAAGTATTTAACACCAATATTGGATGAACAACAAAGTCCATTAAAAGTATTTAACACCAATCTTGGATGAACAACAAAGTCCATTAAAAGTATTTAACACCAATCTTGGATGAACAACAAAGTCCATCAAAAGTATTCAACCTAAAGTGAAGTTCATAGTGAACTGGACTGGACAGGATGTGACATTATTTGACATGATGGACTGGACTGGACAGGATGGGGTGTGACATTATATGACATGGTGGATTGGACTGGACTGAGCAGGATGTGACATGGTAGATTGGACTTCTTGCTCAACAACAAAATATGTGCATCAGACAATCAGTGATCATATGTAAACACCAACAGATTATGACACAATGCTGGCAGTCGAATTACCCTGTGACCTCGATCGACAGAGATTAGCTACATACCAAATTTGATTGAAATACAACACTACTGCTTCTGTGGGAAAAAGAGCCCATAACTCCACCATACAATATGCCAGTCGTACTAATCCAAAATCTTGACAGTATACAGCTGCACAGGAAAGCTGGTTCAAACTGAATATTCCACGCTCAAGTTATGCTGCAGAATTGCAAGTTTGAAACACATTTGGGGGCTAACTCCTCCATATAGTAGCAAATGTAGGCAATAAAATTGATGCAAAATCTTGTCAAATATAAAGCAGTTTTCACACTTTGTTCCAATTCATTTTTATAGAACATTTTTTTTGTCTATCGATTGGCATTAAATTTATTGACAGGTTCAAACATTACATATCTTGATGATATTAGCATATTTACCAAGTTTGATAAAACATGATCAGAAATAGTCGACTTTAACAGTTGAGTGCTGAAACCATCTCTGATATTCTTGAGCAATATGATTTTCAAATTTGCCACTGTGGCAGTCATATTGGATGTAAGATTGGCACCATTTTCATTTAGGGAAAACCAGACACCATTAGAAGACTTGTGAAAACCTTATGTTGATATGATCATACATTCAGGAAAATTGGTGAGAAGATTTTCAATATGTTCATTGTGGCAGCCATATTTGAGGTAAGATCAGCACCATATTCAGGACCAATTAGATATCATGTTTAGTATTCTGGTGAAAACCCCATGTTCACAAGACTTTCCATTCAGAAACAGTAGCAATAACAATATTTTCAAGATTGCTGCCATGGTGGCCATACTGGACGTCAGATTGACACCATTTTCATTTAGTACCAACCATAACATCATAAGAAGTCTTCTGGTGAAAACCCTATGTTGATATGACTTTCCATCTTGGAGGAGTAGCGTGACAAGATTTCAAGCTGGCCACTGTGGCTGCCTTATTGGCTATCATATCGGCACAATTTGTTTTAAAGACCAACTAGACACCAGAAGAAGTCTTCGGGTGAAACCCCATGCTGATATGACTTTTTCTATTCATTAGGAGTAGCAATAACAAGATATTCAAAATGGCTGCTGTGGTGGCCATATTTGGATGTCAGATCAGCACCATTTTCATTTAAGACCAACTAGACATCATAAGAAGTCTTTTAGTGAAAACCCTATGTTGATATGACCATCTATTCTGGTGGAGTAGCAATAGCAGGCTTTATAAGATGGGTCACTTTGGTGACCATAATGGACATCTGGGCAGAAGCATTTTTATTTAGGACCAACTAGACATCATAAGAAATCTTCTTGTGAAAACCACATGCCAATATGACTTTCTGTTCAGAAGGAGTAGAGAGAAGATTTTAAATATGGCTGCCATGGCAGATATATTGAACATCAGATCAGAACCCTTTTCATTTAGGACCAACTAGACATCATAAGAAGTCTATCAGTGAAACCCCATGTTGATATGACCATGCAGGAGTAGCAATAACAAGATTTTCAAGATGGCCACTGTGGCAGCCATATTGGATGTTGGAGCAGCACCATTTCTATTTAGGACCAACTACACTTTGGGATGAATTTGTGTGTAAATTTGCATGCCAATCTTCCAAGTAGTTCAGAAGGAGTAGGGATAAGTACCTTGTCCCAACAGATGGATGGACAACCGGCCATTCCACAAGTTCGTTTCGCCTATGACCAGTAGACCTAAAAGTCATGAAATACAGGGTATGATAGGACTCGATAAATAGGTATGTGTAACATTTTAAGACTCCCATCCCCGATATGGCAGTGGCATACAAATTTAATATTTAGGTCAAAAAGTAGATGGATATGAACTGGATCTTATTCTAGTTTCTACTACAGCAAAGTACAAAACTTTCCTTGATTGGGGTGCCAGTCCACTGCAGGTTAACTGTATAAATACTCCTCACCTTAAGCCATTTATTATACACTGCGTCTTTCGATGAATATCAACAAGAAAACTGCCAATGGCAGTATGTCCATATTGGAAACCATTATATGTCACAGTGACCTCATTTTCATTGATGGTCATAGTATTCCTCATGAAACATTGACATGCCAAGTCATGTGCCTCTACAAGAAACAGTCGGAGATGCAAGTTATCCAGAGATGGCATATCTTCCCAGTCCCCCTCTTTGTAAAGACTGCCATGGTCCAACATTCTCAGCTTGTACACTACTTGTGTTAATACCATGAAAGATACTGAATGCAGAAAATTAAGTAGGAAAATGCACCTCTCTGCAACTTGCTTTACACGTGTACCAAGTTTGGTTGAAATATCTTGAATGTTTTGAGAGTTGTGCTCTGGAAACAAACATGTTTATGGCCAGACAAATAAATGGACATGGCAATAGTTACATATCCCCCATATTACATACTGAGAAGATAAAAATGGCCTAAATGAAAACCCAAAGCTCAGTGTGGACACCAGACAGACAGACATCATTGATCCATTAGCTGAAATTGCTTTGCAATCTGGCCAAAAAGAAATTTCAGTGATACTTATTTCTTGCTATAATGAAATGGTAGGAAAGAAAAAGGTGCCAACAAAAAGGTGAACCCAAAGTATTTTTTAATGAATATTTAATCTTACAGTCAACACACTAATGCAGCATGTTGTAGCACTTTTATAAAGAAAAGTTTGGTCCCATTTACTTGGTTAAATAATTAATGAAGTCACAATGAAACCATATCTGATATGACTTCTTTAGTGACTAATAAATCCACTTCACAAAAGGAAGGACTTTCTGAAAATTACTTTTTGTAACAAACAAAATGTTTATTTAGTATAAAAAGAGCCAAACTAACTTCCACAAGAAAACCATTTTTATACCACTGATCAACTGATATGTGTCATTTCAAACCTGTAACCAACTCGTTTTAAAAAAATGAGAGATATATCCAATTAAACAGCTGTAAAGTTTATGATTCTTCCTTTTTTCTGACCACAACAGGGCAACAGAAATTGACAATGATGATGCTTCTGTTTTTTTTTTTTTGAGGATGCACTTTATATTAAATGTTAAACTGATTAATTGGATCATCCATTCACATTTCATTATTCTCTGAAATGTGAGCTATGATAAAATAAATAGAAGCAAATGTAGTATCGAGTTTCTTTAAAAAGCTGTTGTTTCATCTTGCTTTGTTCTGACTGATACCAGTCAAGTATTATCTTTTAATTAATGATTTCAATAAAGGAAAATCAAATTATTGTTTGAAAAAAATGTTTACCTTGGTAGTAAAATCAAATAAACAATATTGTATACACATGGTCCAATATATCAAAGAAAAACACTGAATGATTAACAGATCCCAATATACATAATATTGTAACATATTACACTGACTGGATGCACAATTCAGACATCGTTCTAATTATTAACCTATGAAGACATTCATTTCTCAACTCTATGCATCATGATGGCTGAATTTTCTCAGCAGCAGTCTAACAAAAAAGTGAAAACTTAGAAGACCTTTACAAGCAAAGACATCATAGATACCAATAAGTAACATGGGTTTCATCTATTATAATTGATTTTATAAATAGCACTTATCACGAAGCACAAATTAAAACCTGAGGGTGGCAATGTACAACATGGCACAATGAATGTACCATTATCAACAACAAGCATTAGGCAGGTTTTCCTTATCGCTTTGATATAAAAGAAAGGGAAAAAAGACACTTTCAACTGCATATAATTAATTTGAAATGAATTATATACTAAAAAAAATAGGTTTTAAAAAAAGTCTTTTTGAAATGTAACTGCATGTGTTGTTTAACCAGATATAATCTGAATTGTGCACTTGCACCAAGATTAATGGTTAAGTTCTTATGCATAGATGTGGTAGTACAAACAGCACAGGCATGAAAGTGCCTCGAAGCATCTTGTTCAGATTGCCTCATTTCAGTGTAAATCAAGTGAAAACCTCACTTTACATAAAATCATGCCACAAAAGGCTTCGGGTTATGTAATTTGTTAGGAGTAATCAGTAGAACAAACAACATAGACCCTGATATGCTGTTGCATTATGCGATGGCAGACCATTGTCTATATTGTTTGTAGCTGGACCCAACTTATAAGCGAGTATATACAGTATATCTGTATGATTGAAGAAAACCTGATTGTTATTAAAACCAAGCCAACAATGTCAAGGTTTCAATACTTCAAAGCATCAATATTTGCCATTATTCAGTTCTAATCAAATACAATTTTAAATTTACATTGTGTATGGTGTCGATCACATTACAACTAGTCATCTTTAAGTTTAAAGGAAAACTTCTAACAAAGCTTTTTTTTTTGTTGCTGAAAGAAAAAATCCCATATCTTCAAGTGTATGGAATGCATTAAAAAAGAAAAGTTTTTCTCAGCACAGTGATACTGTTGTCGTTAAAGTTGTCATGGTTAAAAAATGCATAGCAGAAAAATACTATTCAAAACTTCATAGGAATAGTTTTGTTAGCTGGACATTTTTCTTTTTAAATGTGTATTACTAAAACTCAACTTGATGGGTTGTGTAACACTTCAAAGTTGCAACAAAATTTAATTTTACGAGTGTTTGTTTTCATAATGGGTAGAAATAACAAGGTGTTCCCATCACTCATCAGATCTGTACAAGAAAGGGACCTAATTGGTGCATGAATAGAATTATTCTTCAGCAAAGAGTTTGCTATTTCAACCCAATCAGTTAATTTGCACACAAAAGCCTAGAACTGTGTTATATCACCAACAAAAAAGTCATGGCAGAAAAAAAATTGCATCATAATCATAATAAGTACAAAAAGAACAAATGGGATATATAAAACATACCTCGGACCCAAAATCTATTCTTTCTTAATGCAGCTATAAAAAAAAGTTGTTCTAAAAGAGGCAGAAGGTATGTCTACAGGTTACTCCTCACAAATATTTGAAGTTTTTGTACATTAGTAATGTTTCACAGTAATTGCAATAGAAAAATAAGAAAGTCAAAAGCAGCTAAATTTTTTTTTTTTTTATAATCCTAATGCCAGTCCTTCTGATCATCTAGACTCAAATGACACGAGTTCTGACAGAGAAGAACCTTCCAAGGATGAGCTGCTGGTGGAGGAGTTGGACTCTTTCATGCCTTCATCAACTTCTTCTGGATTGATTCTGTGTCTAAATCTGACAGATCATTTGCTTGGATGATGACTCCTACTCCATCCAACTTTTTCTTTACATTCTCAAATGTTGATGACCCAAGCATTTTCCTCTTGACCTTGGCAGATTCTGGACACCTGAAAATAAAATGGGGAAATAAATGAATGAGAAACTAAAGACGATAAACAATTTTTGTAAAGACCTCCAGTCCACTTGCTGTACAGTGAGTTCATCAATTCTTTTTTTTTTGTAACCATGATTGGGTTTAAAAAAGGGTTCAACGAAACACTATCTCCAGTGTTCATTCCAGAAATAGATAAAGTGGGGCCCAACGACCCTATCATGTCAAAAAGTGGGGTAATTTAGTAGAAAACATATCGCAAATACCTTTACCTGTATCTTTATTCAAGAAATTCAAAGTATCATTATCATATATACTATCATCATGGATTTATTAATTTCTGCAATAAATATTCACTTTTTCAGCATTATATGCTTTGAATCTGTCATTGTAGAGTCGGACTACAACATGGTTTTCTATGATCTCCTTATCTGCTAAAATAATTTTGTCCACTGTTCAAGTCAGTTATTTTATGTGAGTAAATTACGCTGGTTGAACTAGGATCAACTAAACATCATAAGAGGTCATTTAATGAAAACCGCACATTGACATGACCATCTCTTCAGGAAAAGTAGCGACAAGATTTTCAATATGGCTGCTATGATGGCCATATTGGATATAAGATTGTCACCAATTTCATTTAGGACCAACTAGACATCATAAGAAGTCTTCTGGTGAAAAGCCCCATGTCAAATTGACTTCCATTCAGGAGTATCAATCAAGACTATTTCAAAATGGCTGCTATGGTGGCCATATTGGACATCAGATCAGCACCATTTTCATTTAGGAGCAACTAGCCATCATAAGAAGTCTTTTACTGAAATCCCATGTTGATATGACCATCCATTCAGGAGAAGTAGGAACAATATATTCAAGGTGGTTGCTGTGAAGGCCAATTTGTATGTTCAAGCAGCACCAATTTCATTTAGCACCAACTAGACCATGGGATGAATGCATGTGTAAAGTTTCATGGCAATCCCTCAAGTAGATTAGGAGGAGTAGCAATAAGAAACTTGTGCAAATGGACAAATCGACAACATACAACAGACCATCCCTTAAGCTCTTCTGGTCTATGACCAGTAAAGCTAACCAGTAAGGCCGACAGCAATGAACCACATTAGGTAATTAAAATGATAAAACATCCAAGTCACAGAACAAGAACCATGATGCATACCCATTAGCCCCATACCTATTTATTATAGGAATAAAACTTCTCTCCACTGTTCTCGGGAATAACAGAAATATTACCAGTATCTTTCATAATGACAGAATTTAAACTGGGTCAGTACGCAGATAACACCTTTTTACTATTGGATTGCTCTCACAGTCTTTTAGGTCTACCATCGAAACGCTTAAGGATTTAGCATCAGTCTCTAATTTACATTATAATGTATTAAAATCAAAAGCCATCTGGATAGAAAGGAACAAATTTTCAGAAGAAAAAATATGCCCAGTCAATGAAATCATTTGGTCTACTTCTTCCTTTCAACTTTTAGGAATAGAATTCTCTTTAAACCTAGACAATATGCTAGAGTTAAATTATGGGAAAATATTAAAAGAAGTTTTTAAAAAATGCTGGGTTGTTCAGGGCCTGAAAATTACGGTGATTCAAGGCCCGGGGCCGATTTTTTTAAGCTGTGGACCTGTCATATGTTAGCAGCACTAGCCTGCTGGACCTTTGATAATTCTTATTTGTTCCTATCAATTTTAGAAAATGTGCTTTTCAATCCTTAAATAATTTCAAAAGAGTCATAAAAGTGCACTAATGCAAGTGGAACTTGATCGATAGCAAGAGACTGGTGGTGTCAAATGATACTGGAAATCGGCAAATTTAGCGTGGACCACCAATCTCTGCTTGATCAAATAAGCATTTGTCTGAATCAAGAATCAACCAGAGGGAATTTGTCTGCTACAAGCCAAGTTGCACTGCAGGACATCAAACATCCCAGGTCCGAAAAGGACGCAAACTATGATAAAAATAAACATGCAGACTTTCTAGGATCACTTAAAAAAAAGACTTGGGCATGCCACATTTAGTATGATGAAAAGAGGTTGTGTATGTTTTGTTCCGCATGTATGGTATACCCCAAGTTGGCGAATCGTTCAAGCAAAGTCACAGATAAAAATAAAAGTTTCAATGAATATTGGATTTTTTGTTTGTTTTTTTTCTCTCCATTAGATAATGACTCAACTGTTTTTATGGAACTTACTGTGTACCCCCATACACTAAAATGGTTTACTCCCAAGCTGAGTTCAGGCAGTTTACATGTATACACACCTGTAGAATTCTCATCGCAAGTACATTACAAGGCCAACACAGTACATTTGACCTCCTGTATGAATTTTCAGCTCAAGTATATGTACTTTTCAAGCCTAAATACAGGTTTCTTTTTAGAAACTCCCAATGTCTGAATCCCACATTTTATTGTCAGTCAAAAATGAGACCCTTTGGACATGTCCAGTAAATAAGAATATTGCTAGGGCAACAAAAAATTGTCACACGATTGTGTTAATGTATTAACAAGAAATTAAATATTAGGATTTGATTGGATCTATAAAACATTTTAAAAAATATAAATTATGCTTCTTTGTGCACATTTTTGATGGAATTACTATTATGGATACAACCGGATTCGACTGGTGAGTACATGTACTCCTAACTATTTATGCTTAAGTTGCCCATTTCGCATACATAAAAATAAATATTAAATATGAAATGACCGTTTTAAGTAGTTCTAGTTTAATATGGAACAAGTTAATAACTGGGTCAATGAAGTATGTAGTATTGCCACTCCGGGGCTTGCACTGAATTCAGACAATGATCTATAACAAAATGACGAAATAGTATACTTCTGTGTGCATATTTTCAACGGAATTATTATGGATTAGATCGTTTGGTGAGTACACGTATTGATACTTTAACTATTCATGCTATACATTATACATGTACATATACATGTATCAATACATGGTTCTCTGAATAAAGTAAAATATTATATGTCCAATCTCTCTGTTTTCACTACACGTGTATTTCTTGTTTAATATGCATTGATTTAAGATGGCAACTGTGCCAATGAAGCACGTAGTTTTACGACCAGTATTATACCCCCCCCCTTTTATTTTGGTTCATGCGTCATTTTCTTCAGCTAAATGACTTCATTGGTTATAGCATGGTTAAGTACATAGCACGATGTAATTTTGTGGTCCCCGACCATCATGATATAGCAGGGTTTCACTGTAACCCTGTCAGTTAAATTTAATTACAATGTATAGTTTCTATGTTTTTCTGAAGTCATATGGCCAAAATACATTGCATATTTCTCTCCATCTAAACATACACACTTCCAAGTATGAATACACTGTGTATGATATATTCATACACTTACAAAATGTGTTTATAATATACATACAACATAGAGAATTTTCTACTTGAAGGTAATTATTACTTAAACCAATGTTAAATGCAAATATGCATAATGAAAAATACAGGACACAGTTCAAATAAGAGTACCATAGCACACACACACACACACAATCTATATATATATATGGCATTTCTTGCTATGCTGCCACTTCACTTCTCCCCGTTCTGTTCTGACTTCTCCCTATCTGTCCAAAAGGAGAAGTCACTTCTCCCTAAAATTCAAGTCTAGCTTGCCCCCTGTTAATGTTGTACATATTTGCATGTCAGACTTATCTGTTGGACCGCTCCTTGGCTTACCTGCATAATGTGGAGTCCAACTGGGTCCTGGACCAGCGAGTCAAAAGACAAATTTTCAGGCCTTGGTTGTTGGATAAGGAGAAATATGTCCCTTATCGGAAAAATAACATTGATCAAATCAATGATTTTGACTAAATTGTATTCATTTATTCTCTGCATTGCCCTATCCTCCATTATATATAGACAAAAAATTGAATAAAGTATTTTTAAAATTTATTTGGAGTGGTAAAAACCAAAAAAGGGTTAAAAGTGATATACTTATAGCCCCATCTACAGATGATGGTCTAGGCATGGTTCATGTTCACTCTTTTATTCAACGCTTGGATTAAACACCTTACTGCAAAAAATGAAGGATTTGGCAGAATATGTTTACAAAACAAGTTCTAGGAAAATTTGGAGGCATCCAGATATAAAAATGAGGGGGGACAAAATTAACTGAGCTTAGTAAATGTAAAAATCATACTAAACAATTGTCTTAAGCAAAGATGTGGAAATATATAATTGGAACAGGCAGTTCCTGTATTAGTAACAGCCACATGCATGTTCGTTTACATGTTTACCGATTTTGTAAATATTTACAGGTAGTAAACTAAACTAAGCCATTCACACCTGTAAATGTTGCAGCCTTTTCCAGCGGTCAGCATCAGTAGTGGCATGTGGGAGGAAGGGGGCAATTGCTCGCAGGTGATAGGCAAAGGAGTGCCATCATGGGTTTTTTTTCGCAGCTGAAATTTTCATAGTATTTCACCTTCACCCGAGTCTAGCAGGCACAATTCACAAAACTTATATTTGGGGGGGGGGGCGGAGGTTGGCAACCAACATAAAAACTGTTCTCTTTAGCAAAGTAGGGGCACCACTAAAGAACATTGCCCCCGAGCGCATCGAACCCGAGTGCTGCCACTGGTCAACATGCTGGACTCCTGACTGAAAGGGTGCAGGTTTTAGTCTAGTCCTACAAAGTAAGACGTCCACCCTGACACTTATGATGCTTGGGTGATACGTCTTACTACTTAAATAAATGGCATGGTGTAGTGATTCCCGGTCAACTGACAGGGGAACCTGAGGCCATATATTCAGAAATATCTCACATTTGGTAGAAAATATGGACACATTTCCACAAATTAAAGTCTAATTGCTTTAGTCGGACTATACTTACTCTGATGTCTTTTTCTGGAATCAAATTCTGACACAAGCAAGTGGGCGCCTTTTCAAGTTCAGTTGACATATATTTCAGTTGGTTGAAATGCAATGGTAGTCATGGAATGCCAAAGTCGGTTAAAGTTGGAGTTTATTTTTTTAATGAAATGAAGAAAACTATACTAATGTTGATAAAAGCAATTATGCAGCTATGTTTCGTTTAAGACACTTCTCCCGTCTTTATCAACTTCGGCATTTCTCTGCTCTCATCGCATTTCAACCAACTGAATTGTATGTCAATGGAACTTGAAAAGGTGTCCACAACGATGCTTGTTTAAGTTGTAAGACATAGCACCCAAACATCATAAATATCAGGGTGGACGTCTTACTTTGTAGGACTAGTTCTGGTCTTGCACCTTGACTGAACCCAGGAGACATTCTCCCACCCCAAACTGCCAGTGTCACCCTCAGTTTCTGTATTGCTGTACCATAAAATATAAACAAAATAAAAATACTTCTGCCGAATGACAGACCACCCCAAAATACCCCGATGTAATAACTGTTCAAACCCAATGCAATGGTTCCAAACCAGGCAGTAAAATACCCAATTCATTCAAATCTCAATTCGCACTCTGGAAACCTCAGTTAGTAACTATAACAGTTTCCTCCAGTTAAAATCCAAACCTCTGTTTTATGTATGTCTGTCTGGTCAGGTGGATGCCGGCGGAACGTGGGTGGGGTACGGGGACAAAGGAAAGGGGGTGGGGAGAATCCCCGAATTAACTTACCACATGACCAAGATAAGTTTAGCGTTGTCTACTCCGCCTGCTGTGGTGTAGGATAGATCATAGACGAAGTATCTAACGTCGTCGTCTGGAAGACTCGATTTCAGGGTGTCGAAATCCATCTTATCCCAATCCTGGGCCAAATCTTCAATAACCTTTTTATCAGTGTTGTCGAATTTCATCATTAGACATTTACTTTTAGCGCCCTGCACGTCACCATCTGGTTTTTTGGTAATCTTCATCTTTGTAAATTTTGTTAGTACATTATCATCTAGAGAAATACCTGACATAGCCATTTTGACTTGTAAGAAATAATCCCACTTCTGATTTACAATGGAGCCGGGCGGCGTGTGCGCGGCAGAAGCGAGATTTAACGAGATTTCCGGGTAGGTGTGGGCACCTAAAGGATAAAAAATACTCTCTCTATGTCCTGTATACAAAATTTCCTTATATACCGTGAATGGATCAAGAGATATTGTCATTACTATATTTAACATATTTAAACAGAATTTATAAACATTACCTACTGTGAAATTTTACAGACGACGAAGGATATATAATACTTCGGATTCGAGACTCTTTTGGGTTGTACGATATGACATCCTTATATGGAATGTGAATCATCTCCTAATATGCATACATTTCCTTTTATGGATACAAAGACAGTCCCAAATATATTAATTAGGCGATCTGTGTTTTGAAATTATTTATTTGAATATTGTTCAATTATCAGATATATAAGTCATACAATTCTATCGCTTTAACTTTCCCAGTACAATAATATAAAAGGCCTCCCACAAATCTAGTAGTCCCCTTATGACTAGAGAACAAACAAACAAATAAACAAAAAACAAGAAACGAAACAAAACAAAGCAGATCACTTTAATTGCTTAATTGCGGCAATTACGTCACTAGTTTTGCGTAAGTTCTATTATATGCCCATTTCAAGTAAAGAGGAACCCATGATTATGTTCAATGTGCGAATTCTTTTTACAGTTCCAGTTTGCACTTTAACAGCGTTCAACTTACCCTTGATACACAAATTAAAGTTTTTAGATATACATGAAATAAAAACTTTTTTCTAGCAAGCCGTTTTAACATAAATTCGTATTTTCACTTCAATGAAAAACAATTTGTGTTAAGTGAAAATAAAATGACTTGAGAAAAATTCACTTGCATCGGTATGTTTTGCGCGATCCACGGGAATACTCAATAAAATCGAAAACAGGTAACACAGGTATATATATCTCAGAGAGAGAGAGAGAGAGAGAGAGAGAGAGAGAGAGAGAGAGAGAGAGAGAGAGAGAGAGAGAGAGAGAGAGAGAGAATTACATAAACATACCTAACAGAGCGGAAAGTGCTATCCCTGGATTCTACAGATAATGCTTGACAACATTAACATATTTTTTTTTAATACGGATAAATAATATTATTATACAGGTTAGAGAATTTTAATTCGTTCTCTACGGAGATTCTAACCCGGATCCGCGGGTTACGGCACCCATCGACTTGCCTGTCGAGATGGTATAGGGGTTGGTGCTTACAGGCAAGGCGAATCCGGGTTCGAATCTCCGTAGAGTACGAATTAAAATTCTCTAACCTGTATGATATTATTTTGATATTATTTATTTATTCGTGTGTGTGTGTTTATATATATATATATATATATATATATATATATATATATATATATATATATATATATATATATATATATATATATATATATATGTATATATATATATATATATATATATATATATATATATATATATATATATATATATATATATATATATATATATATATATATATATACTTGCGCGTTGTGGTACGGAACGTAAACTCGGTCAGTATGATTTTTTGGAACTATGCCAGCTTTGATCTGTATTAAATAAAATTTCACAAAAGTACATTGTTTTGTTATTACATCATAACCGCCATGGGTAAAAACGTGAATGAACTCGACTACAAAGGTAAGAACCACATGAAATGAACATATATGGTACCTATGACTTTCACTTTGGGATCAGATTTCACTAATTGATTTGATAGGTTAATTAAAAACTGAATAATGAAAGCACTGTTTCGGTATAATTTTTATTTCTCTCTTTTTTCACAAAAAATAAATAATCCTCTGCTGATATTTTGTTGTGACCCGGCTCTTTTCAAGCATATTTCTCAGGGTAATTTTTTGTTTCTTTGTTTGTTTGTTGTTGATGTAAAAGTATGCACGGCAACTTTTTTTTAAAGAAAATTGTAAATCAAAGATTGCCACTGCAAAACTAATTTTACTTTAAAAATGGTGAAGTCATGAATGTACATTTAATGTCTAACATTGTCACAAATTAGGTAAGTTATGATTAAACACTCAAGCAGACAGCTGTTAGATACACGTAGGCGGAACAAAGGCTTTACCAAATAAAGTTAGTCGTACCTACTAAAGGACTGCGTACATCTCGTGTGTGAGTGTGTGTGTGTGTGTGTGTGTGTGTGTGTGTGTGTGTGTGTGTGATTTATGTGGAGAAAAGGTCACCTTAAGTTAAAAACTGGGTGAGTACGTATAGTTAACTAGAATGATTAACAGAAATGAAATTAATTATTTTAATTATTACAATCATTATGTCATGGGATAAGTTACTTTCGAAATACCAGACTATAGTTCAGAAGAAGCGAAAAACTACAGGCTTATATAACTAATGTAACTGTCACGTGCAGTCCACATTGAGGATGAAACCAAGGCCAGAATTGCTACAGCAAGTGTGACTTTAGGCAGACTACGCGCAAATATGTCGGAGCGCAGAGGCATCAATCTGCAAACAAAACTGAAGGTCTGCCGACCCTGCTGTATGCATGTGAAACCTGAACGGTGTACAGACGCCATGCCAAGAAGCTAAATCATTTTCACATGGGCTGCCTGAGGAAACTGATGAGGGTAAGGTGGCAGGACAGGGTCGCAGACACCGAGGTTCTCATTCAGGCATGCATTTCAAGCATCCACACTTTGTTGATGAAATCACATACGAGAGGGGCAAGCCACATCACCAGGATGTCAAAACAGCGGCTACCAAAGATCTTCTACGGCGAGCTGACGGAGGGAAAGAGATTCTCTCAAGTCATCATTGAAACACTTCATCATGGACCCTTAGTCTTAGGAAGATCTAGTACAGGATCGTTCCACCTGGCGCAGTCTCATCCATACTAGAGCTACAGACTTTGAACTGACGAGCATTGCAGAAGCAGTGCAGAAGCCGCTAGCAGCGTAAATCTCATAAGTGTAGCGCGTCTTCTATTGATCAAGCAACCCCAAGCAGCATCTCCTTTCCAGTAAGCCAAAGACAGTTCCGAGCACAAATTGGCCTGATCAGCCACTCACATACTCACAGAAATAAAACTTGTTAGTAATATCATGGTCATCTCAGAACTCGAAGGACGAACAACACAACAACAACACAAATTTTTATTATTATAATAATTGTATAAATAAAACAAAAAGGATCTTCATGTTAGTATTTTTCTCCTGGAGGAGTATCCAGATGTTCTCTCAGACTTTCGAAAAGATCATCCACCAATACAAGTCATATATGTGTGAAGAAAACAGTATTATGACAATCAAGGACAATTCGTTTCAACATAAATATTTTTTTTTTAAAAATCAGCTAAGTGAAAAGCATTTTAGTTAAATTAAAAGAATTTGACTTACGTGATATAAAATATTTCTTCCCTGAAGTGGAAAAGTTTTTTTCACTTCAGTACAATTCTGTTCAACTAAAATTATTTTCGACTTAAGTGAAATATTTTTGGTTCTCACTTAAGTTAATTTCTTTTTCATAAAAGCTAATTAATTATTTATTTCACTTCACGTACAAAAACAAAAAAATTCACTTATTAAAGTAAAATTTTATTTCACTTTGGTTGAATGGTTTTCTAGCTCAACCTCTAAAATAGTGAACTCTTCGAACAGACCAGAGCCTATACCAATCAATGTATATTTCCAAGTATATCAGGGACAAATATAGACTTTCATTTAGGAATCATTTGTGGTGGGCTAGGCATATTAAATGAACTAGGTATGCCTTCTACATGTAACTCGAAACAAATCATGGTAGGATTGTTAAAGACTCCGGTAACCTCTGTGATGCTATCTCTTACTTGTTAGGTTTCTGGAAAGGGGCAAACCTTTCTCTATTAGTGGGCACAGATGAATCACTAAAAATCACTTTAATTGCAGTCAAAATGCTTTCTCTTTCTCTTATTATCAGAAATTTATAGCGGTTTTCTAACAAATTCATTTACGCCTATTTTGTTTCTTCATAATATTTGTTAGACTTTACAATGGGTATTGTCTTTATTTGCTGTTATTCAAATATATCAAATAATATCACATTTTATCACACACCGCCAGTACCCTGATTAATGGTATATCTGGGATGTTGTTGTTGTAGTTTTGTTTTAGTATTTTTTTTTGTTTACTTTAAAAACGTTATCTCAAAATCTTTTTTTTTAAATCGTTGACAGCGCTTACGCCTCTACCCAAGTATACAATTTTGTCTTTTGATGTTGATTGTCATATGATGGATTTTGTCTGGTCACTGGGCAGGATGATTCCATTTCCGGATGGTTGATTTTGCTACATAATATTACATGTACAATATTTTTACACTTAAGCAAATTGATTTTCACATTAGAAATAGAATTTGTTTCACTTAAATTATTTTAGTTTGTCGTTTTTGTTTTACTGCAATGAAACTATAATTTATTTATCTTGATTGAAAAAAAGATTTTCGCTGAAGTGATGTTCAAATTACTTAAGTGAAAAGTTTGACACTTCATTGAAATGGTATCTTTTATTTTCACTTATGTCAAATTAACCAATTTACGCTAAAGACGGTTATTTTCGGTCATATGGGGAAAATCGGTCTCCTTTAATAAAAATCATGTTTCCTCGCGTTTTGATGTGACGCTATAACAACACTGCGTTTCTATAATACTTCAATGACAACTTGTTTGTTCAAACTCATTTCACTGGCCATGAATACAGGTAAAAGTGAAATAAAAATGCAATTTATTGGTTAGGTACAAAGTCATTATGATCTTGCAGATTCTAGCACTCATAGTTGTCAAGTGATCACTAGATCAACATATTTTCCAACCTTTTTATACGTCGGAGCGTATTATGTTATGATGTCAGTCCATCCATCCGTATGTTATCAATTTAATTTCCACAAATAACTCGAGTTGTCCACAATCTGCAGTTACGCAATTTTGTGGACGACTTGCACTTGGGGTAAGAAAGAACCCTATTGATTTTGGAGTCAAATGTCAAGGTCACAATCCCGCACAGAAGAAAAATGGTTTCGGCATAATAACTCGAGTTCTTCTCAATTTACAGTTACCAAATTTTTGGGGCGGATTGCACTTGATGTAAGGAAGAACTTTGTCGATTTCGGAATCAAAGGTCAAGGACACTGTGACTGAAAGAAGAAAAGTGGCTTCAGCGCAATAACTCGAGTTTTCTACCATCTACGGTTACCAAACTTTGTGGACAGTTTTCACTTGGGGTAAAGAAGAAGCCTATTGATATATACCATAAGGTCAAAGGTCAATGTCACTGTTACTGACAGAAGAAAAAATGTTTCTGAACAAAACTTTCAGTTCTCGATCATGTAACTTCACCAAAACTTGTGGATGTCTTACACGTCGGGTAAAACAAAAGTCTCTTTATTTTGGGACAAAAAGTAAAAGTTCAAGGTCACTGACTGAAAGAAGATAAATGTTTTTTGCGCAATGACTGGTTCTAGACCTCGTACCTTGAACAAACGTTTGTGTAGTGGTTGCACTTAAGGTAAATACTAGGTCTGTTGATTTTGGGGTCAAAATGTGAAAGGTCAAGGCCATTGTGGCTCAAAGAAAAAATGGGTTTCGCGAAATAACTTTTGTTTTAGAATAAATTCATTAGCCAAACTTTGTGGATGTTTTGGAGTAATAAAGAAAACAATAGATTCTGGGGTCTAAAGGTCAGAGGTCGCGGTCATGGTAAATTTCGTAAGAAAATTATGATTCCTGCACATAAGGTTTAGTTCAAGACCGCATACATTGACCAAAGGTCAAGGTCATTGAAACCCGCTGGTCATTTGTGTCCAGAGTCAACCATATTCTACTATTGTCTACACCGATGACTATTTTTAATTCATGTAAATTGCAATATGGTTTCTGTCTTTATTTTAAAAAAAGGACCAATCTTCATGAGGAATTGTGATTTTTGTTGCACGCAGAAAGTAGATAACAAACTCACCGCTATGAAAGGCTTTCTTCTTGTGAATTTTAATATCTTCACCAAACAACTTGTATTTACAAACAAAAATAATATTCACACAAGAAAAAAAGAATGTCTCCAGGAAGAATGCAGAAAATAAAATTGCTTACTACATCTCAACATCTAAATGCTAATTAAAGTTTATTTCTTCACGCTTCAAGGACAAAATAGAACATAAAATCTATCTTGACAAAAGTTATTTCTTCAAGAAAAAAAGAAAAAAGAATATTCACGAAAAATCGTTTAGTTTTTTACATATGAGTCTGTTGTACAACACTATATATACGACAAAAAGACTAAATTATTGTTAGCAAAATTTACAAATTACTTTCTTTACTATAAAGTTAGTTTTTCGCGAAAAAGTAAACTGTTGGGAACAGATTTTTTTCCAGAAAATCACAACATTAATGAAATGAAATGCCATTGACATATAAGCTGAGAAGCAAAATAACAACAAACAAAAAGTGTGCAGAAGTGAGAAAATAGCATCTAAACAACGATGATATTTAAGATTGTAGTCTGAATGTTTAGTTGTTTTTGTATATACTTCAAGATGTTTGTGAACCCTTTGTGGGAGCCGTGGTGGCTCATTTGGCAGAGCGTCGGACTAGTAATCCAAGGGAAGCGGGTTCGATACCTGCCCCGGTCAGCCTGGGTCGACTGCTTCGAAGTAAAGGTAAAGGTACTTAGCTCCCATTTCCTCGGCATTATATAGCCAATAATGTGTTAATAATAATAATAATAATAATAATAATAATAATAATAATAATAATAATAATAATAATAATAATAATAATAATACATGTGTCAGTCTTCCGGGCACTGTGAATTTGTCCATAGAGAAGCTCAATAAACGCTCTACTTAATAACTACTCACAATTTTAGAAGAAAGAATAGAAGAAATGTGTGTCCCTCACAAGTTGTAAAATATATTAACGGGCATTTATTTGTCCAGACCTCTGTATTTATACTTCTTTCTTTGTTTATTTTGATCTGCTTAACCAGGATGACCACAATAAGTTAGTATACAATCCACAAAACGCTTGGAAACAAATCCACATAAATCCACAAATGAAACAATTTGTCAAACTTTGCTCATCACGAATAGTTGTTTGGGCTTCCAGGAACGTTCGGTATTTTTGTTTCCTTCTGTAGAATAATATTTAAATTATTTTCATTTAATTAGTCATCAAAATAAGGTCAATCATTGAAGCTTACTCATAGATTTCAAATTTTCGCATTAACTGACAAAAAGAAAAACCACATCAATTTTTCAAAGTACAAAATTTCTTTAAAAAAGAGAGAAAATCCAAACAAAATGCTGATTCCACTGCAAATCAGCAAACTCCGTGAAAAATCAGCAATGTCTATCACACTTTCTTTGTTTCTTTCTTTCTTGTTATACTTAAAAGTTACATCAGGCGTTAGTATAGCTATATTTGAGTTAGCGTAACTTATACAAATTAGAAGTATGGTACCAGGCCAGTGGTTAGGATGTAATAACGACTATGGGCTTCAGGGCGTATCATAAATGGCCATTATTTACATCCAAGGTTTTATTAAACATACGACGGAAAGGCCGAAGACATTCCGATTGCCCGCCCCCAAGGATTGAATTGAAATTGTGAATGGGTTCTCTGTTAAATATATGTAGTACACCAGACACATCATCGCGGGAAATCGAAAAAGACAAATGGAAGTGGACATTCCCACCTCTCAAAAGCAAGAAATAAGCAAAGTTGATTATGAATCTCCGTGGTAAGGGATAGGTCCATTAATTGAACAAATATGCTAATTGAAAAAGTTACGTGTTATATCATATTTGTTTTGGTTGGGAATCCACGATTCGCCTATTAGTAAGCGTCACGTAAATTCGAGTCACATTGAGCAGCCCGTCTTCCAGTTCTTGATCCTACTTAGACCAACAAGCCACCAGCCATGTCAGAAAATAATAATAATATTAAAAAAATGCGTAGAACAACTTGAACTAGATCCAACTATACACCTAACACACTGATATATTATGCGACTGTACTCATTCATTTTTCAATACAAGTAAGCTAAAAAAAAAATTGCGGAGAGCTTAGAATGGATATTTTTTCTAGTAGAGGATCTGTCGTTTTCATATAGTCCTACAATGTAAGACGTTGACCCTGATATTTATAATGGAAGGGGCGGCCTCAATGCTATGTGCTGTGTGGTGTGTTGCAAGGTCAGTCAACCTCACAACTACAGGCCAAATTTTAAAGAATATCTCACATACTTGGCAACCCCAAGTGCATTGTGAAAATGATAAAAAAAAAAAACTTGCTACTGGCTCACGTGCAGGAAAATAAGATGTTCCCGTGACTTTCATGGTCACTTGGCACTCCCCAATTTTTTATTTTAAACCTCAAAGGCCTGACCCCCAGGGATGGATCAGAATAATGTTGGGCTCATAAAGTGGTTGTGGTAGATCATCAGGTAAATTATAAGTGATTAAAGGGATTGGATATGCTATTTTGCAGCCAAGTTTATCGTGTTGTATGTTTCCCTGATAAACTGCTTTTGACAGCTAGCATTTTCATTCACATTGTTATGCATAGATGTAATTGAAATGAAAAATAAGCTTGTTAAATATTGTTCTGATATTGCTTTCAGGGTTGAGAAATACAGACCCACAAAGCTGACTGACATTGTTGGCAATGAGGAGACTATAAGTAGACTGGAAGTATTTTCCAGAGAGGGAAATGTTCCTAATGTCATTATTGCAGTAAGTATAGTTGAACCCTATAGTCATATATGCAATGGTCACCTGCTTCTGCAGTCAGTGGCCAAGTGTTTCCTAATCTAATAAAGGTTTCTCACTGCTTTACGCAGTCTCTATAGCATATCTACATTGACCGTTCAGTGTATGCAAACTAAACATGTTTCATAAGGAAGGCATTGTATATATAAGGTATTTCATGTGAATTGATGTGTAAACATTGCTTATTTAACTTGTACTTATTGTGCTTCAGTAACATTGTCATTGTAACGCAAAGATATCAATATGTCTGATTTGAAAGGAAGGTTGTTTTTATCATTAGTGGAGAGGATCACTGCATTAGTTTGCTGAATGATGGGTAAAGCAGTATTGTGATCGCAGCAGAAATGGGATTAACACATGTAGCAGTGTGACAGGTATAGTTCAATATCTTCATCTATTTGCCTGTGAATAATAATAAATAATAATAATAATGAGGACTTTGTATAGCGCCTAATCTTTAGAAGCTCTAAGCGCTTTGCAACATTAGATAACACCTAAAAACATATATAATGATATGATTACGAAAAACAAACACCATGAAATTAGAAAACAAAAACATGCTGAAAATAGTTAAGGTAAGGAAACATTATTAAGTCTTTAGGTCTATTCTTGCAGTCGAAATAGGTGAGTTTTAAGAGCACTCTTGAATGAGATTATTGTGTCTTTGTGTCTAAGTTCAGTGGGCAATTCGTTCCACGTTGCTGGGCCCTGGTATGCAAAAGAACGTCTGTATGACTTCATTTTGATAGTGGGAATAATGAGAATACGAGTGTCGGAAGAGGAGCGTAAGTATCTTGCTGGTGTGTACACATGGGTGAGGTGAGATAGGTATGTTGGACTGGAGCCAGTCGTCAATGAAACGTAGCACAGAGAACAGATTTTGTGTTTGATTATGGATCTAATGGGTAGCCAGTGTAGGGTACAGAGCAGGGGGGAGGTGTGCTTTTTTCATGGTACTCTAAGAATGATCCGAGCAGCTGTGAACTTTTTGAAGTTTCTGGAGTAGATACTGAGACGAACCAGATAGAATTGAGTTACAATAGTCCAGTCTTGAAAGTACTAAGGAACACACAAGTGTTTTAGTGGCATCAACTGAAAGATAATTGCGAATGGAGCTGATGCGTCTCAGCTCAAGATATGCAGCCTTGCATATGTTCATGACATGTTGGTGCAGTGAGAGAGTACTGTCCAGAGTAACACCTAGGTTTCATACTGATTGTGTGAATTTAATGTTGGTGTTTCTGATATTTATTGTTTGAGGTAAAGGATGTGAATGAGAAAGTCTTTGTGTTGTAATCAGAATGGCTTCAGTTTTATCATCATTCATCTGCAGCTTGTTACATGTAATCCATGATTTCACATCGGAAATGCACCTCTACACCTTGGATGGTAGCATCAACTTCAGTTGGGTGGCTCGATTTGTATATTTGGGTGTCATCAGCGTACAATTGGTGAGACACTGGATGACTGTCTATGACACTTGAGAGCGGCTGAGTGTATAGAATAAAGAGAACAGGTCCAAGAACAGAACCTTGTGGAACACCAAAACATAGATCAACTGGGCTGGAGTGTTTTCCATTTGTGGACACAATTTGTGTCCTGTTGACCAAGTAGGACTTGAACCATAGTAAGGCTGTATCGTGAATGCCAAATACATGCTGGAGACGGTGAAGTAATATATCATGGTCTATTGTGTCATATGCTGCAGACAAGTCAAGGAGGGTGAGGACTGTAATCTTTCCACTATCCAAAGCAGAGAGAAGGTCGTTAACTACTTTCAGAAGGGTAGTTTCGGTACTGTGGCGAGGGCGATATGCAGACTGTACATTGCTAAAAAGACTGTTTGAATTCAGATGAGATACAAGTTGGGATAGAACAACTTTTTCTAAGATTTTTGACATGAATGGGAGGTTAGAAACTGGGCGGTAGTTCTTTTAAATCGTTATGGTCAAGTATTGGTTTCTTCAGCAGAGGCTTTACAATGGCAGTTTTGAAAAATGATGGGAATTCACCGGATGAGAGAGAAGTATTAATAACATCAGTTAGTGAAAGCAATATTGGATCTAAGCACTCAAGAAGCAGTGATGTCGGAATCGGATCAAGTTCACATGACTTTGGGGCACTCTTCATCACGATTGTACGTACTAAATCCATAGAGACCGGTTCAAATGCTGCTAACGGTTGCCGCTGAAATTCTGTATTGCAACTGTATGGCGACGATGAGTCAGTTGAAATTGTGTTATCAAGCTTATCTCTAATGGTTTGTACTTTGTCACGGAAGAAATTTGCAAACTGGTCCGGAAGGTCGACTGGAGAGAAGGTAGTTGGAAGTGGTGTACATTTGTTCCTTGACATTAGCTTGTTAGTAATCTCGAAGAGCTCATTGCAGCTGGAACTTTCAGTGATCTTAGTACTGTAGTGGGCTGATTTCGCTGCATGGACTATGTTTGTAACATTCTTCTTAGCGGCTTCATAAATTTGCATATGAATAGTGAGTCTGGTGGAAAGCCAAAGCCTCTCAGCCTTACAGCGGTCTCTTTTAGCAGTGCGAAGCTGGTCCCTAACACTACTATACCACAGAGAACACTTTTGAATTGATACTCTGCACTTGGTTGCTGGGGCATGTTTGTCAAGCAATGAACGCAGGCAGTTATCAAGTTGTTCTGCTGTAGGAGGTAGCAAAGTTGTTAGGATTGCTTGGATGTAATGCATTAGTTGGGTTCTATTTATCATAATGAGGTTTCTCTTAGTAACAAATAAAGGTGGAGGGTTAGGGATTGATACGTCAAGATGGCATATAATGCAGAAGTTATCTGATGCGAGTTCGTGGGATACCAATGAAGACTGTAGAATATTATCATCAGGTCTATGAAGAATCCAGTCTAAAATGTGACCATGTTTATGGGTGGGTTGGCTAACTGACTGTTTGAGGTTGAAAACATGAATGGAGTCTAGGAGTTTTGATGTGTATGGGTTTCCAGGACAGTCAAAGTGAAAGTTGAAATCTCCAAGAATAATCAGGTTGCCACCTATCGAATTTCCATACTCCAAGAGATTCGGAAACTGCTTCAAAAAGAGAGATTCAGTCAGCTTGTTTTTCTACTAGGAGGAGGGCGGTAGAGGCAGAAAAAATGGACTGACCATTGTTCCAGTGTGAGTGTGGTTTGGACAAGTTCAAATGATGTGTGGTAGAAATTGAAGATTGTAGTGTGATTAAGATGGTTGATCATGGAGTTCTTTGCGATGACAGCAATTCCACCTCCGAGGGAGTGGCGGGGGAATGACTTGATGGAGTAACCGGGGGGTGTTAGATCTGTGCACTTGGGCTCATCGCCTGATGTTTTTAGCCATGTTTCTGTCAGGAAAAAGATGTAGATATTCTGATCGTTGATAAAATTAACTATTTCTGTGCGCTTGTCCGGTGGTCCTACTGATTGGGCATTGAATAATGCGATGCGCAGTGGTATCTCTTGGATAGTTGACACAAAGGTTGATGATTTAAGAGGAATTTGAATTAAGTTATTGAAATTAACGGCCAAGTTTTCAAATTGTCGTGCCGGAAATGGGGAAAGGAAGATAACTAGAATTCTTCTTCCTGTTCTACACTGGCCAGCTTTAAAACACCGTTTCTTTTTTCGCTTCCGCTTACATTTAAGTAATGATGAATGTAGTCCCAGGTCGTTTAGTCTAGTGCACAATGTTGTGTGGAGAGCCAAGGAGTGGTCATTCAAAGCAATTAATGGGAGTCCCTCATAGCATAAATTCAAGCTATCTCTGATGAAAACAGTTCATCTTTAAAGAGAGCCACGAGTTACATCCCTTTTCGTTAGGGTCAGGGGTCATTTCAATATTTAAAAACTTGTCTGTAAAGGCAAGCGAAGTTTAGGTTCATATGTCACATACTAACGATAGCCATATATGGCTTCTTTTTATTCTCTTCTTCATTACAGGCCTCTCACAAATGCCAACTGTCTTTTGATTTCAGCGAGTTGACCAACTGGTTAATCCAGATATTGTTTGAGGTGTGAACAGCTGTTTCTAAGCCTAATTATACAAGTAGTGAAATCAGTGTTTTGTCGTATTGCACAAAACAAAGTTTAATAGGTAATACATGACCTCCTGCTGTTGCATTGCTTTCCTTTTCCAGGACTCTAGACCTCAGTCCAAACTAATTATTCCCTCCTCAAATATTACTGCTAGATTTGCCAGAATTGAATAGAACATGATCCCAGCCTAACTCCTTAGTCACAGCCAATGTACGATATACCATCTTCTTTTTCCTTGAACAACTTACATGTTACACACGTGCTGTATCACTCATTTAAATTTGCCTTTGTTCTTGTCTTTTATTGTCTTTCTGGCATTTCACCTCATTTTTTTATCAATTGATTGTTTGTTTCCTTATTCTATGCTTTTCTTGAGTGTTATCTGTGTTCCTTTTGTAAATTTTATGATTTATTTGTGCCTGCTTAGCAAGTGATGCTTCATTAAATTGTATCCCCCTTCATTGTTCAGGTGTTAGAGTAAGTACTGTCTACCCTTTTTTTGTTTTGTGTGAATTTTATCTTTCAGGGCTTTTAATGTCGCAAGGTGTTGGCAAGTGTGGGCATGGGAAGGCCCCGTGGGACACTCACCCCACTTGCTTAGTGTGCATGCACAGACAGCTGTTCAGTTTGTTGTCTTTGGTCCGACCAGGTGTGGGACTTCATGGAAAGTCATCGCATGTACAAAAGGAAATAGAAGGGCCCCTGTTCCTCCTTGTCTTCAAAGTATTGACCCCCTCCATTCCAAGGAGGAGTCTGGATTCCTTCACAGGTTGGAGAAGACTACTGTCCCCGTGGGGGCAAGAATGTTCTGCAACCTCTGTGGTTGAAAATCACCTTAAGGCCAAGGATCATTGATGTTTGTTAAGATGACATCAGTGCTGGTGAGGGATCGAGCCTTGGCCACGTCCAAGGGAGGAAAAACACTTAAAAGCGAGTTGCACCTCCCTCTTAGGGATAAGCAGCGACTCTCAAGGTTGATGCCTATGTGACTGAGATTAGTAAATTGCACCTTCATGAGAGGGAAGAGCAATGATCTCGTTCAGATAAATCTGATGTGTTTCATCCATATGATCATCGTTGCTGGACTGGGCACAGGGCACCGGGGTCATCCACAGGTAACCTGGTTTTGATTATCGGTTTGGGAACAGGGATTGGGTTGATTCCCCCCACCCACAGTTCCTGTGTTACTGTTTAATCCTGATGGGCATAGAGAGTCAGGTTGTGCTCGCCTGACACGGGAGGGGGGTGTCCCTCCCTTGATTTCAAGGTAGGGCGGACATGACAGTCCATGGACTTGCTTCTTCTCTTCCGGCCAGGGCCAACCAAGAGGAGGGGGGCTACCACTCACCCCTAGATAATATAGAAGGGCTCTGCAATCCAACTCACTTAGTAGATCCACAAGTAGGGTTAGTCCCATCCTCCACCATGCCCCCCCCCCCCCCCCAGCAGCCTTGGGATGAGGGCAACCCTATTTCAACGTCTTCCTCTCTGGAGAGAGATACTGGGATGGTCCTGTCTTGTCTTGGAGCAGGCTCAGGATGGTGATGTTATCTCATACCTGCCTACCATTACGCTTTTGGCGCAATCATTCCACTTTTTTCCACCTAATTACGTCTTATGCTTACCTGTATATGGATTACGCTTTTCTGGAACATTAAAAAAAATAATAATAAAGGAATAAAAAGTTGTGTTTGTCATTTTTATTATCATCTCTTTAATCCCACACATCATATAAATCTGAGAATATTCTATAAAAAAAGAAGACTGCTGCTTAAAAATAGCGTAAGAATACATTTTTTATAGATCTTCCGTGTACTTTTCTTTATTTTCTATTTATAGCAGCTGTATGTGACCCATTTCCAAGAAAACAGACTGGTTTTTTCATTATAAAATTGTTTCACAGATTCATTATATTAATATACTGAATATGGTAGCAGTCCAGTCTATACTTTTTACAAAAATGGCGGCAGATGTAAAGTGAAACAGGCTTTATCGATGTGACTCTCAGATATTATATATGGCTGAAATTTTTTAGAGAAGACTGATCTTTTTAAACTTTAAAATATGTCGGATCAGAAAAAAGACAAATCAAGAGTGCTTTACAAATTTAGAAAGATTAACACGAGAGAGTAATACAACACTCGGGTTGAGCACATGGTAATGATTGTTGCAGAATTTGTGGAGTAAACCTTACGATCACTCAGGGAAAGTTAGACACGTGGACTAGTTAAAGTGAGTGTTGTGTATATATAATTTGCCAATATGTTTCGTGGTTTGTATTCTGATCCTAATTCACATTGATTTTGCCCATTTGTGACAAGAACTTTAACCAGCTGCAGATCCAGGTTAGTAGCGAAACTAAACGTACATTTTTCATACAGTTTATTGTAACTATGGCATTTAATATATAGATTAAGCTTTTTTGCCACTTAGGTTATGCTTAAACCTCTGTAGGGGTTGGCAGGTATATTATCTCCATCATGGTGGACTCAAATGAGTTCATGAAGGAACTGGTGGCGATGATTGCTTAACCAGATTTGTTGAGGCCATCAGACTCCCTCCTAACTGGTAAATTCAGCAATGCAATAGTAGTAGGTATTGTATTACTGCTGTTAAAATGTAGTTTATTTTGTGTGTGTGGAGTAAACTAATTTTAATTATGTAAATGTACTTGCTACTGTTGCAAAGATTCCCTCCTTCCACCGCACTCTGATATCCTGTATTCTAGGTCCAAGTCAAAAGAGGATGGTATTCCATATGTTGACTGAGAGAGTCGGACTGGGAACATGTTTTTTTTCAATTCTGGCCCTCCAATACTAATTGGAGGAGGGAATAATTAGCTTGGAATGGGGACTATAGCCCTGAAAAAGGAAAGCAATGCAATAGTAGCAGGTAAATACAACCCCAGACCTGTGATTCTAAATGATCCTTATCATAGGTCACTTTATTTCATCTAATACAAAACTGTATCACTGTATATGTCACCCAAACACTAAAACATGTCGATACCTATGGACTGCCAACCAGTACTATCGCTGGGACAGGTTTGAACATCATGTGATTTACAGACACACTGTCAGTTTGTCCTACATTTAAGCCTAATGTCCATCACATATTCAACAGTCACTATATATCATATACAAATTTGAATCATAACTCACACATTTTTCATTAAATGTTCAATATGCACTAAAATTAACACTAATTCACATGGAGTAAGTGTCAACATAAAATTCTTTGATTTTATATAATATGCTATGCTGACGAATAGGGGTGAAATGATTCATCGATACTTTTGCCATGTCGATAAACATATCGATACAAGAGGTGAAGAATCGATACAAAACGATACTTACCATATACATGTAACTTTAATCTTCAGCAGTCATGAATAGTTATTGGTCGTTTGATTTTTTTTTTTCTTTCTCTAAACTGAGAATTCATCTGAGACAGCCATTGCTGGCACAGGCACTCATTTTTATCAGGAAAAAGACAAAACTATTGACAACACCCACTTGCCTTCTACATATTAACACAAGGTGACGTGGTTCAAAATATGCCCCCCCCCCCCCCCCTCGCTGATTCAATGCTAATTATTTTATCCCGTCAGCATGTTCAGCATAAAGGAGACATTCCTGATTTGTTCCCCATGTATGATGAAGTACTTTACACATCATTTAATAACCACTTCTACGTGAAGTTTTTCTGTTGCTTCGTATCTTATCTACTTGGATCAAACTTGAAGACTACAAGTCATCTCTGCTACCACCCAAGGACTTGTTCTAGATGACATTTTCCTTGCACTATTCTGTTTTGAAGATAGCACCGTAATGTCTATAAAAATTTAAATGAAGACACGAAATTGGTAGTAAGATGTGTTTAAAGCATTCATTCAGTGCAAAACAAAGGGCGTATTGGCCAAGATGAGCCCTGCATCCAGTCAAGTGGAGCAGCCTGAAATGTCCTAAAAGGTTGAATTAAATCACTGACAACTGACAGGTAGTCTGTCTGGAAGTATTTTTGTTATCTTGTCATGAATGAGAATGGCATATGAGCAGATGCTAAGTCTCTTAAAGAGATAGTCGAACCTGTCCTAGCAGTCACCTGTGTTCAGCAGTCATTCTAATTTCCCCCTGGCAAATTTCCTATATAAATGCCCTCTATTTAATGGTCACCTGATTTCAGTGGTCAGCGGCCAGGGGTTTCTTACCCAAACCATGGTTTCACCCTGCCTTAAGTGGTCACTGGAGCGTATCAGCAGTGAATGCTCCAAGTATGCAAATTAAACACTTCTTTTGTTTGATGAGCAAGGCATTGTTTAGATAAAGATATATCATGTGAATCGCTGTTTAAGTATTTCATATCTAAATTGTACTTATCATACTCCAATCACGATGTCAGTCAAACTCTAAGGTGTCAACATGTCGGCTTCGAAAGCAAAGCAGTTTTTGTCCTTACATGAGAGAATTGAAGCAATTCATTTCCTGGATAATGGACAAAGTAGTCTTGTGGTTGCATCAGAAATGGGAGTTGGGCAAACTCAGATCCAAGGGATTATTAAGTGTAAGCGAGATATTATGGCCGATTTTTAGAACAGTGTTAATCCAGAGTGTAAGATATTATGTACAATCACCACAAAATGAGTAGAGATACATGTACACTGCACTTGTGATATCCCTTACGGTTTATATGCTACAAACAATAGCCGCAGGAAGCTTCTTTTCATTCCCTAATCATCAAAGATCTCGCGCAAAAGCCGACTGTCTTTTGATCCTGGTGAGTTTCAGCAACAGCTTAATCCATCAATTGTTTGAAGTGTGAACATCTGTTTTCATGCCTAATTATACCAGCTGGCCTAACAAAAAGTCAGTCCTGTGTTTGACAATCACAGGTTAGGTGTCGATTAGTCAAGCCGTTTCTACTGATAAGTGATGATTTGATGTACATGATGGATTAAAGTGGAACTTTCTATTGTATTATTTTGTTATTTTACTTTTTGGTAATTAGCTAAACAAAATATATATATATCTTGATAGCATACTACTACTCCTAATAATGTTAATGCTATTCGGTGCATAGTACATGTATTTGTCATGAATCAAGTTTGAGAGCTGAACCTGACTTCAGAGGTCACCAGTGGTTCAGTGGCCACTTTGGCCCTTTCCTATGGGTGACCGCTGAACACAGGTTTGACTGTATAAAAATAGTCAGTTATTTGAAATTTTTGCCTTTTTGTTCACATTTTAATGTTATTGTGCACTTTCTACATATTTTCTCCAATATATCTCAGTATGTATCACACTACACAGTCCTGTATCACAATACGAAAATTCAGGTGTCGGGTGACATATTGGTCTAATGCACTCGCCTTTACAGATCACTCACACTTCTCACCTTTGTCCACATGAGTTCGAGTCATGGCTCGATCAAATTGGGTATGTGAGAAAGATTGCCACTAGCTTCTTGTGGATCGGTTGTTCTTCCTGGGGTCTTCCCAGGTGCTTCTTCCACCAAATATACTGGCCAGCATGTATAGCCTATTGTGTGCTGACAAATGGCATTAAACCCCACAAAACCAAGCCAAACCCATCTCTAATAAAGTGCTATAAACAGTAATCTAACGATATAAACTAACATACCAAGTCTGATTAAAATCTGTTCAGAAATATTACCTCTACAGAGTAGACAAACTCAACCATTCATATGCGAGACCACCTTATTAATATGCATGGATGTCGCTCATAATCTAATTCATCTGAGATCTTGATTATACATACTGCGTCTTATCAAAATCTGTTTAGAAATATGGTCTCTAGAGTGTTCACAAGCTCAACCAATCAGATGCAAGAACACATTAATATGCATCTATGTTGCTCATAATTGAACTGTGACCAAAATCTGATGAAAAAATAAGGCCTCTAGAGATCACAAGCTCAGCCAGATCACCACATTAATATGCATGAATGTCACTGATAATCAGATGAATCCAGATCTTGATATAAACTTTCATACCAATCAGAATCTGAAATGAAACCTCTTGAGTGTTCACAAAGAAGTGTTGACAGACGGAGAGATGATGCATGCAGGCCATTACCATAAACTCACTTTACCTTTGTCCAAACAAGCAAAGGGTTGCAGGAGCAGTGATTTGTTGATATGCACATCTTCAGTTGATGACCATCATATATATATTGAAAAGGCCATGGGTGTCCATGGGAGTCTTTTTTTAACTTTCAAACATGTCAGATCAGACAAAGGACAGATCAAAGGAGAATTTTTAAAAAAAAATACATAATTGATGTAATATAATGCTTAAGTTTAGGACATCGCCCAGCTTATTGCAAGATTTGTGGAGTCGACTTTACGATTAGTCAGTGGAAAGTTAGACTTGTATACTAGCTAAAGTGTGTATTGTATATAGACTTTGTGAGTATGTTTTGTGTTTGAATTATGGCCCATTTGTAACAAGAACTTTTGTACAGTTTATTAGCTCACCTCTAAACTGGTGTGAGTGGATGAATAAGACTTGGGTTAAAGTTTGTGTTTATGCTAGAATCATAAAATTGATGATGGTGCTATCACACTGTTACAACAAAATAAGCTCATTGTGACCAATATTTCATCTGTTACTGGCTTTGGTTAGGTTTTTTGCATTTAGCTCATGACCACATCATTTTTTTTGTTGGCATGCTATATGCATACTGTCCCACCTAGAATCATGAATCTGGGTGAGTGGATGTATACATCCTTATTGAAAAAGAGTTCTATTTGATGTATAGTTCATGCTTCAGCGACTTGGTTGAAATTTTGTGTTTAAAGTTCATTTCTTGGATGCTGTTTGTGTTACAATAATGAAACTTGATAATTGGAAGCATCTGCTATTAATACTACACCCTGACAACCAAAGAAGGTCACTGTAACTTATGTTTTATGCTTTATTAACATAGGTTAAGTATTTGTTTTTATGCAATATACATCCTGGCCTTCGCAAAAGTCCCTTTCTGACCAGTGCAGTTGGAAGTAGTAATAAATATGTTCATTCAATGGTAAACTTTCCATATTAATGATTATACGTTGTATATTGTGTAGGTTACCTTCAACAAGTTAACTATGTTGTACATGTGAATTAGTATAGAAATTAGATGAGTGAACTGCATTCTGCATGCTTTTCATATGAGGCCTCATCTCTAGTGACTAATCAAGGTAATTATTGATGCATAAATTGTGCATGTACTACTGGCTGTCACTCATAGGTTACACAAAGCCTGACTTTTCATAGGTTACACAAAGCCTGACTTTCATCCAGTAAATTCTGGCTTCTAGTGGCAGACAATTCTATTAGCTTCTGAAGCAGATTTTAAAAACAATGATTTAGAAAGAAATAATAAAAAACCAATATTGATCTCTATTCTTTTATCAGCTCATTATAGTACCTTAACTTTTATATGATACAAAAAAAGTTTTTTTAAAAATTATTATTATTGTTTTATGTCATTAAGGTAGGTACATGGCTTGAAATTAGCGCTAGTTCACTAACCCAAGGCTAGTAACTTTCCTGTTAGACTAGTATTTTTCATAATTTTAATAGGCAGATGGCTAGTAAAGTTTCAGTTGTCACCAATCAGCGTTTATTTATGCTATCATATGTAATTTCGAAAATCTGAATGATTGGGTGATGTCCAAATTCTCTCTGAGCTAATTGTGTAAAGCCCAGAGATTTAGTTGCTCCCCTAGAGAATTAGAACAAATGAGGATTTTACAAATCGTATTTCAAAATGAGGCTACATAAATCTTGACGGGTTTTGTTGGGTTTATAAGGTTAAGGTATACGTCAAAGACTCGTTGAGTTTCCTCAGATCTTTCCTACCCCATTTGAGATATTTTGACATTTATGTTGGTAGGGTGACCACTGACAGAACTCAAGAATACCGGACACCCCTGCTAACTCCAATGCACACACACAAAAAAGATCACGTTAAGGCCAGATGGAATTTAGGTCACTAAGCATGTGACATCATCCCGACTCAACCTATATAAGGGAGTCATAAGGATGCACACATGGGTAGGTTCAATAGGATCTTTGCATTCGCAGAGACATAAAGAATGCTATACTCTCAATTTCTGAGAAGATAAATCATCTTCCTATTGATTTCATAGGGTTCAATGTAATTTTGTGAGGTTTAAGTTTGCTAGTCCCGGTAGTAAGTGGGTACCTTATACCGACATTGCATGGTTTTGGAAAATACCAACTTTTCGATAGGCCAAGAGCTCTGACCTCACACCCCAACATAAATGTCAGAATATCAAAAATGGGTGTTGGAAAGGTCAGAGGAAACTCTGACTAAAAGACTGTAAGCCAGACTTATGCACATATCAAACCGCCATTGTAGTGCCAAAATCATAAAAATCCCTGATTTAACCATTCTGTCTTTAAAGGATTAACATCAAGGAGGCAAATATTTTGTTCAAAGGTTTGTATATGTTGTGAAAACCCACACAGTACTAATAATGCTATAATAAGAGATCTTCTCATCCTGGTTTGACTATATCACAACAGGTACTGCCTTAAATCGTCTGTCTGTGGAATTACGATGCATAATGATTAGTGTGGATGTGTGAATCTGTATTTTTCTTTTACTAAGTTATTTTTTTTCTTTCCAAATGACGAGGCTTTCAAAAATATTTATAGAGTCCTATTTTTTTCAAGTAACCTTGGTGGTTTTCTAAAGCAAGATTTGTACTTCTGAATTATGAATGACTGATATTTAAGAAATAACAGTGTTCTTAATAAAGATACATGTCTGACATTGTTTTTTGGGAAGGACTAGTGAACATTCAGCAGGACCAGTACATTTCTCAATCTACTAGTCCTTCTGGCTACAAGGAATGTTTTGATAAATTCTAGGCCTGATGTAGGTAGGTATTGCTGAAAAAAAGCTTAAATGTTAAATTTTAAAAAGTAAAAGTTGAAATGTAAAGAAAAATTTTTTTTTTTTAGAAATGGGGCCAACATTGCATTGTCAGGATCACTACAGTCTGAACTTATTTTTGGAATGATAATTACTGTTTACATTGGCTATTGAATACTACTGTTAGTTGAGGTGAGCTGTGTAATTATGGACTACACTCAGGTGTAATTATGGACTACACTCAGGTGTAATTATGGATGACACTCAGGTGTAATTATTGACTACACTGAGGTTTTAATAATGGCATGTAATATGTTGATTATATTTTGTATGCTCAGATAACACTTTTTGTTGACTTAGATTTACAGATGCACATCTCAAGGAGTTTGCAGGTATCTCGTGTAGATAGATGCATTTATTGATTAATCATTGTGCTTAAATTTGCAAGACTTGTTGCATTTTTTTACTGCAGTTGGAAGCCACTATTCTAAGTTATATTCAGTTGTGTTCAGTAGTCATCTACATAAGGGGCAGTGGTGGGATGCAGGATAGGCGGAGGGCGGATATTGACCTGTGCAAATTGCTTACCATTCCTATAGTTAAACTCCTACTGGGAAAGAAATACAGCACGTACTGCTGCATGTTTTGTTGTACACGGCATTAAGTTACAGGGAAGTTACTATAACTTGCTTCTATATATGCCCCATGTCTTTACATTTTTTTTACTGGTAGCTTGGATTATAAAATGGATGAGCGAGAGGCCTGACATTTTTCTGTAGTGTACTCTTTTTTTTATATATTTCTTCCACTAATCTTATTCCTCGTTTTCTATGAACCACTTTTTAAATGGAAATCTATAACCAGCTCTTTGTACAATCATTTCATTTCAGTTAAGGTGATAGACATAGGACTTGACAATGCACTGAATTTACTATATACATTTTTAATTTCCTTTGTTGTGTACTCTTTGACAGGGTCCACCAGGTACAGGCAAGACCACAAGTATTTTATGTCTGGCTCGAGCATTACTGGGAGCCTCATACAGGGATGCTGTACTGGAATTAAATGCTTCAAATGATAGGTGAGGATTAAATTTACATTATGAAGATAATTGGTTGTTGTTGTTTTTTATAGCTCTACTGGTCATAGAAGAGCTTATGTGATGGTCCTTCGTCCATGAAGTCCATTAGCACAAGTTTGTTATCAATACTCCTCCTGAACTATTTGAAGGATTGCCATGAAACTTTACACACACATTCATCCCAATGTCTAGTTGATCCTAAATGAAAATGGTGCTGCTTGGACATCCAGTATGGCCACCACTGTATCCATCTTGAAAATCTTCTTATTGAAACTCCTCTTGAATGGATGGTCATATCAACATTTCACTAAAAGACTTCTTATGATGTCTAGTTGGTCATAAATAAATATTGTGCCAATCTGATGTCCAATATGGCCACCATCTTGAAAAAATTGTTAATGTAACTCCTCCTGAACAGAAACTCATATTGAAATGGGGTTTTCACCAAAAGACTTCGTATGATGTCCGGTTGGTTTCAAATGAAAATGGTGCTGATCTGAGGTCCATTATGGCTGCCACAGCAGCAATCTTTAAATCTTGAAACTAGTCTTTCTGAATGGAAAGTCATATTGACATAGTGTCTTCATCAGAAAACTTCTTATGATGTCTATTTAAGTCTAAATGAAAATGGTGCCAATCTGATGTCTAATATGGCTGCCACAGTGGTCAGCTTGAAAATCTAATCACTACTTCTCCTGAATGAATGGTCATTTCATCATGGGATTTTCACTAAAAGACTTCTTATAATATTTTGTTGACCCTAAATTAAAATGGTATGGATCTGACAGCCAAAATATGACCATCTTGAAAATCTTGTTTTTGCTACTTATCTTAAATGGAGTCATTTTGACATTGGGTTTTCATCAGAAGAGTTCTTATAGCATCTAGTTGTTCCTAAATGAAAATGACTAACCCTTGATATGGCCACCATGGTTGCTGTCTTGAATATATTGTTGTCTCAACTCCTCCCTATGTCCACCACAGCAGGTACATTGAAAATCTTGTTATCGCTGAAGAATATTAGAGATGGTTTCAACACTCTGCAGTTAAAAGGAAGAAATGGTCTTATCTTGAATTCATGGAAATTCTTTTCACCTAGTAGAGTGTCTGTCCGTTCGAGAGACTCTTGTTTGTACATATGATTCTGAAAAACAAGAATGAAACTGACTGGAATTTATTACAGGGATCCTCCTCCTGACCAGCAGCCACCCGTTTTATATGGCCAGAAACCCTTGGCACTGGCAAGTTTGTGTTTTAAAAGTACCCCTGAAGGACAGCCACCCCTCCAACGTGACCAGCAGCCAGCATTTTAATGTAAAAAATGGCAAATTTACCCCTCGTGAGCGGCAACATAATGGTTGTTTACAGATTGAAATCTCGCTAATTTCTCAACTCAACATATGGACATTTGTTCCAACATGCTGATAAAGTAACTTTAATCCATACAAAGAAGTAAGTAATCCAATTATCCTTAATGCCATGTGTTCCTTAGATGTTAGTTTTTGTCGCTTTGATAATTACTGGCTATTATTGCCACCGATAATTATTAAGATGACAAAAGCTAACCACTGAGAAGCCCAGTTTTGTTGAGCTCAAGTCAGTGTGACATCTCTTCACCAGATAGTAAAATGGTATGTTAGCCTTTCTAGCTTCCTTCTCATAGATTATGAAATGTACTTAACCTGGTACCAGACTGGAGGAAAAAAATAAGTCGATCACGTGACAATCTCACTTCCTTTGTAAACACTGAGCATATTGTTGAAAACTACATATTGCCCACGAAGGAATAAGTTGTTGCAACAGTGCAAAATGTCATCAGACATTCTCAGTTTAGAACAAAAAGTGAAAGCAATTAGACTTAACAAAAAGAGGGAGAGTCCTTTGATCACTACTGAGAAATTTGATATCAGAAAGATTCAAATAAACATCATCAATATACATTCAACTGCAGTGAGTGGGAAGACAGAATCGATGGACATACAGGGATAGTCACAACCAAATGTTTGTGCCCAGATTTTACTGACAAGGTGGTTTTGCACCACAATTGATGATCATTCATATTTTTAAAAAAAATAAGATGTTAGTTTCATCACATTATAACCTTAACCTGATAATATTCCTGGGATTTTTAAATGAAAATATTAAATATATAAAAATTTGTTATGCCTTTAATACTTTATATGTAGTTATTACCCACATCTGTGTGATGCCCCTCTAGAAAGGCCACACCTCTTAGCCACTTTCCTGCTGTAGAAAGGGTGGCCTTATAAGAGGGGGACCACTGTACACAGCAATACAGAATATGTCCAGAATTCTTGGCCAGCTTGAGTAATGCCTGCCATCCAAGCTAACATAAGAATATTTGGGTTTGCTAGTTATTCAGTAGGATAATCTTAAGTTATAGAAATTAAATCTTTTACTCCAGGAAGTTCACATGACACACATAGATTCTATGTATAAATGTCTTGCAGGATGGTCTGAGTGGCTTTTTGAAGAAAATGGCTTCTATGAAATAAATTGTCTTGGTGGGCATATAATGTACTATTTGTGGTACTCTTGTTTGATGTTGCTTTTATTTCTTAAACCCCTTTATAAATTTTGTTCATACTTATGCTGAATCATTTTGAAGCTGAGACAATTCATTTCGCAAACTGCTGGATTAACCTTTTGATCTTGGAGTCAAGGTCACATGTTTTACAGAAAGCTTTCATTGTGAGTTCAACGTGAAGACCCTGGACTTCTTGTTTGGACAATTACTTCACATTATATATGTCTGTGACGTGTAAATTACACCGAAAATGTAATGATAATTAAATGATTGCATTATTCTTACATGTTCATTTTGTTTTCCAGAGGTATTGATGTGGTAAGAAACAAGATTAAGATGTTTGCGCAGCAGAAAGTAACCTTGCCTAAAGGCCGCCATAAGATTATCATCCTAGATGAAGCAGACAGGTTTGTATTTTAAAACTTAGTCAGGATTTAAAACATCCTTTTAAAATGAAAAATCTAAAGTGTTCATACATTTTGTTGAAAATGAAAGCAGACTCAGATATTGAAATGACTGCTTTAATTATTGTGACCTTTGGCATTATTAGTTGTTAAAATAGAATTGATTCATTGAGACATAATGGCCCCTAAAAGGTCTTAAGGTAGGCTCATTTACAAAAAGTGGGTTGCAAATATTCATACCATGTTTCTTGTTTATCCATGAAAATTAAAACACGTGTCATAATCACAGGCACTTATGTTGTAGATTTCTGCAGTAAGTATTTACTTTTCCAGCATTATATATCTATGGAGTCAGTTCACAAAAAAACCATGGCTACAGCTCAAGACACGATTATTTTAGTGGACAAGGAAATTGTAGACAACCGTGGTATAGTCTGGCTCAGCAACAACTATTCAGATTATATAATGTTGGAAGTGAATATTTATTGCAGAAATGATAAAAACCACTACCAGAGCACCTGTCATGATTATCAGCCTCCCCTGCCACGGGCCTTCCATACTATGGTTTTAATTTCTCATTCTCATATACCAATCATCTCTAGATTTTTTTTTTAAACATTTGAGTCAACATTTTATCCTCAATGTAAGCTACTTTGGAAATAAATTTAGCAGTGTTCTTGCTGAAAATTTAGTCTTTTCTTTACATTTTCTATCCATGACCATTGATCATGTGCTCGCAATTAGTGCCATAGTAAGACATTTCTGTCAACCAATGAAATTGATTGTCTTATGCTTCTCTGGCTACAAGTGCATGCTATTCAGTAAGCCAGCTTGAGGTGTGCACAGTTCATTCAGATTAAAATGAACCCTAACAATAATTTAAATTTTTCATGGGTCTCTTTTATGCACCCAATTGGCACCATAGGGGAAACTTTCTTGCACCAAACATGAACAATAAAGGTCAATGTTCAAAGGCACTGTCAAAAAGGAACTCTGATTTTGGGGTCACAAGATAAAAGGTCAAAATCACTGTGATGAAAGAAGAAAAATGGTTTCCACACAATAACATAAGTTCTACATCACATACCTGTACCAAACTTTGTGGATGGCTTGCACTTAGGGTAAGGAAGAAACCTGTCAATTTCAGAGTCAAATTGTCCAAGGTCAATGTCACCTTGGCAAAAAAAGAAAAAAAATTGTTTCTGCACAAAAATTTAAGTTCTTGACCATGTACCTTCACCAAAGGTTTGTGGTTGACTTAACACATTGTGTAAGAAAGAAACCTACTGATTTGGGGGTCAAAAGGTCAGAGTTCAAGATCACTGTGACTGAGACTAGACATGGTTCTTCTATAATAACTTTAGTTATAGAACATGTACTTTGATTAAAGTTTATGGAATTCTTACACTTATGATATAGAAGAAGCCTATTGATTTTGGGGTCCAAAGGTAAATATCAGTGTGGCTCAAAGAAAAATGGGTTTTTCAGAATAACATTTGTTATATAGAGTAAGTTCCTTGACCAAACTTTGTGGAGGGCTTACACTTACTATCATAAAGAAGCCTGTTGATTCTGGGGTGTAATGTGCAGAAAGCATTATTTCCGTACTTTGACAGTCATGGTATGTCTTGTACGAAAATAATACTTTCTGCACAGTAACTTTACTTGAAGACCACATTGAGACCCATTGGTTAATAATCTCCCGAGTCAAACATGCTCTATTAGTGCCGACAGCGGGGAACTATTAAACACAGGGTGTTTATATAATGTGTTGTTCATGGTACTCATTATTATATAGTACATGATTCAAGGTTTTCAAGGTTGAGATAAAATTCAAGCTCAGATGTGGCAAGAATAAAAGACCATGTACAATGAACCCTTTATTTTTAACTTGACTAAAGCCACTTTTATAACATTATTTTGATTCATATTGTGTTTTTTTCAGTATGACAGATGGTGCACAGCAGGCTCTGAGGAGAACTATGGAAATTTACTCGAAAACTACACGTTTTGCTTTGGCATGTAATGCATCAGATAAAATCATAGGTGAGGGATTAGGTCTTATCTTTTTCATGGGTTCAGAGATATACTTGCCAGATGGAAAGTTAATTCTTGATACTCTGATGAATTTATGACCCCATACATGCTTACTTCATAGGTTTGGTCAGTTGTTCATTTCTCCATCAAATACATTACCCAATAACATTAACATTAGGAAAATACTCTCATCTACCTCCAAATCCAGCCCTCCCTGAAAGATAAAAATATTTTCTGTCTATATATCATATAGCAGAAGGAAAGTAACTATTACAGATTAACTCCCCTTGTTCCCGCTAGGTGGCCACCCGTATCCCAGATGTAAACAATTTAAAATTTCACTTGCAACTGTGAACAGTGTCTCCAAAGAATCCATTGCAATTTAAATTTAAGTTTGACCATCCAACATTTATTTTCAGTGGTATAGTAAGTCGGAAGGTTGATATGCCTGGTGTATACAACATTTGCATTTTTCCCAGTGAATTTATTCATATTTATACATTTTTTACCAGTTGTTGTCCATATGATATTGATCAGTATCACTAAAGTTTTCACTTGTGTAATTGTATTGCACTGTTAAATTTTGGTTTATTACGCACTTCTTAGGTTGTCTTGTTAATGCGAGTTCGCCTATTTTAATAATTTGTTTATTTTTTTCTTTGGTTTTTCTTCTCTTTTTCATTACACAGATGTCAGTCAAGTGCAAGAAGTGCAGATGCTTTAAAGTTGTAGAGGACAACCACGAGATGTGCCTGGCCTGCACAAAATGTTTTTCTTCACAACCATGTAGTGTGCAATATGGGCAGAAGAAGCTTGGTCCAGTGTCTTGAAAAGGCAATTGAAGTACCATGAAAAAAGGGCATGCTCTAAATCTCCAAACACAAAGTATTAAGCATTCATCCGAATTTGGACTTGTTGACCAGTTTTATGGGGTATGTTGACATGCAGACCCCACCCTTAACTAAGATACCTAAAACACCGCCTATGGAGATGGTCACTTTAGATCCTGTTGAAGCCATGCCAAGTGATTCCACTTCAGCTATATTGGAATTGCGTATGATATGCATATTACAGCGAGCTGTTGTCTAGAATGTTGACGAGTGGTTTGGACAAAACTAGGACCATTTTTAACCCAGTTTGGCAGACTATCTCCACCCATACATGTACTAAGGAATGTTCAAGTGATATATTATTCACTGTTCCAGGTGCCGACCAAACATTCCAATCATATGGACTATCAGTGTGCAGTTTCAGCGGTCATGAATCTGTTGTCTCGGACCGGCTAGCAGCATGTCGCTTGCCAGTTCCTACAGTGACAGCATCCTACGTCCAGCAGACTGCCCTGGCTGGCCGACCAAGCAGACCGACCATATCCATGATACCATTACAACACTGGTATCACAATTGCAGCCATCTGGTCCGGCCCAACTGCCTGTGCCAGACCAGCATTCCCCAGCTGGACCACACTCTGTGCTGGACATGAATCAGCCAACCCAACTGCATATCAGACATGTAGAACCTTTTTTACGCATGGTGACGATTCTGTGGCATCAGTTGGTATAAGGAATGCTATACTCCTGGATGCACATTTTGAATTTTGATCCAACCATGGAAAGCATGGAATTTAATTTGAAGGCAGCAGTTGAAGAGGTAAACAGAATTTTGCCTCTGTCGTAATGCCCTCTTCCACCGACAGTCAATACTATGTACAAAGTCAAGGCCTCAGTGTACTTGATGATGACAAACATCCATCCTTCAGATTTTTGCCACTATCATCAAAGATTGCAGAAATTACCAGGTGTCTCTTGGATAAAATTCACAACCCTGGTAATCCAAGGGCTTTTTTTGCAGTGAGTCACTTGCCTGCAACTTTCTCACTACACTGGTACAAATCACATGCTGACGTTTATCATTCGGATGTACCTATCCTAGACAAGGATATTACTGCAGTAAACATGTCTGGTCCACTCTGCTTGTGAATCGGTATGCCATATTTTCAGGGTAGTCAATAAGGCTGCTCACCACAGAATGGCAAATGCCCCAATAATCTCTTATAACCTCCTGCAATCTTCTCTTAAATCCCACCATGAGGCAACCCTGCACTCTCTCCCCTTCAGTCCCCCCCCCCTTCTGTTTGGGGGTTGAATTGAGGTGAGAAAGCAGGCATCACAGGAGTTGCCTCTTCATCTCTGTGCCAGTCCCTATCTCTGCATGACTCTATCAGGGGGCATACCAGAGAAGGGATGATTGTTGACAGAAAGATCGCAGGGGTATTTCTCAGCAACAATGGCAACATTTTCGTGGCCAGATGAGTTATAGGTGACCATATGCCCCTAACTTCTGCAGCAGGCCAGGAGAGGGGAGAGAAAACAAAGTTTCTTCTCTCCCAAGCCTCCTACCAACCGTCAATGAATCCGCCGCCCCCGCCCCCCGTGACAGACCCTAAGTAAAGCGGGCAGTGGAGGTAGTTTGAAAACTGTACTCTATGGGTTTCTATTCCAGACTGTTTCTGGTTTCGAAAACCAATGGAAAATTGAGACCTGTCATAGACTTGAGCAGACTCAATCAGTTTATTACTGCCCCAAAGTTCAAGATGGAGACAGCAAGGTTGATCCATCTGTCTGCGCAATGCGGCGAATATGCGATCAGTCTTGACCTGTCCATCGTGTATTTCCATGTACCTATGGATGGTATCATGCAGATACCTTTTCTTCCTCTACCACAGGGTAGTATACCAATTCTGTGCTCTTCCATTTGGCCTGAATTTCAGCCCTTGGACCTTCACCAAGACATATCCTACTTCAGGACGTTCTCCTCAGCGAGTGCAGTGTATCTGGACAATGTACTGCAAAAACATTCAGTAGGTTTGGTTTTGGGTCACGATATGAACAACCTTCTACCTCATTTGCAGTTTATGGTGGATAGTGTCAGCGTGGAAAAGTTGAATCTTGTCCTTTCTCAACTTTTTGTTCATCTAGGTGTGGAGTTTCTAACTCGTATCAACTTGGTTCATCTTCTTCCCAGATGCATGGACAGTATACTGTTCATGTGTTAGAGATGGCATCTGCCAGGGTGTTCATTTTCGCAAGGGAGTTTCTTCAACTTCTCTGCCTGATCAGTGTGGCAGCGGACCTGTTATACCTCATCTGCCTTTACATGTATCCTCTGTAGATTGCCCTTCTGGTACAAAGGCGCCAAATTTCGGGTTGTTTAGATCACCAGATTACGATCTCATCCAAAATCAGACACTTCCTTCTTCATTGGCAAGACCGGGAGAGGCTAGGCATTATCAAGGAGAGGCCAACTGCTTCATATGGAGTGGTCTCTCCGTCCATCCATCTTCCATCGAGTCTGCACTCCATCCCCAGACTCGGAGGCATGGACCATTGATGACCTTTCAATTAACTGGTCATATGCCTTCCCTCCAGCAGTTTTAATACCAAAACTAATGCAGAAAATGAGGGGCAGGGCTTGCAAAATAGTTCTGATTGTCCCTCTCCGATGGGACATATCTTGGATTAACGATCTGGTCGATCTGGTGACAGATATACCCAGGAAAATCATAGCAACTCCCATGCTGCACAAGCAGCCATGGTTGCCATTATTTCATCCGTGTCTGGAGAAACTCCTCCTTCATGCCTGGCTCTTGTCAGGGATGCCCTGCATGAAAAGGAATTGGGCACTTTGATTGTGGTGAGGATCACGACAGCTAGACGGCCCTCCACTTTGAAGGCATATGAGGGAAAGTTACCATCACACCACTCTCAACCTCCATCCCCCAACTGTTAACTTTTTTTTTTTCCTCTTTGAAGACAAGAAGCTAGCCCCTATCACAATCATGGGATATGGTTCCATGATCTCAGACATGTTCAGCCGATATTGGCTGCATCAAGGACCTTTCCGACTTTTCTAATTTCAACATATCCAGGCCATGCTTGCTCACCTTTTTCCCAAATGGAACCTCTCCTGTGTCTTGACTTGGTTCAACTCGTCAAAGTTCAAGCCCCTGTCTTCCACCTCACTGAAGCAGTTATAATACAAGACTTGCTTCCTGATAGCACTAGCTTCAGCTTGCAGGGTGAGTGAGCTGCATGCACTGCCTGTGGATCCGAACTACATGCGATTAGTAAATTGTTTCTCCGAAAATACTTACCCGATCACATTACTATCAATCCCTTCCACTCTTCCCCACAAATGTGAGCATCCTGTTATAGGTTTCGCTCAAGCATAAACTGGTTACATCCGGGATACAGGCTGCCACCTAGCAGGTACAAGGGGAGTTAATTTGTAAGAGTTACTTTCCTTTGTTTATATGATATATAGACAGATAGATGTTTTTCTTTGTCTTTCAGGGAGGGCTGGATTCAGAAGTAGCAGAGAATAATTTCCTAATCTTAATGTGATCAGTTAAGCATTTTCAGAGAATTTTCTTTTCTTTAAATTTATCAGAAATGCATGGCGAACAGTGTTCAAAATTAACTGAAAAACTCAGTGGCATGCAGGACCAGTAATATTTAAAAGAAGCTGGCAGGCCATAAGACTTGTTGACCCCAAGTTCTTCTGAAAAAATGTCCATGATTTGAAGGGGATGGTAACTTGAATACAATTAATTATGTAAATTTAACCATGCTGGAGAAAAAAAACTCATTTAAATCTTTATTTTTGTATTTTCTGCTACATCCCTCGAAGTCTTTATACACAGAAGCTGTAGTTGTGAGGTTCAGAATTTTGTTTCCTACAGGTCACTGGCTGCACGACAGCCAAGCTCTGGAATCAGAGATCAGTCTTGAAATACTGGATAGTTACATTCACCAGACACTAGAAAGACAGTTGCTGTTATGGTAGGACCTGTCGGATCAGTTGTGTGGTTTACATTTGCAAAATAATTGCCTTAATGTGAAACATTTCTGAACAGCACATGCTCTTTTCATCAGGATCATGTGAATGCTTTTGGTGCTTGTGAAAAACCATGCAACATTCAAGCCAGTCATGACTAGTCTGAGTAAAAAAAAGTAAAATGCAATCTGATTGGTTGTCCTTAACCACTTAAATATCTCAACATATTCAGTGTTTAGGAACAGCTTCTTGGGTGTTCAGAATATTTTGGATGAAACAAGTAAAGATGCTTTAGCTTCTAGCAAAATAATGAAACATTACAGTTACAAAAAAGAAAGAATTTAGTGGTCCAAGTTAACTGATCTGACATGACTTTAGCAGACATCAGGCTGATGGGCAGGAATCAGTTTTGAATGCTGATGATGAAATGTTTGAGTGAATCTTGTACCTGTGCTTGCTTTAATAATAGTAAGACAATTTCAGTAATGATAGGTCATATAGCATACAAAGTCAGTGTCACAGAAAGAAATGGGAAAGGAATACGCTCTGTAAAATGTTTACAAAAAAATAATCTTTTTACATTGCTTTTGTTCATTGTATGTGGACTGTGTCCTGCTAATTTGGATTATTTATACCAACTGTTTATTTATGGTATATGGACTGTCCTGCTAAGTTGGATTATTTATGCCAACTGTTTTTTGATTGTATGTGGAATGTCCTGCTAAATTGGATTATTTATACCAACTGTTTATTTATGGTATGTAGACTGTGTCCTGCTAATTTGGATTATTTATACCAGCTGTTTGGCATTTTGATAGGAAGTAAACAGATGAAATTGGAGTTGCTAAATTAGCTTTTATGTCTCACTAAAATCAAATAAGTATATACAATTTTGGAAGTATTTGTTTAATGAAGTGCCAGTATATCACCTGTAGATAGGAAGACGACCTTCTCTTGGTTGAATGATTTATAATGGGTAGAAACATGTGTTGGATTTTCTTTCTTGCCAAAATTGTAAACTTTTCTGATTAACTTTAAATTTTTGTCATATACATATACTGATTTATCATTGCAAAAATGTAGTGTTACAGTTATTTGCTCAGTAGAGAAATATCTATCAATATCTTAAAGAGACAGATGGTTTAACTGCACTGATTAAAACAGTTTCTGTAGAGCGAATAATCAGTACACATACATTTTTATTATCGGGATAATGCCATGATTATTTAAAACATAGTTTTCTTGCATGTTCTAACATATTTATATGTGTGGTTCAGAATTGTTGATGTTACCATTTGATACGTACATAATTGTGAAAAAGGTGCTGATTTTATTTAGTGTAATATTTGTCGTAGAATTTAATAAACCACATGGATCATTGCAATCATTTCCTTTAATTTCAGAAAATACATCAGAAAATGACAAGGTCATGTGATTTACAAACACATTACTGAAATAATTCTTTAAAAACTCTCACAAAAAGTAAAACTGATGTTAAGAAATGTTGGAAATATTTAAATTTTTTGCATACTGTCTTTCTTCATCTGTCATCAGTTGGTGTAAATAGTCAACATTAAAAGGACAGAGTCTTTGCACCGTGCTATTGGGTTCATTACATAGTTGAATTAGTTTCAAAATTCTAAAAGTTGTATTCTTCCTCTGCAATAGAAAATATTCTTATCCAGTAACAAGTTTTGAGACTTGCCAGACCATGGTAAGTTTGCTTCTCCATTTCAAAATGTGGCAAAATGCAGTGTTTTATGATTTGATCATAAAACCATTCTGCAGTGCATATATGTGAGTCTATGAATATCACTATACTTTAAGTGGGGATATTGTGATAACCTCCATCTGGCCATCCATTCATCTATTCATTATTTCCAAACTGCTGTGTGGAAATTGACAAAGCTTGGTAGCTATGTTGTCCTTGTAGTAACCAAAGATTCCATTCCAGGGAAGAGGTTAAAGGTCAAATGTATTAAAAAATGCAGTTACAGTGACATTTTAATATATGTTCTGACCAAATTGAATATGCAGTCACAGCAGGAAGATGCATCATATATGTGATTAATTTTGCATTATGACCTCTCAGTCACTGTCTGGGGGTGGGGCTGAGTACCCAAAGAGGGAGTTGGAATATAGAGTAAAATGTGTGGGTATTACAATGGCGTGCTATTGCAGTTGCTCTAGCTTTCGATTACTATGTGTAAACAAATAGTGAGACATAGTTGTCACTTTTCCAACAGTGATGTCAGCTGAAGCAACATTTTAAGAATGTGTGTTTTAAGTTTTTGCAAGTCATAAACTGGGGTTAGATAATAGTGTAGTTTATAGGTGAGACCTATTTCAATGGAACCCTTGTTTTCATTCCAATCAAGCACAAACAATATTTGAAATCACTTTTAATAAACCCACCATAAGACAGAGCTTATTATATTGTGATGTTCTCCATTCATCTGTTACCAATTTACTTCTGCACGATAACTGGAGTTCTGCACCATCAATAGTTACCAAACTTTGTGGATGGCTTGCACTTAGGGTAAGGAAGAACCTTATCGATTTTGTGAGTAAAAGGTCAAAGGTCAAGGTCTCTGACTGAAAAAAGACAAATGGTTTCCACACAATAACATCATTTCTATATCACGTATCTGGACCAAACTTTGTGGATGGCTTGCACATGGTCAGAGGTCATGGTCATAGTAATGGTAAGTCTAGTAAGAAAATAAGGGTTGCTGCTCAGTATATTTACTTCAAGACCACATACTTTGACCAAAGGTCAAGGTCATTAAGACCTGTTGATCTGTACAAGTGGCTAAATAGAGGACAAATAAACACAGGATGCTATTCTTGGTACTCTTGTTAACATTTTATTGGAAAGAAGAGTATGTTGAAATACATGTTCTTTTGAGTTACAATCCTTCTTTGGCTGCACTTTTTAAACCATTATCAAACTTCCTCTAACACATGTTGCATTTTGTTTCTGAGTCAGAACCTATACAGTCCCGTTGTGCAGTGCTACGATATTCCAAACTGACAGATGCTCAGGTTTTGAAGCGACTCTTGGAGGTGTGTGAGGCAGAGAATGTCAGTTACACAGATGATGGTCTAGAGGCCATTGTTTTCACAGCACAAGGAGATATGAGACAGGTAAAGATGCTAAGTAGAGGCTTATTGACCTGTCTTTTAAAAGCAGAACGTTTTTTCAAAGTCATTTGTAAAACCAGTTCTAACAACCAATTTCAAGTACTCTGTATGACCGAGATGGTGGGGAGAAGTGGTCTCTTGTATTGAGGAGACCAGAGAACGTGGAGAAAAATCTTGCATGGGTAACAAGCAATCCTCACATGCACATTGGATCAAACCTGGATTCACAGAGGTGGAGAGAAAGTTAAACACTTTAAACATAAAGTCATATAAGTAACCAGACTCAACTAAAAATTCTGACTAAGTGGTCAGTGATTTGATGTTACCTAATTAGACATCAGAATTTTTAATTGATTCTGAGTTTGAAAGTGGGTATTTTTTTATATTTATTTCATGGCCTGGTCATCACTGCCATTTATTATGACTGATCACAAGTGTTTCATGTCTCAAACCAAGTAACAGACTGAAATTACAAGTTGACAATCAAGACAAATGGTGATTCAACAGTACCTGACCAAATACATGTTTTAAAACTTTTTTTGATTGTGGTAAAATGTACAAGGCCCTTAATAAACACACAGAGTTGAAGACGGTGACTAAAAACAATTGTCTTCTTAAGTTTGCTCGGTAATTTTGAAATTTATTCAACAATATTGCCCAAACAGATCTTACCACAGGTCTTTGCTGATTCTGTCTCACCTTTTTATTTAACAAGCCAAGCAAATATATTCATCACCATTGTTAAAACTTACACCACTCTAGATAGCATACACTTGTATCTTTGTTTGAGGCAGTTTTCATGAAACAGTTAAATTTGAATTTGTCCATTTTCAGATTTCTTATAAGTATGTAATAGGATTTCACAGTTAATTGTCTTGAAATTTTGATGATAATCATTCTTAATTTCCTGATTCATTCTTACCTTTCTAATTTTTGGCATTTAATCATGAAATGACTGCTCCATCCTTATACTTGGTATTAGATGTTAATCAAACTTCATTTTTCAGGGATTGAACAATTTGCAGTCAACATATCAAGGATTTGGACATGTAAACAGTGACAATGTATTTAAGGTATTATTTTCTTTGCAATGTAGATCTTATCAAAAATTTGAACAACTTATCAGTTGAAATCTAACAGCTCGATTATAAGGTCTGTTCCAGCAAAATATACTTCGGACCCAAGGAAGGCTTTTTTAATGTGGAGTAGTCACCCATGGATGTAAATTAGAATTATCTGTCATTTTCGTATTAATTCTTTGATTAATCAGAGTACTGAGGCATATATATTTAAAAAAAGTGACTCCATTGGGTACTATGTATGTTTAAATGGAACAGCTCTTGTATAGATAAAATAAAAAACATCATTATCAATATGTTGAGAGTGCTCCTTGAAAGGACCTTTTGTGTTACATTTATGGATTTGTTTAGCTTAAGTATTTATTACCTATTACCTGTGATTATATGAAAATTGAAACATTTTCAAAGCACATCATTGACCATTTTGTTTTTAGTTGGTGTTGATAGTAATAATCATGGTAGTTGTGGTGGAATTTGAAGTCAGTCTTCATTATGTTCTTGGCAATGAAAGTTGTCCTGAACTGAATTTGTATCTGATAAAATTTAGATAAATGGTTTGAAAAATTCAAGTACACTTGCTATTTTAGTGGTGACTTGTTCAGACTGACAAATTCTTAGGGAGTTGAAGGTCATAGCTTTTCTACCAAGCCTGCTGTTGAGTTTTTATGAAAAATGAGCAATTTCAAAGAAATGTTGTAGATATTTGTCACCTGTTTTTTCTGTCCATCACACTTTCCCTTCTTCACCATAACTTTAAAGTCATTCGAGATTAAGGGATGAAACTTGGTCCTATGTTCAAGGTCACAGTTCAGTATTTTACATTTGCCATCACACTTTCCCTTCTGCTTTATAACTTTAAAGCCAGTTGACATTAAGGGATGAAACTTGGTATACTTGCAATCATCACCAGAAGGTGTGTTGGGAACAACATTGGGGGTCATATCTTATAGGTCATAGCTCAATATTTTATGTTTTCCATCACACTGTCCCATCTGCCTTATAACTTTAAAGCCATTTAAGATTAAGGGATGAAACTTGGTATACATGTACATCATCATTAGAAGGTGTGTTGCATATCAGATCAGGGGTCCTATCTTCAAAGTTAAGGTCACGGCTCTGTATTATACGTTTCCATAACACTTTTTCTTCTGCTCTATAATTTTGAAGACATTTGAGAATAAGGCATGAAACTTGGTATACTTGTACATCAGCACTAGAAATTGTGTTGCATATCATATTGGGGTAGCTACCTTCAAGGTCAAGACCACAGCTCAGTATTTTTCCATCACACTTTCCTTTCTGCTGTATGCCATTTGATATTAAAGGATGAAACTTGGTATACATGTACATCATCACTTGAAGATGTGTCGTGTACCACAATTGGGGTCCTATCTTCAAGGTCAAGGTCATGGCTTAATATCTTGAGCTTTCCATCACACTTTCTTCTCCACTCCATAACTTCAGAGCTAGTTTGAGATTAAGGGGAGGGGGAAGCTGTAGTGATTAGCGTGCTGGAATCAAGACCGAAAGGGTGCAGGTTTGAATCCTACTACCTGGGTCAGCTACCATGGTGTGACCTTGGACAAGGCACTTTACTCCAATTGCCTTGGCACTAAATAACCTACTAGTGTTGCTGTGCCATAAATCACCAAACCAAACCAAAGCAAAAGATTAAGGGTTGCAACTTGGTATACATATATGTCATCATTAGCAGGTGTGTTGTGTACCACATTGGGGGTCTTATCTTTAAGATCATTGTCATGGAGGTATATATTGAATTTTTCTGTCACACTTTACTTCCCACTCTCGAACTTTAGGGTAATTTAAGATTAAGGAATGAAACTTGGTATAATTATATATCATAACTAAAAGGTTAAGATCACAGATCAATAATTTAGGTTCCAGGCACATTTGCCCTTCTGCTTTCTAACTTAACAGCTGTTTAACAAAAACGGATGAAGCTTGGTGTACTTGTATATTGTCACTAGAAGATGTGTTGCCTTCCACATTTGAGGTCATACCAAAGGTCAAGGTTACAGGTAAATATTTTAAGGTTTCTTTTGTTTCTGATTTATATTATATTCGAGGTACAGGGATGAACCAAGGTACATTTAAATTTTTTAGTTTTATGGCATCTCGTGTATCAGTGTCAAGGTCACTGATAGAAAATTTGTGCCCCTTTTCTGCACTTTTCCTCCAATGTTCTTTAAAATAAGGAAATTAAACTTGGTTAGTTTCAATGTCTGCCAAGTAACTTTACAGCTCTGTTTTAAAGATCATAGTCAGATGTCATGATTGTGAATTATTTATGACATTACCTTGGTAGGTTGGGGACAAAAAAATACACTGAATTTACTCATTATACCTTTGGATCTGAATGTATGTATTTATGTATGTGTGTATATGTATGTGGTAGCTTTTTTGGCACCTCAGCACAATAGTGGCTATATGGTGCCAACTAAAGGTAAAGTTTGAAAAATGAAAAAATGAAGAATTCCATAAAACCTTCCAAATACAGTAAAACCTGTCCCAACGGTCATCTTTACTCAGCGGTTACCTGTTCACAATGGCCATTCTAACCCTCTCCCCCCCTGGAAAGTTTATTATATAAATGTCCTGCATGTAATGATCACCTGCCTTCTGCAGTCAGCGGCCAGGTGTTTCCTAACCAAACAATGGTTTCTTTCTGACTTAAGCAGTCACTGGCACGTATCTACAGCCGTGACCGCTCAGTCTTTTGCTTCATGAGGAAGGCATTGTTTAGACAAAGAAATATCATGTGAATCGATATGCAGACATTTCTTATCTCGCTTGTACTCACCATACTCCAGTCACATTGATAGTGTAACTCAAAGGTGTAACTATGTCAGATTCGAAAGCGAGGCAGTTTTTATCAATATGGTAGAGCGTCGAAACAATTTGTTGGATGGTGGGAAAAGTATGTGTGTTATTGCAGCAGAAATTGAAGTCACCTTTTGCGCCAGTGTGACAGGTATAGTTAGATATCTTCATCTATTTGTTTGTGAATTAAAGCTATCTCTGAAGAAAAGTTTGTCTTTGAGAAAAGATCAGAGTTACATCCCTTTTCATTAGGGTCAGGGGTCATTCAAAATTCAAAACTTGTGTGTAAAGGTAGGTGAAGTTTCGGTTCATGGGTCACAACAAATAGCCATATACAGCTTCTTTTGATTTCCTATTCGTCACAGGCTTCTCACATAAGCCGACTGTCTTTTGATCTTGCCGAGTTGAGCAAATGACTAATCTGGATATTGTTTTTAAAGCATGAACAAACTAAGATTGGTGTATATTTCAAGTCGATTTCATTTATAGGATTGATTAAAGTGAGCATGCTACAGTAATCTTGCGTGGAACATAAATTTGAAAGAGAACAACACATATTTGTAATTATGATTTTATTGTACAGTTCACATAAAACAATCTTGATAATATAATAATAATAATAATAATAAAAATTATAATAATAATAATGATAATGATATTCAGTACATGGTATTTGTTAAAAAACCAATTTTAAAAGGTGAACCTGTGTACAGCAGTCACGTGTGTGCAACGGCCAGTTTTGCCTTTTCCCATGAGTGGCTGCTAGTGACAGGTTTTACTGTAAATGAAAACATGAAGCACAACAAGATAAAATATGAAAAGTAAAGATGTTAATATTCTATGTATATAAATTAAAAGATAAAGGTAATATATGTAAAATCCTTCAAACATATGGTCAAAATTTGTTACGAATCAAGTGAGACATAGGGATCACAATGAAACTTACCAAGGTGACAGATAGGAAAATAGAGAATTTCACAGCGGTCCAGTCTGAGAAAGAGAATTGTGAGACATAATTATTTATTTATGCCGGCACTGCTTGCAGTGTGGCATCTTAATTCAGTCCATATGTATGTATGTCCTGTATATCTGCCTGTCCATCCCAAAAAGCTTTTTAGCAAGATTGTGCAAGACAAGTGAAATTTGTTAGGCATACTGTATCTGTACGTCGATGACCTGATTAGATATTTGGGCTATTACAGCAATTATTAAATTTTTATGGGTCCACCATAAGATGGAGCGTATCATGCTATGTCTATCCATCTGAATGTCTGCCCACCTGTTCCCTATTTTGTTTCTGCACAATAACTCGTGTTCTCTACAATCTACCATTACCAAATTTTGTAATATGCTTGCATTTGGAGTCAGGAAGAAGCCTATTGATTTTGGGGTCAAAGGTCAAGGTGACCATTACTGAAAGAAGATAAATGGTTTCTGCACAATAACATTAGTTCTACATCGCTGACCTGGACTAAACTTTGTGAATGGCTTGCATATGGAGCAACAGACCTGCCAACCCTTACGATTTGACAGCAAGTCTTCCTGCAATGACTCTTAAATTACAGACTTACGAAATGGTAGCAAAAATTACAAAAATATGATCATTGCAATCAAATCTGGATACTGGCTTGTCCGTGTTTAATTCAGATCTGGGTTTCATATTAGATTCAGTGGAGGTCATCAGATAACCAGTCTAACTTTACAGGAGTACCTCGGATGCTGTTGCTTATATAGCATTTTCTAAAAATGGCATCCATTGAATGAAAACACATTGAAAATGAATAAGACAAGTAGCCACTTTTAAAGTTTAAACAATCAGTACATAAGTATATATAGGGATATTCAGATTATTGGTTGGGGGGGGGGGGGAATTAGCTTAACTTATGGAAAAATATAGACTGCCTTACTAAGAAAGTCTTGTTAGGGTTGGCAGGTCTGGAGCAAGTTAAAAGCCTATTGATTTTCGGGTAAAGTGGTTTCTATACACAAATTTCAGTTATTGAACCACCTGTCTTCACCAAATTTTGTGGATGTCTTACACTTTGGGTAAGAAACAATCTGTTCATTTTGGAGTCAAAGGTCACGGTTACAGTGACTGAAAGGAGAAAAATGTTTTTTTGCATAGCAACTTTTGTTCTTGAGCAAGTTCCTTGACCAGTTTTGTTCTAGACATTGTACCTTGACCAAAGTTTGTGGAATGCTTGCACTTAAGGTATGGATGAGGCCTGTTGATTTTGGGATCAAAAGGTCAAAGGTGTAGGTCATTGTGACTCTTAAGAAAAATGGGTTTTGCACAAAAACTTTTGTTCTAGAGTAAGTTCTTCGGCCAATTTTGTGGGCATGGTTTGCGCTTATGGTAAGAAAGAAACCTATAGATGATGTGAGTCTAATACCAAAAAAAATTGTTTATGCAAAATAAGTTTAGTAGAAGACTGCATACCTTGACCAAAGGTTAAGGTCATTGAGATGCATTGGTCAGTAATCTCCAGAGGCAACCATGAGGACTATTAAACACAGGGCAGGCATATAATGTACCATTTATGGTACTCTTGTTGATACATTTTTTAACTTTTTGGACTTGACAGAAACCTTGTTTGCACAGTTGGGCATAAACCACTTGAGGTAAAGAAATGAAATTTTGTATGCGTGTTTTTATGCATCTGTCGATTAGATTCTCATATCATATCAGATTTTTTCAAAATCTTTTAATTGTTTGGACATGATTTTTGGGGTCAGCAGTGGGGCAATCATGTTTTACAACACAAATCTTGTTTTCCAATAGTTTCATCGACAATGTTATTATTACATGTAAATGTTTTTGAAAGTCACATAAGAAGATTCCTGTCCTGCCTGCATTAGCAGATGGCAACTTCATCATAGTGCTGTTTACACGTTATACAGAACCCTGGCTTTTAGCTTGTACTGGAGATTTTTTTTATCAGCCAGTAAAAATTGATACTGCACAAGTCCCTTAAAATTAGTTTAGCACAAAACCTAAGGTTCAAACTTCAGCTCATCAGTTTTATCATTTGCAGTCCATGTTATGTTTAACTTGCAGAACAAAGTATATCTTGTTCTGTCCGATACACCTCATTTCATGGAACTCTTGTATTATTGTAGGTTTGTGATGAGCCCCACCCAGAGTTGGTTAAAACTATGCTACAGCATTGTGTAGAGGGGAACATTGATGAGGCATACAAAGTAATGGCACACCTGTGGAAGCTGGGATACTCACCAGAGGATATCATCAGCATTGTGTTCCGAGTGTGCAAAAACCACAATATGCCAGAGTTCCTAAAGCTAGAATTTATTAAGGTAAGTCATTCTGAATAGCAGTTGCACTCCCTCTGCACCTCTGGTCTGGGGTATGATTCCCAGTTCTTAGATGTGTGAAAGGTATAAAAGGTATGCTTGATAGCAGTTGCACTCCCTCTGCACCTCTGGTCTGGGGTATGATTCCCAGTTCTTAGATGTGTGCAAGAGAAAAAGGTATGCTTGATAGCAGTTGCACTCCCTCTGCACCTCTGGTCTGGGGTATGATTCCCAGTTCTTAGATGTGTGAAAGGTATAAAAGGTATGCTTGATAGCAGTTGCACTCCCTCTGCACCTCTGGTCTGGGGTATGATTCCCAGTTCTTAGATGTGTGAAAGGTATAAAAGGTATGCTTGATAGCAGTTGCACTCCCTCTGCACCTCTGGTCTGGGGTATGATTCCCAGTTCTGAGATGTGTGAAAGGTATAAAAGGTATGCTTGATAGCAGTTGCACTCCCTCTGCACCTCTGGTCTGGGGTATGATTCCCAGTTCTTAGATGTGTGAAAGGTATAAAAGGTATGCTTGATAGCAGTTGCACTCCCTCTGCACCTCTGGTCTGGGGTATGATTCCCAGTTCTGTGATGTGTGCAAGGGAAAAAGGTATGCTTGATAGCAGTTGCACTCCCTCTGCACCTCTGGTCTGGGGTATGATTCCCAGTTCTGAGATGTGTGCAGGGGAAAAAGGTATGCTTGATATTGCAGTAACAGATAGTTTTATAATCTTGAAGTGAATGAATATTGGAAAAATAAATTTCTTTTTGTTTATTTGAAATTTTTAAATGGATTTCATGGCATGACTGCATTTTATCCAGAATTGCATGATAATGAAGGATATTATAAGTTACGAGAGCTGTATTTATCTCCAGGCTCATCAGTTTCCTTGACAAAAGACCATGATATTATATTCAGTGGGAGTGCTTTATACAAGTTGTATGTAAGAATTTTTTTTCACTCTCTAAAAACAAATGAAATTTAAATAGTGCAAAAGACATTCAGTTATGATTCTTACATAGTGTATTATTTTATCTGAGATGTTAATGTATTATTTTATATGAGATGTAATAAAATAAGGAAAAGTTAAGTCTTGGAATTTGAGGATAATTGTATTATATGTGAGGATTTTAGGATGTTATTAATGGTGGTTTTACTGTCACAATCGAGTTTTACTAGCCGTGTTTAAGTACAGCTGGTAAAATGGATACATTTGACAATAAAACTACCATTAGAGTCCTCAAATTCACAAACATAAGACAGTTGTCTTCATTCTTACTCACTTGGGAAGATTTTGTCAAAAAAATAGCTGAAAATATAATTTGAATAGCAGCAATACAATACCTTCTATTATTATATGTCTTGAGTGCTTGGATTTGTAGTTAATCTAAGAGTCTTTTGCCATCAGTTTTTTCAGTAGTATCCTTTTTTTATTCCAATTGAGCTTTTAGATCCCCAGTCCTTGCATGTTACTTCATTATCAGTGTCCATTTTAGGTCATTTAATTGATTTTTAATCATATCTTCTGCAGACACTAATTTAGTGGTGCAGTCATAAATTGAATCTCTGTTCATATGGTTGTTAAGGTTAGTTTTACCCTTGACATTTTTCTTCCGTTTTTTTGTTTGTTTTGTTGTTTGATAATTTCTTTCAGCCTTTTCTGCAATGCTACACCAGGTTGGCAAGTGTAGTCACAAGAAGGCATAATGAGACAATCTCACCACCAGTTTAGCATGCACGGATGCCCCTTCTGCACTTTGTGGGCAGACAATATATGGGATTGAGCAGAGAACCATTGTTCTTACAAAAGTTGGAAGATTGAAGTGTCTACTACCTCATCATGAATGGACCCCCCACCCCACCCTTCCCTTTAGGAAGGGATAATTAGCACTCCTAGGCACAAGAAAATCACAAACTAACCGATTCCAGCAGGAATCAAAATCCAGGGAGGGATCAGAGGCACTCTCTAGCAAGTTACCTACACCCCAGAGCAAGTCCTGCCCTTCCAGCGTAAGGAAAGGGCAGTCTTCTTTGACCAGCTCATCTTAGAGGTCTAGATCGTCTATTGTCTCTAGTCCTTGACCGGTGATTGGGCTGCAGCCACTGGGTGCTGGGTCGAGCCATCAATAACCAATCACAAGGCAAAGCTAGGAGACACCGAACGTTGGGCACCAATCACTGCTCAAAACTTCAGATACCAGACACCTCTTGCCAATCAAAGTGACAGATACCAGCACTGAGTCTAGGCACTGGTCACTGACCACCAGGTACCAAGTACTGGGGACCAGGCACAAGTTACTGGGTGTTAGTTACTGGGGAGTATCATTTTCCCTCTGTGGCACCATGGATAAGTTTTCCATGGCCCCATTGGCTAGCAGATTAGGTGGACCATAGGCCCATTTCTTCGAGGAGAGTGGACCTGACAGTCTGGAGTTGCCGTAACAGCAGAGACAGGATGATGAACTGTCCATTTTAGTGCACTCTAATTAGAGTTTTAGGAGGCACAAGTTGAGTTGGCACTTCTCTCCAGTTGGTGTCCCATCTCCAGCTTGTGCCTGGCAAGTGACAGAAGATAAGGTTATTTGGACTTTTTACAAGGCAGTCAGCGATGTTTAGTGCCTTCGTCCTCCGGAGCTGTGTCAGAAATCATTTGACATGAGAATTCTTTCAAGTTTGGAGACTCTCTCAGGGACAAAAAAGAAAGCCAATCTTACATTGCTTCGCTGTTCATTGATGGTAAAGGGTATTGTTCAGAGATTGGCACAAGGCCAAGAGGCAGCCAGACAGCAGAGGGGTTGGTCAGGTGTTACAGAGACTCCTGAAGGCTGTAGCCAAAACAGCGAGACACTTGCTCTCACTGTTGATGGCACTGTTGGCATAACTTCTACATTTTAATAGGGATGCCAACCTGGATTGTTCTTAGGTCCTGCTGGACTACAGCAAAGACCTATTGAGGGCAGCCCCACAGGATGTGGAATCTTGTTTGGCTGATTAATCCCCATGGTGGCATCTCATGATCTGGAAGATCAGCAGCACTAGTCTAGGCCCAGCTAAGTCAGCAAAGAAAAACCCTCCACCTGAGAGGTCAGTGCATCTTCGGACTAGGCTTTCTAAGCAGGGGTTCTAGCAGAATTGCTAGACTCCCTATAGAACTTTCTCTTGCCCCTCCTTTGCTCAACAGGGTGGTCGTAAGGCCTCCCCCCCCCCCCAGGAGGGAGGTAGTTGACCTTAGGGAGTCACCCCATCTCCTGACAAGTATCCCTCATTTCGATATCCCAGTAGGTACCAGGCTGTGCCACTTTTCAGAGGCCTGGTCGGACCTAACAGACAATGCATGGGTCCTGTCCGCACTGAGAGGATTACCGGCTTTGCTTCCAGGACTCCACCTCTATCAAAGACCCAAATGTATTTTAATCAGACCAATCTGGAATCTTTAAGGGAGTATGTGTACACCCTTCTAAGGACTTAGGCATTGAACTGGGACTCGCCTTGGAATTGGGACTAGCACTAGGAAAAGAGATAGCAAAGTAATAATAGCAGGTAGTTATAATGCCATAATGGTGTCCAAATATCCACATATTGTTTTTCAGTATGTTGTATTGCTGTCACAAGTTGTGATGTTCAGCTAGTCAAAAGAGCCGCATTGGTTCACCAGAATGGTGCAGATTCAAATTCTACCATCGGATGACCTAGGTCAGTTGTGATGTATCCGTGGGCAAGGCACTTTACTCCAATTGCCTCAGCACAATATGACCTTCATGTGTTCATGGGCCATAAACACCAAACAAACAAACAAAGCTGCCAGTCAAAAAGCACATTACATTTCCTGGTGTGTTAGAATGATAACTTACTATGTGGAATTGAAATAGATGCCTTGATTATCTTCATGATGTTGGGATGAACAAAATCAATGTTTTGAAGAATATTGGTTCAAAAAGGTATATTATAGTATTCACACACACACACACCCTTACTAATACAGCATCTATATTTGTATGGGCGAGTCTATTTTTTCAGACAACAGGAGTGATGTAGTTCATTGTCTTCAATAAGCTCCAAATAATTTTTGTAAATTTCCGTAACTTTGGGAGTTACATACCTTTGAACCCATGTACATAAGATTTAATCTGCTTGCCCTTTTTATTTTGTTCATTTCTTTTGAGAAATATTAAAACTTGACATTGCAAATATTGGATGCAGATGACACAGTTTTTACCTTCTATATATGTGTAGTCATAGGAACCTCACCCCTTCACTGAAAATGGACTTTTCCAGGAACCGAAAAAGGACAGTGAGCAGGCTCATTGTTTACACTGAAAACTCCCATTTGGTTTGAAATGTGAAGATGAGTGTTAGGGACCCCCTGATGACAATCGGGTTATAAATTGTAAATTAATGAATGAAATGACTACATTTTGTGCATTTTTTATATCCTTGATGCTTTTTGTTTTAAAATTGCAAGGGGGGGGGGGTACAAAGTGGGGGGGGGGATAGACGAATACTGTAGAATATGCATTACAAGTTTGTGCATGCAGATTTTATTCTTATCTGGATACATAGGAAAGATCGCTCATGATAGTTGGATCATGATATCAAACTTAGAATTGGAACATTTGTGTTGGGCAAACAAAAAAAACTTGATTTTTGTCTGGATTCCTGATTCTGGTATTCTACCGTAGAGCTCAAAGTTATATCCATAACAAAATATGCATTTAATTTTTGTGTCCATCTTAAATTGGGGCATATGATCTATGTTGTCCATCCGTACATATATCTGTCCATCCATTGATCTTTGCTTGTCCGATCCATAACTTTTTACTGGTTGGAGAGATTTTCATGAAATTTTGATCAAATGTATATCATGACGAAGTGGTGTGTTGCATACCATAGCCAGACCCCCTGCCTCAAGATCAAAGTCATGTCAATGGAAAATGTAATTCTGTGAATTGTATCCTCGTCTGGAGTATATTTGAATGAAACTTAGATAAGTGTGTTGCATTCCAGACATGCCCCCACTTCATGGTTACGGTCATGGCAAGAGAAAATGCAATTCTGTGACTTGTATACATGTTTGGAGTATAACTTTTAAACCACTTAAGATATTTTAATGAAACTTTACATAATTACATATCATGTATAGATGGTGTGGCTCTAGGTCAAAATCACAGCAAGGGAAAATGTAATTCTGTGACCTGTATCCTTGTTTGGAGTACAACTTTTAAACCAATTAAAATATTTTAGTTAAACTTTAGATAATTATGCATCATGTATAGATAGTTTGGCCATGCCCCCTGCATCAAGTTGTGAGTCAAAGCAATGGAAAATGGAATTCTGTGACATGTATCCTTGTTTGGATTATAACTTTGGAACCACTGAAGATATTTTAATTAAATTTGAACCAGCTATATATCCTGACTAGACAGGGTGTCACATACCACAGCCATGCTCCCGTCTCAAGATCAGGGTCACAGTAAGGGAAAATATAAATTTGTTACCTCAGTCCATGTATGGATATAACTTTTAAACCGATGAATATATTTTAATGAAACTTTGGCATTGTTTATGTCTGGATTTGACAGTATCTTGTGTATTCATGATCATACTCCCTGCACCAAGGTCAAGGTCACAACAACAGATAATGCAAGTCAGTGCCCTGTTTTCTTATCCAGGCTCTCATTTTTAACCCCTGCAGATATTTTGATGAAACTTTATGAAGGTCAACACCTTGTCATACAGTACTCAAGTCATTAGTTTCAGTCGAGGTCTTTAGTAGGGAAAAGGTCATGAGTTGGCTGTATTGTGCTATTTGCAGTTATCTTGTTTCTTTTGAAGTACTGAAATAATAATAATAATAATACCACAATCTTGTCTTTTTACAGGAAATAGGATGCACTCATATGAGAATTGCAGAAGGTGTGAATTCTCTCCTACAGATGTCAGCTTTGTTGGCAAGACTATGTAAAAAGTCAGCAGAGCCAAATATTCTCAATTCATAAGAGGACAGTGCTAATGGACAGTGATTCTTATTCATCTGTCATTTGGGAATTTGATACTCTCTCTCTCTCAAACATCTTTACTACATGGACTTTCTTGATGTAATAGACACCTTCTATGAAACCCAGGATATGGTTGTACGTGTAAAAGACTCCATAATAATGAAGATCATGTTATGAACTGTAAAATCCGTAGTTCTAAGATTTAAGAAGAGATGATTGTTCTTTATGTAGGAATTTTTAAAAGTGGGTTCATTTTAGTGAGGGATAATAGCAGATCATATTCTGGAAGACTGGAACCTCTTGGTTTTGTTGATAAACTGATGATATGATTGCATCTAACATGTTTTGCTTATATTCTGCGATGTTTTTCACATCTGTGGGCTTATATTGCCATCATGATGTACTTTGCCTGTTAAATTATGCTAAGACTGTTACCAAATATACTCATAAGTAGGTCAGATCCAACTGTAAACAGCATAGACCCAGATCTGTTGTCACATAATGCACTGGGAGATAAGGGTCAATGTGCAGTTTGTTAAGATTAATTAGTAGAACAAACAGCATAGACCCTGAATTGCTGGTGCATTATGTGATGGCAGATAATGGTCTATGTTGTTTGCAGTTGGCTTTGACTTGGATGCAAGTATATACAGTAAATAAAAGGGTTTTTAGCTCTACTGGTCATCGACCATTTGGAGGATTGCCATGAAACTTTACACACATTTTCATCCCAAGGTTTAGTTGGTCCTAAATGGCGCTGCTCAAACATCCAATATTCATCTTGGAAATCTAGTTATCACTACCACAGTGGGCATCTCAAAATCTTATCGCTACTCCTAGATGGAAAGTTGTATCAACATTGGGTTTTCACCAGAAAACTCCTTATGATGTCTAGTTGGTACTAAATGAAAATGAGGGGATTTCACCAAAAGACTAATTATGATATGTCGGGATTTCACCAAAAGACTAATTATATAGTTGGTCCTGAATGAAAATGGTGCTGATCTGACCTAAAATATGGCTGCCACAACAAACATATTGAAAATCTTTTCACTAATTCTCCTGAATGGGATGGTTGTATCAACATGGGGTTTTCACCAAAAGTCTTCTAGTGGTGTCTAGTTTGTACTAAATAAAAATGGTGCTGATCTTACATCTAACATGGCTGCCAGAGTGGTTAATTTGAATAATCTTATTGCTCAAGAATATCAGAGATGGTTTCAACACTCAGCAGTTCTAGAGAAGAAATGGTCTTATCTTGAATTCCCAGAAATTCTTTTCAGACGGTAAAGCGTTATAATATCCATTGCCTAATCAGTTCTATGTTTAAATATTTGTAGCATGGCAGAGAAAGAGCAAGATGTATTATCAGTGAAATACTGAATGTTTTCAAAGCTCTTATGTATCTAGAAATAACAGGAAGGATTGATTGTTTTATAATTATTTATAAATCATTAAAATCAAGATGACCAAAGTTTATTTCAGTTTTCTATGCTTCATTCCAATTTAACTGAGTTATGTCCCTGTTTTTTAATGGTACCATATTGAGGCATGCATGTCTTTTGTGGACAGTTCTTATTCATCACAGTGGTAGGGCATATAATGTTACCCTAGTCTCTTAAGTTTTGCATTTATTTTCATTTTAAGGCACAGTGGTTGGGCATCCCTTTCTAATTTTGGTAAGATATTCTTAAGTTTATGACAGTAATGTAATGCTTTACATTAAAGAAAGCTACACACCTCATTTTAAATCCTCGTGACTCGATACTTGGATTCACTTGTGACATCAGAACAATAGTATGGGTATGGGTATACAGAGTGACATTTATGCTAGTCCAATAGCCTGAGGCTAGTACAAATGTTGTGGGACAAGTGGAATTTTGCTTGTATCAAGTCCATTGGAATAGTGGGAAAAGAAAAAAATATTAATAATAATTTTTTAAAAAGCAATGAAAGAAAAGAAAAGAAATGGATATAATCCAGTCTGTGCAGTTGTGGTAAAAAAAGGTAAAAATGACCAAATTCCTATCACATGCAGGATATAACAGCTTAAGTTCCTGGTAATCAAGATGTTTGACTTTGATACATGTTATCCAAGTGTCTTTATGACCAAGACTAAATTTCATGAGATCAAATTGGCTGCAGAGTATTGCACATGGCTGCACTCACAAGATATCAAGTTTTTTGCATGTTCTAATTGTCATCTCAGAAATCTGACATGCCATCTTTAAAATCAGCCTAGAATTAAAATTTACCCAGATAAATACCCAAACCCCTTGGCTTTTATTGGGGTAATTTTTAATTTGAGGTGAAATTTAAAGATAGAACATCAGGTTCCTGTGGTGCAATGGAGAAGTATCTGACCTAAATTTACCACAAATTTCAGCTTTAGGGAACTACTAAAATCTCCCAAGGACTAGCCATTTTTAGCTCTACTGGTCATAAACCAGAAGAGCTTATGGAATGGCCTGTTTTTCGTTCATTAGCACAAGTTTGTTATCGCTACTCCTACTAAACTACTTTGAGGATTGCCATGACACTTTACACACACACACTCATCTCAAGGTCTAGTTGGTCCTAAATGAAAATGGTGCTACCTGGACATCCAGTATGGCTGCCACAGCAGCCATCTTGAAACTCTTGTTATCGCTTCTTTCCTGAATGGATGGTCATATCAACATGGGGTTTCCTTTAAAAAACTTTTTATGATGTCTAGTTGGTCCTAAATGAAAATGGTGCTACCTGGACATCCAGTATGGCTGCCACAGCAGCCATCTTGAAACTCTTGTTATCGCTTCTTTCCTGAATGGATGGTCATATCAACATGGGGTTTCCTTTAAAAAACTTTTTATGATGTCTAGTTGGTCCTAAATGAAAAGGTGCTGATCTGATGTCCATAATGGCCACCATAGCAGCCATCTTGAAAATCTTATTGCTACTCCTCCTGAATGGAAAGTCATATTGACATGGGGCTTTCACCAGAAGACTTCTTATGTTTAGTTGGTCCTAAATGACTATGGGGCCGATCTGATGTCCAATCTTGAAAATCTTGTAATCGTTACTGCTGAACAAAATGTAATATTGCCATGGGGTTTTCACCAGAAGACTTCTTATGTCTAGTTGGAAAATGGTGCCGATCTGATTTCTGGTATGGCTGCCACAGTGGCCATCTTGAAAATCTTGTTATTTCTTATCCTCCTGAATTAAAAGTAATGGTTGCACTGTGAAGTTGTTTGCATTTGCAACATGCACAATGGAGAGAATGTTGGCACACCTCTATGCTACTTTTATGCACTGAGGCTGAAATTTCTTTACATGTTGTAGTTGTGGAAATCGTGCATGATCCAAGCATACAGCTGATCAAAATGGCTGCTCCCATGTGTTTGAAAAATCAGCCGGAAATAGTCCAAAGTACACTAACTTTAGCAGTTATTAAATAGGGAAAAAGAATTTTGCCAGAGTAGGCAATACCAGCTTCTGAAAGTGCCTTGAATGAATTACAGAATATATAAAAAGTAAAACATAGTTATCAGCTAATTTTTTGTTGTTGGCAATTTACCAAGTTTTTTTTATAGGTGCAGATCTGAAGCAAGGCCAAGCTGTATACTCTGTAACCCAAATTACACCCATCAATCATGACACCAAAATAAAGGAAATTAAAAGTTTTTTTAACAATACCTAAGATACACAAGGTCTTTTTTAATAGCCAGGATAACCAGTGATGAAAACCTGGGAAATTCTTTTTCTTTAAAAATCAAACCCTATGCAAAGTACGAAACTGTAGAGTGCAACAAATATTGCCATTGGGTTTTCACCAGAAGACTTCTTATGATATGGTCCAAAATGAAAATGGTGTCTGTCTGAGTCCAATATGACCACAACAGTGGCCATCTTGAAAATATTATCACTATTCCTCCTGAATGGATGGTTATATCAACATGGGGTTTTTACTAAACAACTTCTTATGATGTCTAGTTTTTCCTAATGGTGCCATTCATACATTCAATATGGCTGCTACAGTGGCCATCTTGAAAATCTTGTTATCACTATTTTTCCAGAATGAATGGTCATATCAGCATGGGTTTTTCACTGAAAGACTTGTTATGATGTCAAGTTGGTGAAAATGGTGCCAATCTGACTTATAATATGACTGCCACAATGGCCATTTTGAAACTCTTATTATCACTACTTCGCCTAGATAGCTGGTCCTTTCATAATTGTACGTTTACCAAAAGACTTCTTATGATATCTAGTTGGTACTAAATAAAAATGGTGCCAATCTGATATCGAATATGGCCACCACGGCAATCTTGTTATCGTTGCCCCAAAATGGAAAGTCGTATCAACATGGGGGTTTCCACCAGAAGATTCTTATGATACCTTGTTGGTCCTAACTGAAAATGGTGACAAGCTGACATCCAATATATCCACCACAGCAGCTCATTTTCAATTCTTGTTATTGCTGAAGAATATCAAAAATGGGTTCAACACTTCCTGGAAATTATTTTCAGCCAGTAGAGTGCCAGTCCCTTTGGGGTACTCTTGTTCCTCATTAATTTGGTTTTCTTGCTGTTTACTTTCAGTCCTATCTTTATGGCTGTCTCACAGAGTCTATCTGTCTTTTCTTGCATATCTATATGTCGGCTTGAAAGCAGACAAAAGTCCTTGGCATAGTCTAGGATTTCCAGGGATGAAGTGAGGATTCACCTAATTCCTCTTTTGCTGTCCACAGTTGTCTCTATAATCAGCCAGTTAATGGCAACGGTAAAGTGGAAAGGTGCTAGGATGCAGCCTTGTTTCATGCCTGTGTTGACACTGCAGCAGCTTGTGAGATGGTCGTTGCAGATGACTTTACACTGGAAGCCTTGGTGCATAAGTTTGATGATGTTCACAATCTTCAGTGGATACCATAGAACCAGAGTATTTTCTATAGGGAGTCACAGTTAAGGTTGTCAAAAGCCTTTTCAAAGTCAAGGAAGTTGATGTAGACAGTACTGTTCCACTGAGTTGTCAGCTCCAGTATCTGTTGGAGGGTGAAAATCTGGTAAATGCAGGATTTTACTTTCCTGAAACCAGCTTGTTCCTTTCTGATGAGGTTGTCAACTGTGATGGTGATCCTCTTGAGAATGATTCTGCTGAAGAACTTGCTGGTGAGGGGTAGCAGGGTGATGCCTCTCCAGTTGTTACAGTCACCAAAGTCACCCCTTTTTAGTAACTCGATGATGATTCCAGTTTTCCACTCATTGGGGGTGGGGGTGTCTTCACTCTTCCAAACACCCCATGTCATTATGACTTTCCGTTCAGGGGGAGTAGTGATAACAAAGATTTTCAAGATGGCTGCCATGACCATATTGGATGTCAGATTGGCACCGTTTTCATTTAGAACCAACTAGACATCATAAAAAGTTTTTTAGTGAAAACCCCATGTTGATATGACCATACGCTTGGGAGGAGTTACAATAATAATGGCAGCCATATTGAATGTTAGATTGGCACCATTTTTATTTAGGACCAACTAGACATCAATAAAATCTTTCCATGAAAACCCCATGTTGATATGACCATCCAATCAGGAGAAGTCAAGATAACATGATTATCAAGATATTGGATGTCCAAGTGGCACTTTTCATTTGGGACAAACTAGATATTGGGATGAATGTGTGTGTGGGAAGTTTCGTGGCAATCCTACAAGTAGTTTAGGAGGAGTAGTGATAAAAAAAACTTGTACTGACAGATAGTTTGGTTGGTTTTGTAGGGTTTAAATGCCTTTTTTCAGCACATGATAGGCTATACATGGCAGCAAGTATATTTGGTGGAAGAACCCGGAAAGAAACACCGTTCCACGGGAAGCTTTCTCACATACCCATGTTGATCAAACCGAGGTTTGAACCATGCAGACAGAGGTGAAATGTACAAGTGATCTGTAAAGGCAAGTGCCTAGACCACTCGGTCACCTGGGGCCCCACTAATGGACTGATGATGGATGGACAACAGACTAAAAAAAAAGTGTCAATTTTGTTGATTATTGAACTTGTAACCTTTTATCAAAATCCTTGTGAACATTCACCTGCAACAGGATGTGCCAATCAGATATTAATCACCCTACTAAAATGGATTGGTTTGTGAATATTCTTGTTTGCGATTTTGTTAATGGAAGAGTACATAGTAAGTTTCATCAAATCCATACCAAAGTAAGCTTTTATATAGGGTTCATACAAAGTCTGGAAAAAGTATGGGAAAAAAATAGTGCTTTTTCCAGATCTGGAAAAAGTATGGAAAATAAAGATTTTGCTCTAAAGGTCTGGAAAAAGTATGGACTTTTGGGTTGCTGTGTTTTATTTTGCTGAAGATGTGCGTTGCCTGGGGTGCCATTTGGGCTAGGGACAACCCAGCTGATTCAGTGCGGTTGGCAAGACACATGACTTATCACCCGCTTATGATTGGTGGATACTATTTTATATTATGCAGATACCACATGCTCATTTATTGTGACACAGATTTCGAATGCATGCGCTAGAGGGGTCTGGATAAAATTGCAAACCAGTCTGGAAAAGGTCTGGAATTTGTTTTACTAACAGGTGTATCAACCCTGTTTATAGCAGCAAAAATCAAATGCTGACAGTAGACACTGGCCTGGGGTTGAAGGATGAAACAGAAGAAGCATAACTGATTCAGAACTTTATCCAAGTGATCCATAAACAATAAAAATAGTCTTTCTGCAGGTCTTTTGAATATTTAAGTGTTTTTATGACATAAATGAATAGCTCAGTACTTATTAACATAAGATAGAACAAGGTGACATTTTTACAGGACGTGATTAATTTCACAAAAAAATATCAGTACAAAAAACTGATAAATATATGAGAACTGGAATGCTTATATGACCATGCGGAAATATAGGTGAACAATATGCAGGTATCAGGTATATATTAAAATGCATAATGGTGGAAGGAGAATAAAAAAATATTTCATATATACCTCCAGAGCACTTCTTAATTATGGATGGAGTTGCAAATTAATTTACCAATAGATGTTAACATCTGTTGGTTTGATTTAACATTTTAAAATCAATACAACAATTTTATCTAACCATCTCAAAAAGAAGTTTGATATTGCTCTTTGGTATAAACTGGTCTAAAAGGCAAATCTAGTATTAAGGCAGGTGCCTTGGGTTGATATACACCTACCGTATATACTCGCATATAAGCATGTACCAACTGCAAACTGCATAGACCCAGATCTGCCATCGCATAATGCACCGGCAGATCTGGGTCTATGCAGTTTGTAAGGACTAATCAATAGAACAAACAACATAGACCCTGATCTGCCGGTGCATTATGTGATGGCAGATGAGGGTCTATGTTGTTTGCATTTGGACCCGGTATATACGCGAGTATATATGGTATGTCATTATATTTTCCAGGTATTTGGTAGAATCTGCTGGAATCTGACATGTTGTTTAACTGTATTTCTGCTTTGAGTAACTTGAGCTGAACTAGATAGTACATTGATATCTTTTGTATTAATGTGAAAGGTGTTCATGCTAGTACACTACCGATCACATCTGGTTTGATGCAGTAAGGTAATTTGGAGAGAAAGTTGCTCTATGTAGCTTTTTTACATATTAGTAACTATAGCCATTTGTAGGTTTTCCACCTGGTTGCTATGGAAAGCACACCATTGTTAGGGAGCTACCCTAAACACAACTTTGAAAGAGCATGTCCTAAGAAAAATGTATACCAAAGTTGATCAGAATTGGCAAGGCCATTCTGAAAATGTTCAAAATAGGTCTCTCATGTTTGCTATGGAAGTCATACTATTGCAAGGGAGCCACTCTGGACACAATTCTGTTAGAGCATTTCCTATGAAACATTCATATCAAGTTTGATTGAAATTATCTCAGCCATTCTAGAGAAGCAATCAAAACTTAGTTTTCCACTCAGTTGTGAAGGAAGCAATGTCATTGCTTGTGGAGTCACCAGGACACACATTTGATACAGTATGTCCTAAAACACTTTTACCAAGCTAGATAAAAATTGGCTTGGCCATTCTAGAGAAGTCAAAATATGTTTTCCACCTACTTGCTAAGGAAGTCATACCATTGCTAGTGGAGCCACTTGGACACAATTTTAATAGAGCGTGTCCTAACAAGCATTCTTACCAAGTTTTATCAACATTGGCTCAGGTGTTCCGGAGAAGATGTTTAAAATAGAAACATCCCTACCAAGTTTTATCGATATTGGCACACCCATTCAAAAGAAGCTGAAAATGGGTTTTCCAATCAGTTGCTATGGAACCCACACCATTGCTAGGAGAGCCGTCCCTGGACAAACATTTTGATAGAGCATGTGCTAAGAAACATTCCTACCATGTTTCATCAAAATTAGCTGAGCCGTTCTGGAGAAGTAAAAAATAGGTTCTTCATTTTGGTTGCTATGGAAGCTACCCCGTTGCTAAGGTAGCCACCCTGAACACAATTTTGGCAGAGTATTCCACTGAAACTGGCCAAGTGGCTTTTGAGAAGAGGTAAAAAAAACAGTAATGCTGACAGATGATGCATGCCAGACACAGGGCTATACCATAAGTTCACTTGGCTTTACAGCCAGGTGAGCTACAAATAAAAGACCAGTAGAGTTTTTTTACTTCTAATGATAATAATCTGAAGGAAAGAAGTTGGAACATTGAACTCACAAATAAGAACACTGTTTCATATTTTCTTAAGAAGTTAAAACAAAATAGTGAATTCATTTTTTTTCACATAGTATCAACTTTCATGGATTTTGTGCTTGCAACAAACCACAAATTTCAAGACCCAATGAAAAATGATCTTTCAGTGCAAACAATAGGACTCTTCTTCAATCCATGAATTTATACAGTATACTGATTTTGATTTGTACAACTTGTTAATGATCCTGGATTTGAATCTACAGGCAAGACAGACAAATAATAACTAGATTTGTCATTTTGTAAAACATGTATGCCTCTGCTGCAGACCAGAAAAGCCCAAGTTAAAAAAAATAAAAACTAGACAAATGTGAAAAGTTGTTACTGCATGAAAATCTGATCTTATCAAATCTGAACAAAAAACTCGAGCTCAAGCTCAAAACCTCAAACTCGGATATAATAATTACGGTACACCTATGTCATTGAAATTCACAAGTCTAGTAGAGGCACCCAAGTTAAGAAAAATCTTTAAGTTCTGCAACCTTAGCTTTATTCTAATTAAAGTTATAGAATGTGAAAGTTTGGGAATTTTGACCTTGAATTACTTGATTACAAAATTTTGGAGAATACAAAGCCAAGCCATTTATTTATGCATATCAAATTTCACTTATGTACCTCATAAATTTTCTTAAACTGTTCTCAAAGTTTCTGTTGAAAGAAAAGTCCCAAAATCTAAAAACCAAATCAATACCATCCAAATTTTCATTAAAAAAAAAGACTTTTTTCCTTGAAAAGTACTTCTGCATGCACATACAGGCAATAAGAGAAAATAATACCACAGATCATTTCATACAGCATCCAATCAACATGGTACAATAGTTACACTAGCACCATTTTTATTTACTCTTTGATTTTCAATAAAGTTCGTCTAAAAAATGTTCTTTCTTTGTAATTATGACCACCAGTGATGCTAATTGATATCTCAATGGATTATTACCATATTCCTAGAAAAATGGGCATGCATTAACTGGTCTATACTGTAACTATTGTCTAATTCAATAATTATAATTTTTTTTCATCCACAGAACATGTAAAAGTTGAATTAAATTTGTCAAATCAATTACATCAACCAAAAATTCACCTCAAATGCGAGATATCAGATACACGTACGTTAGTAACGTGTAACACTTCAAAAATGCTAATTATATGATTAATATAAATTTCTGATTAGGTAAGTTGTGCACTAAAATGCAAACAATGAAATAATAAAAGGCGTGGCATCAATTTTCTGTTTTGATGAAAAGCTGCTTTTTGTTTCTGAAACAAACGGGGAAACAAAAATCTGGGGTGAGCAGGGTGAATGCAAGTGATGGCACAAGGCACAAACAAATGTTATCTACAGTTTGTGAGAAAAAAAGTACAATCATGCATCATTTAAACAACAAATCCATACTAACTTGAGATCATAAATGCATTACTACCTGTATATAAATGTCAAAAAATACACCTCTGGCTTCAGTAATGAGAATCTAGTAATTGTGAATGAAACATTGATTAATCTACCATTTTTATTGGTCACTAAATTGAACTGAACAATTTCAAAAGTTATCATTTGTTTTACCGATCTTATGTCTTGGGAACACAAGACCAATTTTTTGCAAATTGCAGCTGATAGACATTCTTGATATAGTGGAAATACAATTTAAAAGGATAATAAAATTTTCGGAAAACAAAAGCATCTCCAAATTGTATTAATGCCAAAGCATTAATCTGGAAACTCAATAAAATCTTTAGAATATCACAGTATGAATTACATGCATGTCAAAATTATACTTCTGACAGGAACACACAATACAAACTCTAGTATAAAATTTTGATTTTGAACAATATCTTTTTTGTGCACATGATGAGCTTCTCAAGTTTTATCACATGTATAATTATATAACTTTTATACCTGACTGCAAAATTATCTTTATAATAAAATGATTCACTTGAAAACACTGTTTTGAGCTTGATTATAATTTGGGGATCTACAAGGAAGCAATGTAGCCCCAAATCTGCCATCTTATAATGGCATATTAGACTCCATGCCAGTTCCCAAATACTACAAACATGTATTTTTCATTGAGAAATGTACACCTTGATCTGTAGATCTACTGTGTTCAGAGAGATTAAGATCTATGCCATGTGAAGTTGGTTGCATTTTGTTTAACAAGAATATGCTGGATATAGACAGTATTTAAAACAATGTCTCAACAGCATCTCATACACTTTTCACTTTGATCCATTGGGGTTGACAATTATGAGATCTTCCATTTTTCTTCACACACCTGTGTTCAATTGTTTTCTGTTTTTGTCCGATCTGCCTCCCCTGTAATTTATACCTACTTTTGGATCAATCTCCAAAGCATTTCTGCACAGTCTTTCAGAAATTACAATGATTCTTTAATGTATGTTTGGTTTACACACACTTAATTATACTCTTTTTCTAGATTGAAATTCTTCTGGAAAACATCCTACAAGCAGATTCTGCCATCCACTCCATATGGAACGAACACCAATATGATAGCAAACAGTGAATACAAGGGAGGTAATTCTGAAAACTTATGCAGTGATGCTGCCAGGAATTAGGTGGAAAGGAGGAGCTCCCACCTTGGCTTCTATAAAAAGTGGGAAGGGGGATAGGGAAAATTAAAGGGTAGTGCAAGTCTTACCCTTAATACCTGAACACATGCCATTCCTTTTTTTCCCTTAGATGTATCCTGTGCTCTGTTGAATTTAAATCTTCATATGAACCAACCTGTAGCTATTTTAGCAATATTCTGTTGAAAATATTCACAAGTTAATCTGCTCCGATTGTAGTGTGAATGTTGTTCTCTGCAGAGAAACCCATTCACAGTTTAGAAAGGATGTTCATGGCAGCTTTGCTAATTTTAACACAACCATGAAATTTGGAATTTTTACTAAATTGTTTTCTTCTTCTTTGGGAGTTCATTGGAATCACCAATTTCCTGAGAACTTTATTTCTGTTCAATCAGAGAATCCCAGAGATGCAGTCTAAAGTATTAACAGTCTTCGAATTATCAATGTCACATTCAATTTCCTGATCATAGTCTGAAATCTCAGCAGAAGGAACTATAAAAGTAGTCCATTATGAATTTACGACCTGCCATTGTCTTTTAGCATGTCAAAATGGATATCCAGTTATGTACATTCATGCAGTGTGAAAGACAAATGGAAAAAACCATCAGACACACTAAAACCCACCTTGGTGATCAAGAGTAAAGCAGACAACCTTACATGAAGTACAACATGGCCAGACTTTGGTTAGATTATTGGCACACCAAAACTGTTATTTGCAGAGTTTAGGTTTCATTGTGCAAGTTCTTGTGCATAGTTATTTTCAAATTGCATGACAGATAGTCAATTTTGCGTGATCAGTGTGCTCATGCAGTGTGGCAGAATCACTGCTTATGACATCAAGAATACAAAAAATACAAAACAGGAAACGTAGCAACTTTGATGACACTAAATAATGCAAGCTTTAGGAAGATGAGAAATAGTATGTATAATTTAAATAAACCTTTGAAAATGCAGCAATTCACATCATATTAATTATGATCTAATTATCTCTTTGTTTACAACAAAAATTTTAATGATATAAAAAGAAATGATCACATTTCTCATTAATATATTCAGAGAATAACTACAACATGACAGTCAATGATATATATATGCAAGAAAAAAATTACTTCAGTTTTTCTTGAAGTTTTGAATCTAAGCATGAACAAAAACCGTGAGACCAGTGGCTGAGAGATACATATTTTTGTCTTGTGGAGGAAAACGCCTTTTTAATCAGATACAAAAACTTCATCTTTGTACTAATTCAATGCAATTTTATAAATCCTTCATTTATTTATTTTTTTAAACTGACTCTTCTTTGATATCAGTTTATGAAATTTGTATTTCATGGAGGAAAAGTCAACAAGGAAATTAAATTCTGAATATCAAGAACATGTGACAAGTGACAGGAACACAAGTGGACAATGCAGTAAATTTATGTAACTTCCTTTCTCGATCGAGCTTTCTGTAAAATCTGGGTTCTTTTCCTTCGCTCCATAGCTTTGTTGCTAACTGTCTGTTTCAGAGCAGGGAGGGTCACAGCATCTTGCTGTATGTAGGCTACCTCTGGCCTGCAACAAAGACATGTCAATTATTATTTATTTGTACAATATAAATGAAAATATAGAAATTAGCCTTCTTGTTACTATGAACAAATTTTAAGAACAAAATGCAGTGAAACCTCAAAACTTACAATTTCCTTGTCATTGGGTTCTTTAAAGGCAGTCTGGGAAAATTTTTCTCCGAGCCTCCCTCTACATGCTCCTTTGCATCATCATTTGCAATGTAAGCTCTGGCAAGAAGGTAGGCATCAGGCGTCCACTTGTGAGAGTACAGGACATCCCGCAAGTCAGACTTCAGTTGGTCCAGCTTTAAAAAGGAATTTTTTTTAACCTTTATTTATTTTACATCAACTACACAACTTTTATCAACTTATAACATGTACAGAAATGTAAATCCCCATGAAATAAGAATGTTAGTGTCAAAAAATCAGAACATGAACATAAAAATAGGAATACTTCAAATTTGTATCCAACAATTTATTTTTAAGCATTAAAACTGATTCAAATTAATTTAGTTGAAACCAACTTCCTACAGTTGTTCTTCCAACCATGTGCAACAATGAAGCCCACTGTGAAAAGACTGCAAAGGCATGGAATTCTTCCAGTGTTGCTCTGCATATCATACTCCAACACTTGTTTGAGAAATGCCCATCAATTAAGTATTATGTATTTTCGAGGTAGTAAGTCTGCTTGTTGTCAATTAATAACTAATTTTAAAAACAGTAAAATGGCATTAAATGCTGTTGTTGAGTGAAATTCTAATGTATACTTTTCTGAAAGAAACAACCATTTTTATCAATAAACAGTTTGTGAGAAAACTAGTGAAGCATGGGAGGAAGACACTAACACTGAAGCAACAGCAAATCTGGAACTAAAAATGGCACATTTTCTGGTACATTTAATAATTAAGTATATAAATGTTTTCTTTTTGCATTAACTTGTTATACCTCCTTTGAATGATTTTATATTAAATTTCACAAATATCTGGCCACCACATTAATTTTCTGAAAAATAATTTCCAGCAAGAGCCATCAGAATTTCAGGATCAAAGACATATATATACATATTGTAATGGACAAGAAATCTTGCCCCACATTTTTTTTTTTGTAAATTAACTTCATTAATCGTAGAGCTCTCAGTGGTAAATCAGGGGTGGGTTGATGTTGTCAACATTTATGGTCAATATTGATTTCTTCATTAATACCTACAGTTATCCAATGCCAAACAATGGTTGGTATGATCCCCGTTTATATTTCATATTCGCATATAAACTGATCATAAATCATCCTTCAAACTGTTTAAATTTATATGTTATGCCATGAATTGATGCATAAATCCATCTGTGTCAGCCTCATTTCCAGGTTTGTCACATTTGGAACACTTCCGTAGCTGTCTCTCTTAACGGTCACTTACAGTATCATCCATTTTAAAGCTAAACATTTTTTTTATATTGCAAATTTTGACCATTAGCTAATACAATAAGTAATCTAGGTTTTTAATTACAATTATTAATTAAGGCTTAATTAAGGTGTGGCTTTAGTGTTATCAGTAGCAAATTATGGTTGCCCCTGCGAGTGCATGCTTGCATAATTTTTCCCAGCGAATGACAGAATTTTCCCTGCCAGGTGCAGAATTTTGCAGAATTCCCCAGGGAGTATATAATGGCTTGTCAGCATTTGTACTAGGACCTGGTTGGGTTTCTGAGGGTCGCTTTAGAGTTCTGTGTGTTCAGACAGTCCATGAGAAAGTTGTTATTTACTATTTTACCACAAAGTCCATATAAGGCAGTGTGCATAAAAAAGGTAACTCTTGTTTATTATTTTTCTGCGAATCAGCAGTTTAGTTTTTTCATATCTTTATAAATATTTGTAAGGAAAAAGAACATTAGTAAATTTTTGGACAGGTCTAAAAGTAAGTTCTGAAATCTGGCATCTCTTTAATCTAAACCTTTTAGGATATTTATTAATTCATTTTGTTGTTTTAAAAATCAGCAATTTTAGTTTAAATATTTTCTTAAGTAGTTAAATTGCATCAAACATTTTTTTTCATGGTCTTGTGAGGTCAAGTCAAGTGTTTCTTGCAGACGTTTTTAAAATAATAATACTTATTACAGTTCAACTGAAATAGGAAATCATGTATTAATAATAAGAATAAGAATAATAATACAAAGTACAAGTTTGGTTACGAAGCCATGAGTGTTTCTCATGGCTCTTTTCATAAGTTATTCATTATACCATTAAGCTATTGCACGTTTCTCAAGGCTTTATACATAAGTTGTCAGTTATTACAGTTACAGCCATTGACAGTTAACCCATATGAATATAATTACATGTTAGCCAATGTTTCTAAATCTATCATTAAATAATAAATTAATATAAAATCTGAACATTAAAACTTTGATATTTGTAAATGTTTATACCAAATTCTATCATAATAAACTGATATTAAAATTAAGTATGTTTGTCCAAATGCACACAATGATGATATCAAGTCAATGAGTCACTGTACTGAAGTGATGCACCGGATATTTGAGTCTTGACTTTTTACTGCTATCTGATTTATGACTGTTATTAAACCAGATGAAACTTAAATTTGAGTCTGTTTCATCCCTATCCCATCCTTATCGCTAGGATTGCCCACTTCACAGAGACTGGACCTTTATTATAAGAAGAGTTTATTGGCTGCAAAGAGTACAGTGAGTCATTGAGTGGTTGAGCAGTGCTATCCCATAATCCAATAACTATATATATATATATATATATATATATATATATATATATATATATATATATATATATATATATATATATATATATATATATATATATATATATATATATATATATATATATATATATAAAATTGACAACAAACAGTGCAAAACTAGTTTTTTTAAACCAGCCTAAGTGCTTTTGACTCTCACTGACTTTTGTCAAAGGCAATTACAAAACAGATACAAACAACATAAAAAATAAACACAAAAGAAAATGTTGAATTTATAAAACTTGACATTATGGATCTAACAGAAGTATTATTTCAAAATTGTGGATATCACACCTTATTGGTTTGGACTAGTGAACTAAGATGATAATTTGGCAACCTAGTTCATATTGACTTCTAAAAGGAGCAAGAGTGCCATCTATTTTTTTAATATAAAGTGATGTAATGGTTACCGTAGATTATATCATGGATAATTCAATAACCATAACAATAATAATAATACCAACAAGAACAAAAAAATAATAATCATAAATAAATAAAAAAATAAGTTCAATAACTAATTACACTGGTCTACAGCCAAAATGCTTCCGCAATAAATGTTGTCAAACTTTACTAATTCTGGGTCACTGAGAACGAAAATGATGCTTAAAATTGTTGATTGGCTCTAGTTTTAAAGATATTATACTGGGTTAGTATATACGACCCTTGACTTGGGAATGGCGGAGGATAAGTGAGTTATAAAGGGAAGGGATCTCAATTTAAACCAGAAATGACTAAAATACATCTTTGACTGGATCTATGAATAAATCTATGGCTGGGTTTGGACAGTACTTGTTTTTTAGCCAATACAATGAATGATGCAATCTGAAGCTGGTATTGCACCATACATGATATGAATTGCATCATGTTATTCCTAAAAGTCATGGATGATGCAATCATAACTAAACTTACATCACTCTGCTGAAGAAATTGCCCTATATCAGCTCTACAAATCATACAGTGTCGTGCTCTCTTGTTGGTCAGTGTTTGATTTTGCAAAGGGACACATTTCTGTTTAGCCAAAGTGAGCAGAGATGCCTCGTACTTGTGTGAACAATGCAGATAACTTCTGCTATATTTGTGGTGAAGTGACTTTTGCATCACAAAAGCGCAGTATAACCACTATGGTTAAGAAAGCCTATCAACTTTATTTTGGCTGCAAAATTGGAGATCAGGACAAGAGGTGGGCACCACACATATGCTGCAACACTTGTGCAACAAATCTTTGCCAGTGGTTGAACAGGAAAAGGAAATCTATGCCTCTTGCAGTGCCAATGATTTGGAGACAGCCAACAGATCATACCAGCAATTATTACTTCTGCATGGTGCCTCCATTTGGGAAAGGTGTGTCAAAGAAGAAAAAGTGGACTGTGCATTATCCAAACATTCCGCCAGCTATACACCCAGTACCCCACGGAGAAGGACTGCCGGTTCCTGATGCACCAGAATCATTCTCACTTGAGTGAGATGAGGAAGAGGAAGAGGATGAAACTTCTAGTCCTGAACCATCAATGTCACATGACCCATATTTTCTCCCATCCTACTCCTCTGAACCACACCTCATAACACAAGGTGAACTGAATGGCCTTGTCAGGGATTTGGAACTACCCAAGAGTAAGGCAGAGCTGTTGGGCTCCAGACGACAGCAGTGGAATCTCCATGTTCCGTGACCTTCAAAAGGATCTTGTCCCATTCTTCTTCATGGAAGGTGATCTTGTAGCCTGCAACAACATCGATAGTGTGATGGCAGCCCTCAACATCGTTCATGATCCAGATGAGTGGAGACTGTTCATTGATTCATCGAAGACGAGTCTTAAAGCTATTTTGCTGCATAATGGCAGTGTCTGCCATCAATTCCAGTTGGTCATGCAGTCCATATGAAGGAAACCTATGAAAATATAAAACAACTTTTGAGGTGCATAAACTATGACTAACATCAGTGGCAGCTTTGTGGCGATTTCAAGGTTCTTGCTCTCTTGCTTGGTCTGCAGACTGGATACACAAAGTACTGCTGTTTTCTCTGCGAATGGGATAGTCATGAGAGAGATTCCCACTACATCAAGAGTGATTGGTCACTGACAGTTATTGGAGCCTGAGATGAAAAATTTTTCAGCATCCACCACTTGTTGAATCAAGGAAAATTTTGTTACCACCCTTGCACATCAAGCTGGGTCTGATGAAGAACTTTGTCAAGGCCATGGACAAAACACAAGCAGCTTTCAAGTACTTCCGTGGAAAATTTCCAAGGTTAAGTGAAGCTAAGATAAAGGAAGGTGTCTCTGTTGGTCCTCAGATTCGTGAACTTCTTCGAGATGATGCATTTCACCGTGCACTGTGTGGCAAGGAAAAGACGGCATGGAAAGCCTTCCAGTTAGTGCCAACAAATTTTCTCGAAAACAACAAGGCAGACAACTACAGGGAGTTGGTGGAAAACCTCCTCAAAGCATACAAAAGCCTTGGTTGCAACTTGTCACTGAAGATACATTTTTTGCACTCTCATCTAGATTTTTTTCCACCGAACTGCGGAGCAGTAAGCGATGAGCATGGCGAGCAATTTCACCAGGACATTGCAACAACGGAGAAATGCTATCTGGGCAAATGGAGCCCATCAATGCTTGCAGACTATTGCTCAACAGTGACAAGAGATGCTCCATTCAATGAATACAAGAGACAAGCCAAGAAGCGCAGAGTAGATGCTGAATAAGGACTAAACTATGAACTTATATATACATAATAGTTTTTTGACTTTTGTTTCAAGATATTTTTTATTTACATAACCCTTTTGATGTTTTTTAAAGTGTTACATAAACAGGACAGGTGAAATATTATCATGTAAAGCAACCATAAACACATGAAAAGACCTAGGTTTACAATTTATGATTAAAACTCTACTATGTACACAATAAACATAGACGTAAAATGTAAAAACTTAAATATCTTGGAAACAGTATCCAATCAGTTGTTTTAATTGTCATATTTGAATTCAACACATCCAAATCCATAATAAATAGCACATTTTATCTCTGAAGCAGACGACTTCAAAAAAATTGTAGACTAGTGTTATTTAAAATGAAAAATATGGGTGCCAAACAGATAATGAGTTTATTTTATTTATTTGCATGTGGGTGCCCATTTGGAGTCTTCTTGATTTATGCAGCTTGGTTTCAGTGTTCTTAGGTGGCGTATCCAGTAAGATTCCTTTCCTTTCTTGGTTTTAGAACTCCAGTAGCAGTTGTGGGCAATTGCAGTTCATATAATGTCGCTGAATGTATGGCCAGGGGAAGAGAAGTGTTCTGCTACTGGGCTTCTGTCCAACTTCTTTGTCATCCAATCAGATATGTGAAGATTGATCCTTTTGTGTAGTTTTTCAGTTTTTCCGACATAGTGAAGGATGTAAATCTTACACGTGATGAGAAAATTAAATTTCTGTTTTGGCTGTATTGTTTACATCATATATGTTCAACTTTTCGCTCGTCACTGTGCTAGAGAACGTGTTTGTCTCTATCATATGTTGACATGTTTTGCACCTTCTATCACTACAGGGTCAGCTTGTGCCCGTATGGTCTTGGTTTGTGATTGGCATAAACTTTCCTCTGACATAGATGTCTCTGAGGTTTTTCAGTCTGTGGTAGGCTGCCACTGGTTTGTTATCATTTATCATTATTAGTGTGATGTGATGTGTATTGGAGGAAAGCAGCTCAAGATAAAATGTGTCGGATATAGGTCCTAATAATCAATGGCTTTGAGAGACTTGTGTAATTGTGCAATTTTGGAATTATTTACATAACGAAGGTTTTTGTGCACCGGATGACTTGGTTGACATGATGTTTATTCAGTGGTTTTGTCTGAAAATCAGTGATGTGTGAGCTCTAGTGTATATACTGTGTTTAATTAACACTAATTAATTAACACTTAATTAACACTTGTGCTTCAAGCAATAGTTTCAGTATTTACAGTCTTGTTGTTCCTTTGGATTAAAATGTGGGGATAAAATGATATGTGCTTTCAGGATATAAATTGTAACAGGAAAGTTTGCTACCTTTAATTAGAAATATACACATTTATCTATGCTTTATGTAGACTATTTATTCAGATGGATCACATCTGTGGTTAAATCTTAAATCACAGAGAATTGCTGAGAATAAAGTGCAATTCTGTCATTCCAGTATCTGCAGTATTTTCAACAGCAGTTTCACTTGAATGAAGGATCTATGTAAATAACATTAAATCTAATTTTTGTACATCATTTCAATATTCTTTCTTTCATTTTCAGTAATTCTAGTACTTAAATACTTTATGCTCTTTCTATTTTCTCTCTATCCTTACTGATCTCATCACACATATCGATTTAACGCAATGAAAGGAAAAGACAGCTACAAGTTATTGTATACATACATGTGTACACTGAAACAATATAAACTGCTTCATAATTCATTTGTTTTCAAAATGGGTTAAAATAAAACAAACACAAATAAAAAATAATATTTTATTACAGCAATGAAGTTGAATTATCAAATAGCTGAGCTTTAATGATCACTAGAAAGGTATCACTAAGAAAACGGGGAGGTGGGCTTTCTTGATCACTATAAAGGTATCACTAAAGACACAGGGGGAGGTGGGCTTTCGTGATCACTAGAAATCACTAAGAAAACGGGGAGGTGGGCTTTCTTGATCACTAGAAAGGTATCACTACGAAAACAGGGGGAGGTGGGCTTTCTTGATCACTAGAAAGGTATCACTAAGAAAATGGGGAGGTGGGCTTTCTTGATCACTAGAAAGGTATCACTAAGAAAACATGGGGAGGTGGGTTTTCTTGATCACTAGAAAGGTATCACTAAGAAAATGGGGGGAAGTGGCTTTCTGCATCACATGTGGCTCATTTTTTGTTGGGTCTTTAATTTCATGGTTTGGAGCAACCATGATATCCACGAAAATTGGTATCCCACAAAAATTTTTGAAACCCCAGTATAACCCTATACATATACTGGGCTTTCACTAATTTTTGTGGAGTACCAATTTTCATTTCATTTATTCTTTTCTCTCACTTTTCAAAATCAACTCAACTGTTTCTTAGAGATCCCTCTTTAGCTATTAAATCTAATGGATGCTCCCAAACTATACATAAAGGTCACATTTTACTATTTACAAAGAATCCCTAAGGCAGGTTCACACCTGTTGCAGTGTAAATCTTAAGCACAATACGAAGTTAATGCCCTTGTATTTGTTTCAACTATAAAATTATTTTCAAGTCTGAATACGAGTTTTTAATAACAGGAGTTTCTTATTAGAAACTCTCAACATATGATTTGGACATTTTATTCTTGGTAAAGAAAAGTAATCCTGTCCAACATGTATGGCATATATGAATAATTCTGAAGGCCTGGTATATAGCGTTTCAAAAGCTGGTGTGAGTTTATTACGAAAGCATTAGGTATTCGGACTGAAATGGAATCTAACAGAGACAATTCTCTAAGTTTGAAATGCATACCACACTAATTAGTGACCTTAGAACATATACATGTGCATACTGAGACATAATTATGTTATATCTTTCCTTGTGCAATATCTTTCCTCACTTTATTCTTAGAATAATTTTTGCATTGAATTTAGACACACCATGATCTACAACTGGGATAATTAAAACTTATGCTTCTTCGTGCACATTATCGAGGGAGAATTATTGTGGATTTCTGTTACAAATGCACTGAGATCAGTTGGTGAGTACACATGCACTTTAACTATTCATGATATTCATTTGCTGATTTTCTTATATATGTACCAATGCACGGTTCTCTGCAAACAGTTAAACATTAATTATGCAATCACTGTGTTTTAAGTATTTCTCGTCTTAATATGCATCAATTTAAATAGGTAAGTGCATCACTGAAGCCTGTAGTTTTGCACATACTCCATTCTCTTGTACAGCCTAGAGCAGGGGTGTCAAACATATGTCCCGCAGGCTTGACACGGACTGCCAGACTCATTATTTATTATTATTATTATTTATTATTATTTATATCAAATCTGACCATAGCAAATGAGTTTGTATACCCCTGGCCTAGAGGATATACATGCAACATTTTCTTCAGATAACTGACTTGTTTTGATATTACATTATATGTTACATAACACGATGGCATTCTTCGATCCCAACCATCATGTTATAGTGGGGTTTCCCTGTAATTTGCACCTTGAAATTTTTTTTTTTTTACTTCAGTCACTTGTAGCCTGTATAAAATTTGTAGGAACCCAAGTGTCACAACAAATTTTCAAAAATCTTTTGCACTTGGAAAATTGTATGATTTACAGAAATCAGTTAATAATATGCACATATGTTATATACACTAATGTCTAATGATCACGTGCATTATGTACATATGATCATCATAAGCCACAAGGAATCTGCCTTACCTAGAAATGTGTATCTGAAAACTGCTTTATTTTTCACAAATAAAATAAATGTTGCCATTTACCTCATGCTGTTGCTTCTCATTGATCTGTTGTAAATGTCTTATGATTGCCTCACACTCTGCCAGGGTGGGTGGGGGACGTCCAGGCTGATTGAAAATATTATTCCCTGATACAATCTGCTCCGCTACAGAGGCAGCGTTCCCCTGAGACAATTGATACTTCAGAGCTTCTATAGTGTGTTGTCTGAAAAGGGAATTATTCCTCTGTATGTAATATCTACTGTAAACTAATTGAATCCAGTAATAACTTCAACATTTGTTATCACACGTAAGTAAAATTTACAGTGTATACTTGAAAAGCTTTTAAATGTGTGGTACCGGTATTCATTTCTAAAGATTATAAAATGCATTCATAGGACATGTATGCCCTGGCCAGTGAGATGCAATTGAAACACAAAGTTCTAAATTAAACAGGACAAAAGTGCATAATTTTTTTAGGGAAAATGGTTAAAAATAAAACCTGACCTAGATCTTTTCAGGTAAAGCCTCATAAAAAAATTTGTTTTTAATCCATGAAATCCTTCAAAAGTTATTGAATGGAAACAAAATTTCTGATGATGATAATAATAAATAATACTAATACTTATTTATAAAAGGTAACTCAGTCTGTACAAAAACTATTCTCCCTTGAGGCTTTCTCTACAATCTACTTGTTTATAACATATACATTATTTAACACAGGTTGAAATAAAAATACTTATTTCTTATTTAACATGTAGTCAAAGCATTTAGTTTTCAAAGCACCAAGAGAATTTGATTGTTTTACATTACAAGGCAAGCTGTTCCAGACAAGAACCACTGAAAATATAAAGTTCTTCTTAAATTGCTGTTTTTAGGTTTTGGTACCAACAGACTTCCAGCTTCTAGAGTGCAGTGCATAACCTGATTGCAGTTGGGTAAACATTGTCTTGTTGATATTCTGGTGCTGTTCCATTTCGAGTTTTCTATATAGCATTACTGTAACCAGTTCTTTTGTAAATTTTCATTCAACTTAATTTTTTAAACAGAGGTTTATAAGCTGAATCAAAAGGTTTACCTAGAAGTATACAAGCTGCTCTTTTTCATTATTTTAAAATTCTGTCAAGTTCTTGTCTGGAGCAGTTTCCCCATAGATTAAGGCCATAACCTAGCAGTGGTTGAATATACACATTATAACATCAGGAGGGAGATATTTCTTAATTTTGGCAATCACTGCCATATTAGAAGAAAGCATTTCATGTACATTATGAACCTGTACATCTCAGTGAAGGAAACTGTCAACATGAATGCAAGAAGTTTATGATTTTAAACATTTTTAGTGGTTGTATTCTTAAGATTTAAATCAAGACGTTTCTGGTCCATGTGAGTGTGAGTCAATTTCTGAGCTGTGGTTATTAACATGCACTTAGACTTATTTTCATTAAGAAACATTTTGTTATTCTTACATCATAGTTCAAACTTCAAACCTTCATTTAACTTGGTTTGGATGATATTTAAGGAGGGAGTAGTAGCATATAATGTTGCCTCATCTGCAAACAGGTCTGTATAGGAGTTCTTAGTAGTAAATGGGAGGTCATTAAGAAAGATTAAAAATAACAATGGACCCAATGCTTACCCTTGTGCAGCCTTAATGACGACAGAAGATTTAGTGCTACATATACACACATGCTGCTGTTGAAGATAAGAAGTTAACCATTTTATGATGTTGCCATCAAAATTATAGTACTGGAATTCTGAGATAAGGATACTGTGATCTACTGAATCAAATGCCTTTTTAAAGTCAAGGTAAACTACACCTGTTATATTTCCATTATTCCTTTCATCTAACCAAGTTTCATTGATTTTTGTGAGGGCTGTTTGAAAAGAATGGGAATTCCTAAAACCAGACTGCTCATTGTGGAAAAGATTATTATCATTCAGATGTGAGTAAGCAAGGTTAGTGATATGTTTTCAAAAACTTTAGGCAGTGTCGGAAAGACTGAAATTGACCTGTACTTACTAAGATCATCTTTACTCCACTCTTTTAAACTGGTGCTAATTTAGCATATTTAAATAGGTCTAGGTCATTTGTCTAGGTCATATTTAAATAGGTCTAGGTCATTTGTTTTAATACTCAGGTTAATTATATATGTTACAGACTGAGCAATTACTGGTGCTGAAAGTTCCAACAACTTTGGTCCAATACCATCTAGTCCACAGCTATATTGACATTTGGACCAATTAATTTCATACACTTCTGTTTCTGATATAAACTGAAGTGATAAAAGATGTTTGCCAGATATCTTGACATTCACAAGTTCCTTAAAATTTTCAGGATAGTTTACTAAAGTATTTGTTAAAAAACATCTGCAATATCTTTCACTGATTTTTGCAGTAGTAGTAGTAGTAACAGGCCGGTTTAAGACCACCATGCATCACGGAGCAGCAATGTTTTTGTTAGACCCCAGGCATTGTTGGGAAGCAAAGGAACTCAGTTATGCACATGGATGTCCTTAGGTTGCACAACCCTCCGTGGAAAGAAATGCTTTAACACTTACTGCACTGTTCATGCTCAGAGATACAGAGATGAGATCCGACTCCTGACCTGTTGGAAGTGCAGAGCAGGCACTCTTGCCGTCCACTGCATATGCAACAGCAGTATACAAAAACAAACATAAGAAGCATGTCTGCTGCTGATGCCTCCATGCCTTCACCTGGCCTGACCTTCTTGTGAGCCATGTTACAGATAGCCACCATATAGACTCAAAGCTTCAGAGTACCTTCCTCCAAATAAGCTTTACTTTAAGCACCTCTTTCATCAGATGGCCATACCTAACATTATCTATGCTGACCTCGAGGCCCTTAACGTGCCAGTGAATAGGAAAGAGGTTGACTCCACCTATAAGACCTCCAGTCAGCCTCCATGCGGCTTCTGCTACATCATCAAGCAATATGACGGTAAAACCAAACCTCCTGTCATATACAGAGGAAAAGACATGGTAGTCCAACTGATCAAAAGCTTGGAGAATGAGATGGTACATATCCAAGAGCAATCAGCCGATCATCGCCCTTCGGTGATGACACCTGCCAACACCGTTGTGTTTGAAGCTGCTAAGGTCTGCCACATCTGCCAAAAACGTCAGAGTAAGGTCTAAGTGAAAGACCACTGCCACATCATTGGCCAATACCAAGGAGCCACCCATAACAGCTGTAACCTCCAGCTATGACTAAGCCCAAAAAAATGAAAGTCCCTGTTATCTTCCACAACCTGATGATCTATGACAGCCATTTGCTGATGGCAGCTCTGGGAACAGCCTCAATGGCAGACATCCATGCCATTTCCACCAACATGGAAAAGTATATGACCTTTTCCCAGGGCCTGCTCTAGTTTATAGACTGCTACCAGTTCTTGCCCAGCAGCCTATCCAAGCTGGCTGATGACCTCCCCAAGGATGGATTCCAAATCACCCATCGATATACCGCACACAATGTCCCCCTTTTGACTGCCAAGGGTGTCTATCCATAAGAATATATGGATAGGTGGGATTGGTTTAATGAGATGCAGCTACCCTGCATTGAGGCCTTCTACAGCAACCTCAGCCGTAATGATATATCCTCAGAGGACTATCAGCATGCTCAGAAAGTATGACTGCAAGATGATGGGAGACTATCATAACCTTTACTTCAAGATGGACGTGTTACTTCTGGCCAATGTCTCTGAGGCCTTTCGGGCTACCTCCCTGAAGGCATCTACCTCCCCACTACTTTAGCACCCCTGGAATAAGCTGGGATGCTCTGCTCAAAACCACAGGCGCAGAGCTCAAGCTGCTGACAGACACTGACATGCATCTCATGAGAGGGACGTGAAGTGGCACCTCCATGGTGAATAAGTGATACGTGAAGGCTAACAACTCCAAGTGCTCGGACTATGACCCCTCCAAGCCTACTACCTAGATCATCTATCTTGATCACAACAACCTTTATGGCTGGGTGATGATGCAGAGATTTGCCATGGGTGGCTTTAGCTGGGCCAAATCCAACAAGATTTATTTCAGTAGCATAGCCCCAGACACCCTCAAGAGCTATATACTAGAGGTGGACTTGGAATATCTGGAAGAGCTTCACGATGCTCATAGCGACTTTCTGTTGGCCCCTGAGTCTATGATTATTCTGAAAGTGTGGCTATCCTCCTACCAACATGGACTGGTGGATAAGTTTGGAAGATCACAACACTGGATGCATGAAGTAGATACGCAACCTTATGAAGAAGTGAAACGTCATTTACTACCGAAACCTTTCTTTTCTACACCAGCCTTGGCATGAGGGTCACTAAGATTCACTGGCCGTTAGAGTTTGATCAGAGTTTGTGGATGGCACCCTACATCCAAAAGAACACAGACAAGCGTGCTAAGGCCATGAATGGGTTTGATAAGGATTACTTTAAGCTGCTCAATAATTCCCTCTTCAGCAAAACCATGGAAAATCTGAGGAAGCGCATCCCAGCCATTTGGACCCATAAGATCTTTGAGGATAACCTTGTAGCAGTACACTCCACCAAAGGGAGACTCAATCTTAACAGCCCCACCTACATAGGCCAGATTGTCCTAGATCTATAAAAATATCTGATGTATGACTTTTATTATAACTACATAAAGGCGCATTATGGTGCCAAGGCCAAGCTCCTCTACACCAATACCGACAACCTGCTGCTGGAAGTCGAGATGGAAGACATTTATTGGGACATGGTAGAGATCACTGATCTCTACAGTACATGTGACTTCCCAAAAGACCATCCCTGCATAGTGATGCTAACAAAAAAAGTCCCTATCGACAAGTTCGTTCAAGATGTACTCTATCCTGTGAGCAGACAGTGTAGTGTCCCAAAGAGCCAAGGGTGTAGAGAGATTGACAGTCAAGACTGACCTCTGACATAAGCTATGCCTCGAGAGCCTCATGCAGAGAAGGGAGTTGCACCACACCAACGCAGCCATATGTAGCAAAAAACATCTGATAGGGGAATATAGCCTAACAAAGACTAGCCTCTCCTGCTGGACACGAAAAAATGGATCGAACTTAATAGGATCATGACCCGAACCTATGGCCACATCCAAACACAGGTGAAGGCTGACAAAGAATTTAAAGAGTTTATGAACTCCCTCCTCAAGACCTAAGCATCTGTGGATGAGGTACCAAAAACCTGAGCCATGATGAATCCACCCAGCAAGCATTCTGCTATCGTTGGAGGAAGGCTATTCTTTGTGGCTTGCTCCTTCTATGGGCCACCAAATCAGCAGAACACAGGGCAGGGTCATTCTGTATGTTCAAGCCACATACTCCACTGGGATTCCTGTCTCCTGCAGGGACTGTATCTTTGCTATTTTGCTTGGGTTCCATGGTCATGACTTGGTAGGATCACTTTAGGTGCCTTGAGCAGGTCCTTTAACAATCTTATTCTTTTAACACAATTTATGTCTGGACTGGCATTATTGTTAGTGCATAGTTGATCATAGGTTTTACCTCTAATTGGTTAAAATACCCATGTGGTAGTTGAATGTCATCTGGCATGACCAACAGCTCTTTTCGCGTGAACCGTAGGCATGGCAGCCAATCACCCACCTGATTGGGGGACTATATCAAGGTGGTATATGACCAGCTGGCCAGGGATTTCCCATTCGTCGAGCATAATATATGTATCCAGTGTCCATACTGGATCAGTGGCATGGCAGATGTCACCCGACAGCTTGGTTGGGTGCCGGACAGCTCTATGGGCATCACCCTATTATGCTGATGGCCACCCAGGTAATGCGCCTCATAGGGGCCTACGTCTTTAACCTTTCCATCTTGGCCCTGAAAGCCATTCAAAAAGAAGGTGGCATGTTCCCACTGTTAGCCCTCCTCTCTTCCCTGGTGATTGCTGCCAAGGTGGCGGTGATCCCAGCCCTCATGGACACTGGCAACACAGCAACCCATGGCACAGTTTGAGTGGCTGGCCATCTGGCAACCCAAAGGGCTATGGGAGGTACCATCGGCCACAGGTCAATAAAAGTCAAGGCCTTTAACTCATGCAGCGGTGGTGATGAGGGCTTTTTTAACTTTAACCTGCTGTGGCTTGCCAGGCCCCTAAAGCAATACATGCAAGATGAGCCGGAGCTCCTGCCAAGGCGCAGCAGGCATGAGACCGGCATTGTTAACCTTGACACCTTGCAAAACTACAGGATTCATTGGGTGTCATTCCGGACAATGCCTGACTACCCACACTACTTCAACTTGTATGGCCTCGTGCCACAAACCGAGCTCATTGCTTACCTCCACCAGGCCCACAGTGGTGATCCAACAACCCTTCCGCTCACCTACTTGACCTTGCCTGTGCAGAAAAAAGGTGACAAGCCAATCTGCAGCCACACATCCATTGATGTGCTAAATGTGTTGAATCGTGAATCAATGCATGGCACGATGCTGGATGTTGGTTTTATTAGAAACAAGCCAGCTGTGGCCATATGCACCATGCCAGTAGACATCTTCAGGCAATCGCAAAAAAAAGGCACTACCCAGTGCTCCCATTGACCTCACCCAGTATGCCACCAAGGCCAAGCTGGCAGTAGTCTACAGCAATGAGCATCTGCAACTATGACCCAAACAACCTGGTTGTATTCCCTAAAAACATCAGGAACCTAAAGGCCTCTGGTGTGGACCTCTCCTTGCTGTTGACTTGCCCAGTTAGCATAGAGGCCTCAGGTAACCTCATCGTCTTCCAGGCTGACAGCCTGCTTTGCAACATCGGCAGGCTGTTTGATAGGCTGCAGACCAAGGAGGCTGCCAGGTGGGCCCTCCAAATTGTGGCCAGCTCCTGTCAACCTGAAAATGTCACCACAAAGCAATATGTTGACTGCCAAGATGCAAATGCAAAAAAGCATGCTGAGGTAAAACAAAATACATCAACTACGAGGATACGGCCACAAAATATATGTCAACAACATGGATGTGGCTCAAAAACAACACCTTGGGGTGCCTACTGCTCCTCAAAATGCAGCTACAAAAGTGGCTGTGCGCCCTACCAACTTTGCCATCTTTTTAACTTCGGTGGCTAGTTTTCTGAAGGTGTTATGCCTCAGCTTACTAACTCTTGAGGGAAATATGGCAACTGTTAATGGTCCATATGTTTCTTTGCACGCAGAGAGTGTGGGGGTTGGGCCTGCCATATACTGTTTTTTTATTGGGGGGGGCTTTGCTTCAAGAGAGGCTCGTGGTAATGAGTCTGATGAGAGAGCAGCAATCCTTGCCTCCTCCAGAGTACAACAGAAATACTGAGTTATCATAAGGTTACGACTGGTGTGACTTTTTATATAACTGTCCTTGAAGCCCCAACCCCGGGATACATTTTTTTTTATATGATTGCTGCAAACCACGTTGAGATCTTAGTTTCTCATCAAGGTAAGATTCCTTATTGAAAAGGTAACTTAGACAATTAAACATGTCCAACAAATCTCTGATCGCGATGTATCCCACTCTTCTGGTTGTAACCCATGAGGAGAGCCTCCATAACTACTGCCTGAAAAAGATTGGTGATATTGAGACTCAGCTTAAGGTCAAGATTCAGCAGCAACACTCCCTCTGCAAAAAGTATGGGTGGCTGTCAACATTGTCTAAAGTATGGCAGCGGTGTCTAGCACTGTTGCCATATGTATCGGGATCGCAGGTGTGGTGGTGCTCAATACTCTGGTTGCTGCCCCTCTTGCTATGCTGCTGGAAAGCATATCACTCGTGTGCAGGCTCTTCTCACTGGCTGGTCAATCAAGGCTCAAAAGCACAATCAGATTTAGGTCCTGGCAGAAGGTAAGCTCAACTCCATAGCAGAATTAGTTTCGTGAGCTGTCTGCGATGCCTCCCTATCTGAGGAAGAGTTCGTGCTCATTTTGGACATGATGAACAATTATACGACCATTAAGAATGACTGTGATGCTGGGAAATAAGACGCTCTTGGCCCAGGGTCAGTCCGAGGGCCATGCCAATCTCGTCAAAAGGTTAGGCGAAGGTACAGCCTAAGCTGTGTCATCTATTCTTCCTCTAGCCTGCCCAATCTCCCAGAGGTAATACTGAGTGCTCCTCCGGCCTATGCACTTTAGCTGACCAGATCAATGACTCTTTTGAGTTGGCCTGTTTTGTACAAGTCCTCAAGCCCATCTACATTCTATATAAATTCTTCTTCAGATGTGCTAAAGAAAAGTTTGCGCAGGGTAACTATGGAAGGAGGAGGGATGGAATATCCCCATTGTACAAGGTAAGGGTCTTGGGTATAATTGTATTGGGTAAGATCCGTGATTCCTAGGCAAGTTAAATAAATGTTGATGGCCACTGGAAATAAGGTCTCGACGGTTTCTGGTGGTTCTATGTAGTCCTCAATCTCCTCTTCAGGATAGTCACCTGACTCTTCACGATCAAAGATAATGCCTTCATCGCTAGAAGACTCCCCTCCCATGCTGTCTTCCCACTTATGCTTCAGGCTGTCCATGATGGTATCCCACAGACCCCTCATGTCTCTAATTGGTATGTTGGTGATAGTCACCCACCTGATGCTATGCCCTCCATGACTGCCAAGGCCTGCCTAGATCCCCCCTCTAATGATGCCTGGGGTCTAACAAAATCACTGCTGCTCCATGACTTAGCAAAATATGATGTATAGTGGTCTTAAACCGGCGTTTACTATTACAGTAGTACCTTCATACTGTATTTGAAATGGAGGGGCTAATGTTTTCTTAGCATTAAAATTATTTAGATACTTCCATATTTGACCACTAGCCTGTTTTCTTCTTTTGATTGGTTGTAATAATTCTTTTTTGCCTTTTAAACTATGCTTTATCTTGAATCTCCAGTGTTTATAATTTCCCTAATCTATCTGCTTATAAAACTTGTCTTGCAAATGTCCAGCATCATTTATTTGAGGAGCAAGCCAACAAGGTTTATATTGTTGACACATTTATTTCATAGGGGTGCATGAGCATTTAGAACTGCATACTCAAGGTAAGGGTGTACCATTTTTCAAGAGCAGAATAACAGTATGCTTCCTCTTCAACTTCAATGAAAGTGTCATGAAGTAAATCATTAAGAAACATCTCTTCAATCAAGATTTTCAAGTTCCTGAATGTTATTTCAATATGATCTATCTTTTTTGGTAGTTCTGGTATATGTCTAGTGATACATACAGGATAAAGATCACCAACTGAAAAATGTGGTACTTTTATTAAACATATTTTCTCGTTTTTTTGTATGGATGTGCATACATGTGAACCTCCCAGCCATGAGGGTTTTCCTCCCAAGATGATGGGTGTCTCACATCCCTTCCATCACTCATTGAAATCTCCTGCACACTCAAAATTATTATGAAAAAATTTGCTGAACAAATTTTTCTGGATTTTTTTCACACCTTGCTTCCAATGTAGTATATCTACATAAAGATGTGATCACGTGACTGAACTGGCTTATACAGTTGAGCATGACACTTTAATTGCTAATTTTACAGAATAACCCAAAAGTAATCATTGGATTATACTATGTGTGATCAGTAGTAATTTGAAAAGGATTAAAGACATTAATGGATTATGCATGAATGAGTCATTACTCACGTGGCATAAAACAGGCTGGCTTAGCTTTGTCAAGATATCTAAGTGTGCATTATCTCGCAGTGCTAAAATGTCAAAATCTAAACAACTGAAAAATCACACAAAATATGATAATGGATGGAAACAGAATTTCAGTGGTTGCAATCAAATTCAAAGGAACATCAATATGCATTCTGCATTCCTGTAACGTCGATTTTAAGTAGAACTTCCTAATTTCAACCCTGATAGCACCAATCTTGAGCAGTTCTGGCAGGCAGTCAGCAACCTAAATCTACCCACAGGCAGGAAACAATTTAAACTTCTTGGTGGACTCAGTACAGTTGTACTAACATTGCCATATTCCACAGCAGACACTAAAAGGACATTTTCTATTGAGAAAAATTCAGGCTGACTCCAGAGGAAACCTGGATCCAGTAACAATACATAATCTTCTAAGTGTTGTGATCAAAAATGATGAGGACTGCCACAAATATAATCCAGGCATTGATCTACTAAGAAAGGCTAAAAATGCTTGTGTGACAATTGATATAAGGCTATCTATCCTGCTGGATGTGACATGATGTGATGTGATGGATGTCCAGACACAAGTAACACTACATACCTCTCCATACATATGGCAGGGGAGGGGACACCTAATGATTAGATTTGGCAATCTCTGCTCTGTTGAAAGGCTGATTTAAGAGATATATAAAGACTGATGTCCTTAAACTATGTCAACCTGCTGCCACTATATGTGTTTCATACACCTGATTGGAAGAAATTTGTAGGGAGCTCAAACCCTTCCCACTCTCATCCATGCTTACTATGATTTCACAAAAGATATAAAAGTTCAACTTTATTTTCATTTTGTCCTAAATCTCTGTATTATCAGTAGGTTTCATCCTATATGCAATGACTTTCGGCACTCCTGATAACAAGGGAGGTACTTCACACCACCACCACAAATGTCACATACACAATTTTAATTTGGTTTTCAATAAATTATACCATTTATAAGTATTAAATAAATATTGCAATAAACAAATGTCTGAAAAACAAGACTACATTGTACCTCTTTGTATGGAAATTACTTGTAAACTACTCACTGCTTTTTCTTGGCATCTTCTGCCTGTTCCAGGACCTGTGTGAGGTAAGTGTTTCTGTTTCGAGTTTCCCGTAATGCATGCTTTAACTCCTTAATTTCCTCCTCTAGAAATATGATCTTCAATTCATCTAGTTTGTCCTCTGAAAAACAAATTATATGCTTCAGTTTAAAATAAAATAAAAGTATGATATTTCTAGCTTGTTCAATAAACCCTCCTACAGATGAATGTAATCCAATTTGGTCTCATGCTTCACATTCCTAATCTGCTGTGAACAAGGTTTTTGAAGACACCAAAGCAAAATGCCAAAGTTTCAGCCCATTCATACCCTCCCATTCACAATAGGTAAAAAGTGACCCTATGATACATCACATGCAAGTGATATAAAAATGATGAAGGAATAGCAAACATATGGAGGCTGAGGCTTACACGTATTAAGACATATCTGTCAAAAGAAATTTCATCCTACATACTTACATGGTGTATTGGCAAACATTAGCTGGTTAAAACAACATCTGTATTACTGATATTTAATAGCAGTGGTCATGTGTCCTGAAATTTCTCCAGAATGCAGGGCCCACACCACTGCTCATAAACTGTCCTAATATCCTGCTAATATTTTAAGAAGGTTAAGAGGGGAATAAACAAAGTCTTTATTGCTCAGAAAAGGTCTTAACTTATTTTCGGTTGTATGCTTTACTTGGTAACATGAAGCCGTAAAAGTAAAATAAAGCGTAAACTTGAAACTTGGTAACAAGAAATCAAAATGTCAAATAATGCGTGAACTTGAAACTTGGTAACAAGAAAGCAAAATGTCAAATAATGCGTGAACTTGAAACTTGGTAACAAGAAATCAAAATGTCAAATAATGCGTGAACTTGAAACTTGGTAACAAGAAAATTCAAAATGTCAAATAATGCGTGACCTTGAAACTTGGTAAAAAGAAATCAAAAAGTCAAATAATGCATGAACTTGAAACTTGGTAACAAGAAATCAAAATGTCAAATAATGCGTGATCTTGAAACTTGGTAACAAGAAATCAAAATGTCAAATAATGCATGAACTTGAAACTCGGTAACAAGAAATCAAAAAGTCAAATAATGCGGCAACTTGAAACTTGGCAACAAGAAACCAAATGTCAAATAATGCGTTAACTTGAAACTTTGTAACAAGAAATCAAAATGTCAAATAATGTGTTAACTTGAAACTTGGTAACAAGAAATCAAAATGTCAAATAATGCAGCAACTTGAAACTTGGTAACAAGAAACCAAATGTCAAATAATGTGGTAAGTTGAAACTTGGTAACAAGAAATCAAAATGTCAAATAATGCAGCAACTTGAAACTTGGTAACAAGAAACCAAATGTCAAATAATGTGGTAAGTTGAAACTTGGTAACAAGAAATCAAAATGTCAAAATAATGTGGTAAATTGAAACTTGGTAACAAGAAATCAAAATGTCAAAATAATGTGGTAAATTGAAACTTGGTAACAAGAAACCAAATGTCAAATAATATGGTAACTTAAAACTTTGTAACAAGAAATCAAAATGTCCAATAATGTAGTAACTTGAAACTTGTTAACAAGAAATCAAAAATGTCCAATAATGCATTAACTTGAAACTTGGGACCTTGCCCGCAAAAGCATAGCCTGCGTCAGCGCTAGGAAACTTTGCCATAAAAGCTCAGTTAACCCATTAAACATAACCTGGTAGGACATTAAATTGCTGCTGATGATGATGCCAACAACATCAGCTTTTGCACAAGTCTTGTATGCCTCTGTTGGTGAGACATTATTGATGAAAGAAAATTCTTTACCAAAGTATGACCAATTAGTGTAGACATTTTAACAAGTCAGAAAATAACATTATTTTTTTTGCATATGGTTTTTCCATTTCTGTCACATTTATATTTATACTTGTCTCTAAATTCAGATGATGTCATTTCAAATCCTGTGATCAAACCAGTGTCACAAGCTGATGAGAACAAATTGCATATATATTTCTGTAAAATTTTAAAGTTTCGAATGTGTAAAAACTGCATTCCTATTTGTAACAGATGCACAATTAGTATATATTACCATATATATTCTCATACAAGCTGAATCCAACTGTAAACTGCAATGACTCAGATCTGCTGTCACATAATGCACCAGCAGATCCAAGTCTGTACGGTTCGTTAGGGTTAATCAGTAGAACACAACACAGACTCAACAGATCAGGGTCTATGTTGTTTGCAGTTGGACCTGACTTATATGCGAGTTCATACTGTACCAACACTATCCAACTAAATCAACTTGATTGATCATAGGAAAGTTGATTGAACTGTTAACTCTGACAAAAGATAGACGATTATGGAAAATGAGTGGTCCACCTTTAAACACCACTTTTAGCATGAAGTAATTCCATGCATCTTTCCGAGGTTTTGATAATTTTTTTCAGTATTTCTTACCAATGAATGCCATCATACAGCTCTGCCCATTTAATGGTTATCGAAATGCTCATCTCTTGTCTATAGTGTCTCAAAATGAAAACATTAGTTACCTGATAGTTTTTTGAAAAATGAAATATGAACCTCTAAGAATGTTTATCATATTAATAATCCTCATACTAATTTACTTGTTTACACAGCAGAATCTTTAAAACAAGATATTGGCAGAGAAAGTATATTCATACCTTTTATGTACGCAGGGTTGAATTTGCTTGAAAGAGATTTCTTTTTAACTGCCACTTGATCATAAGATAACAATATAACCCATTTTGACCACAGATTAGACACAATCCATTGTTGATCACTGTACATCATTAGATTACTATAACAATATCTAGTTGGGCAACCATGTAATGATTTCATTCAAACATAACGTTTATTGGGGGCATTTACTAAATGTTTTATGAAATTATTTCATACGAAAAGCAAGAAACAAAAAATATTTGTTTTTTTTAGAATTAGCGTAAAAAATTAATTTTGTCTGAGAAACACATATTTTAGACATATATCTGACAAATTTCTGCTAAAGGTTATTTTCAGGTACTATTAATTCTAGTTACAGTATCTGTGAAAAGGAGGACTGTAGTGGAAGAATTTCATCCAATCACATCCTAGTGCTCATGTTCAGGATACACATCCTCAGATGCCCAGAGCAGTTTCTTTGTTGGTTTTAATGGCACTTTCAAGACAATATTGGCTACATCACAAACAGGAAATGGCAGCTAAGTGTCTTTACCAAGGACACACCATGAGGCAGCAAACTTGTCTGGCCTGGGCAGGTATCGAACTTGTAACCCTTTGATTATGAGTCTGATGCTCAACCAACTGTGTTACTGAAGACAAACTCCACTTCTCAACCAGAGTAGCCGAGTTTGTCAGCTCTGGGTATCTGAGGATGAGGACACATGTCATTAATAAACATTACTGGTGCCAGTCCAAGACAATGTGTATAAATATAAACATTACAGGTGCCAGTCCAAGACAATGTGTATAAATATAAACATTACTGGTGCCAGTCCAAGACAATGTGTATAAATATAAACATTACAGGTGCCAGTCCAAGACAATGTGTATAAATATAAACATTACAGGTGCCAGTCCAAGACAATGTATATAAATATAAACATTACTGGTGCCAGTCCAAGACAATGTGTATAAATATAAATATTACTGGTGCCAGTCCAAGACAATGTGTATAAATATAAACATTACTGGTGCCAGTCCAAGACAATGTGTATAAATATAAACATTACTGGTGCCAGTACAAGACAATGTGTATAAATATAAACATTACTGGTGCCAGTCCAAGACAATGTGTATAAATGCTTCAGCTGTGATAAAAAGAGTGGAGAAACAAGCAAACAGAGACTGATTATCCTTTTATTCCTAAAAAGGTCTTGTCAGATGTCACAGTCAGATAATATGTTCAGGTGTGTGAGTCAATCATTATATAGTCTCTCTCTCATTTTCAAAAACACAAACACATGCATGAGGTTTCAATTTTCTCTCAGCAAAAGAGTAACAAAAGCTCCACGCAATATAAGGCAATTATGTATATATATATATGGACTAAATCTACTCTTGAGTATCAGAGACAGGTGAAAATTTTACATAATGCCAAGCAACTGTAAATGGTCCTGTAGAAAGCATTGACTAATCAATGTAACTTTTCACATGTTATTTTCCTCCCACAGAATGTATTCCAAATGTAAACCAGAACTGACCAGGGGCTAAGTACCCTGGATGGTCTAGATGTACCCTGGGGCCAATGTCAACTGCACACATAATATTTGTCTTTTTATGCCCATTAAGTGTATATATGGCTATAGTCTGGGGATGCCAATAGTTTCCAAGTTGAGACCAAGAGGCTAAGTAACTGGCGGTAAGGATGGACCACAAGGTCAATATGATGTGCAGGTATCAATTTGTAATTTTTTATCCCCAAAAATTGTAAGTACGGTTATAGGGTGGGGATTCTAATACTTTCTATGTTATAACCATGAGGCTAAGTTCCTGGGGATAGGGAAAGACCCCCAGGGCATCACCCAGGGGGTCACAGTCTGAGAGGTATTACCACACTTGGGTCATCAGTGAGATGTGCCAGTGAGATATACAACTCTGGAGTTGTTTTTTTTTTAATTTATGTAACTTCTGGCCTACCTTCTAGCTCCATACTCAGAAGCATGAAAAAAATTCCAAAAGTGTTGGCACAATCTACATCCATAGAACTATCACTGACCAACATTTCATGTGTCTAGCTTGAATGGTGTAGGAGGATTTCTGTGCACCATAAGAACATACATATGGATAGATGGAGAGAATATCACCATATCCTTGCACTTTTTTAAAAGCAAGGGAATAAATAACAGATATGTCTAGAGCTTGACCATGAAACTTTAAGTCCAACGTTAAGTGGCATTGATGGCAACACATTAAAATTTGGTGTTGGAATGACAAATGCCTTTCACATATGCTAAAGTAGAAGAGACAGTACAAAACCGCAAATCAAATGTAATTCAAAACAATGTGGTTTCTTTATTATGTTTAATATGAAAAATCAGATGCATTGGCTCAACTAAGTCAGTTAGTTACTATAACTCTGTCCTAGTCATGTACAGAAAATACTGACCATTTGAGTTCATATAGATAGTATAAAGCTGAAGGGCAAAGTTGCTTGACGTCCAATGAGTGCTTTGGTAGCTGATAACAAATGTAATACATAAATGAGATATAGATATGGAAATAATAACAGGATAAAAGGAATAAACTTGATGTCCCCCATCCCTTCTTCAAAAATAAAGGTTGAAATTAAAATATCAGGCTTTCTACAGGTGTACGAGACTACAATAAGCATGCATGAAGCAGTAAATAGAAATATCAGCTGTTGCATAAGTATGACTTTGATATACATCTCTTCTTTCAAAATTTTAAGTTAATACTAAGCAACAAATTCACCTCCCCCTCTCTTTTAAGAAATGAGTACTCAATAAACATAATTTTTTATATTTTAGATACATATACAAGATTCTTTTATTTCTAATAACTTAGGATGAAGAACATGGTACTGAATATCTTATTTAGGCCCATCATCAATGAAAGTTCGACAGAACATGGTACTGAATATCTTATTTAGGTCTATCATCAATGAAAGCTCAACAGAACATGGTACTGAATATCTTATTTAGGCCCATCATCAATGAAAGCTCAACAAAACATGGTACTGAATATCTTATTTAGGTCTATCATCAATGAAAGCTCAACAGAACATGGTACTGAATATCTTATTTAGGCCCATCATCAATGAAAGCTCAACAAAACATGGTACTGAATATCTTATTTAGGTCCATCATCAATGAAAGCTCAACAAAACATGGTACTGAATATCTTATTTAGGCCATCATCAATGAAAGCTCATACTCTAACAGTATTTAACATCTTCCACAAATACAGATAATATTGATACCCTAACACAAAAGAAAGATACATCCATAATGTTATCTGTAGAGTTGGAAAAAAAAGTTAAAAGTAACATTCTTTTCGTGGTCAAATTAATAAATCTCTAGAAATATGTTACAAGTGACTCTCCCATTTGATACAATTATATAGAAAAATGTATAATCTTCCTTCAGTGGTTGATTTTAACAATTTATATACATCTGTCAGCAGCGACTCCCCATTTAATAAAGTTATGATATAAAAATGTATAAAACTCATGACAACACATATCCACATTACTGTAAATTCCTTTTTGTGGGTATTAATTTTTGTGGTTTTCCAAAAAAGGGCATTTTTTGTTGGCACTTAAATTTGTGTATTTTGGAAGTAGTCATATTTTCCCACAGATATTGGTATCCCATGAAGACCAGTACCATATGAAAACTTGTACCCCATGAAAAATAGTGAACTTAACATATTTAACAATTAATCATTTTTGTGATGTCTAAACTCAACACGTGTCCTGAACTGCATAGCTAATTTCTCTGATATCAGCTGACTATTCTCTTTTTGTCTACCATGTAAGGAATCACCAACTGTGGAGCATTATATAACTTAAGACTGGATCATTTTACAATAAAATAATCCTAGCACAAAATCATACACAACATTACAATCCAATCCTTCTTTGTAAGAAGCAGTGATTTTGCACCTCTCTCAGTCTTAATTATACAGATCCAGTTAACTCATTCATGTTTTTTACCCTACAAAAGATCACATAAATATATGAAATTCTGTGCTTCCTCATTTCCTTCCTTGCAAAGGCTCAAAGCATTGAGTGCAGAAAAGTCTGTAGCACACAAACACCCCACTTCCAACACCAAGTGCTTTTCTGGGGAGGTCATTCTTTGACACCCTGAATCATTCATTCCTCTGCTTTCTTCCCCTGTCTATGTGCTGCCTTTAATCACTAGGAATTCAGGACAACACATGGTACGTGGGTTATAAGACCAGGAATAAAGATCCAGGGTGTATGACAGACTTTACAAACCTCTGGAAGAAGTTCTCCTAAACCCATTGTACCCTGACTGCAATGACAGGGATGAAAACTCTGCAAGAAAATCACATTACCATTTAATTTAAATTCACAGAAAAAGGACCTAACAAAAAATATTTGCTGCACATCATTGTAAAAACACAAAAAAATTAATTGCGTATAAATATAGAAGATTTGCTGGTATAATAAACAGCCCTATTAATCCAGGCCACAATAAAAAGTCGGACTGTTGTTCTCTGGGGTCAGCTCTTCCTAAAGGTGATAAAAAATCAATATTATGTGAGCAAAAGTCTTCCTACCCATTATTCTCTATATGTAATCACTCTTTCTCCTTGACAGTGCAAACAAATTCCTCGCACAGCCTAAAGAACACCTCACTTTATGTATGGACCTGTAGTGAAGCTATGGTAAACCGCCAATCATGCACTTATTCTAATTTTTAAAACTGTAAAATGCTGTAACAACAACTAACATTATTTTCACATCTAAAGAAAGTCATTTTTTTTCTTAATTTACCTTTGTCCATGAGACGAGAATCTTTGCCACTTTTTCTACTACTGGCACTACCATGTGCCCCTTGTTGTTGCTGTTCTGACTGCTGCTGTTTTTGACTCATCACAATCTTAAACTGAAGATCTGAGGAATACAAACATGAGACCAAAGATGGCAATTATCAACAGTGTGGTACAAAAATAAGAAGAAATAAACCAAAGTGGGTAATAATCAATCACCTGCTATTGCATCAAAATGTCCAACTGCAAATCCATAGAACAATAGTTAAAAAGAGATTATAGACCAGAGGACAATTATCAATCTCCAGGCAATAAAGTCCACCTTGAATTTCTCCATTTACACATAAGATGAAGTCAAGCCTCAGGTTCTGTTGGTGGATGTTACACTTAAGTTCTGTTGATGAAAGAAGTGGTGCCAATGTGGCTTTAAAATGTACAGGGTATTGCTGGAAATTTAAATATATGCAGAAAAATCATAATGATTAACTTTGACCTAGGTAAGTGAGACAAGTTTAAGTGTAAGTGTAAATGTGATGTAAGTGTAAGTACAAGTGGAAGTGATATAAGTGTACATGCAGTGACTGAACTTTTAAAAATCTGCAGTTATGATTTTAAAACTTAGAAACATAGAAGACAGTTTTAGCATAATTAGTGTAGTGAAACAAAATCTTTTTTATCATGTCATTTTTCTAATATGAAAGTTTCTACCACTGAAATAATCAGAGGAACTGATGCTGCACATTTTGTGTGGCAGTAGCCAAGGATGCCTTAGTGCTAAATGTTGACCTTTGACCTTTTGTTTTTGGACAACCAACTAGAGTACTAAGGTTGATGATATTATAAAATCCCCAAAAAAAGATCTGGAAGTTCCGATGTGATAGAATCCTTAAAATTAGACATACCACCAAGAAACTTCACGGCTATGTTCTGCAACCATTATCCAATATAACATTATTTTTCAATTTAATTTGCAATTAAAATAAATTAAATCAAAGAGCATTCTTCAAAAATGCCACAAAAAATGTCTCATCTCCCTTATTCTATCTGTAACATGCGATTTCATACTCTGAAATTCACCAATTGTGTTATATTATCCAAAAATAATTGTATTATCCAATTAAATCTGTAACTTAACACAAAAAAAACCCAAAATCATTTTTTAAAAGCCCTGAGTTTGTGTTTTCTCCTTTATTCTGTTTGTAACTAGTGATTTCAAGTTCTGAAATTTGTAATTAAAAATAAAATCCAATAAAATTCTTAGCAATGCCATAAATATGTCCTCTTGAACTGTTTGCAATTTTCTTCATTCAATTTTGTAGAAACACTGCTGTGTATTGATTACAAGATTTCACTTTTGAAACTCTCATGAACATAATTTAAAATATGACTGACCAACAACATAAAAATTACTTTATACAACTGAATCTTGAACATATTCTCAACATTTCTTATCACATATTCCCCACCCACTCACCCTACTTCCTGACCATAACACCATTTATCCACCCCTGACCATGATGCAGGGGACATAACCCAACATGTACTATAAATAGTATGTGTCCTCCTGCTACAACTGCTTGTATCAAGCTTGATAAAATAAATATTCAAAAATGTCACTCTAACTGCATTTTCTGTGTATTTGACCTCTGACCCCTCCCAGGGCCGCCAAGGGATAACCTTAAAAAATTATACCCATCTCGCAGTTAGTTACCATATGTGCAACATATCTACCAACCTTGGTGAATTTCCACCCAGCAGTTTAGGAGGTGACAGACAGTTACATAGAGACAGACAGGTGGATGGACAGACGGTATCACAATATCCCAAATACAAAACATTGGGATAATACATTTATTTATTGGATTCACTTCTCAAAAGTAACTATGTTTCTGTATTTTTGCAGTTTACCAACCTTTATTTTCTTTCTTAAGACCTTCTATTTCATCATGGAGACTTCTGAGGACCTCCTGGTGCTGCTGTTTCAGGAAGATAATACTGCGGTCCAAGTGGTGGATACGTTGCGCAGGATTCAGCTGTGACAAATCAACCTGCTTGTCATCCTCCTCACCTGTGTCCGGACGGTCCTGAATTGTCTGCAGTTTGTCCTTGACAAATGGTTTGGGGTAGCGTCCCCGATCCAGTGTGTTGACTCTTGACCACTGAGGCAATGTACTGTAGATTGAAAGAATGAGATGAGTGCAGATTCCAACTATTACATCATCCAGCTGGTTCTAGCTGGTTTAGTGCTGCAAGCTGTGTTCAAATATTGAAATTTTCATTTCAACAACTTTATTGCCATCATTTCCTAAAGAGATGACAATGGGATCAGACCAAAAGTTATCCCAACTTATCATGGGCCCTCTCCTTTATAATAATCAATTATGACATGAAGCAGAATAAGCCATACATTTTCACAAACAGAGTATCAATAATGTTGAATGCATAAAAAGATAAATATATAGGAAAAGAAAGGAAAGCTAAAAATAAATAAAAAGATGCAAAAAAAGTCTGAAGATGAAGATGAAAAGAAAACAGAAACAAATTCTTGTGTAAACCCTAACTAGACAACAGGGATGCCCTACCAAAAAGGTATAATTGAAGAAACCTAGCTTCAGTATGCAAGGACATACTTTGAATTCAAACATGGCCCATAACTCAGTAACATTGTGATCCAATATTGCTGAAAACAGAACTTTAAATAGGTCTTCATAATATTATAGTCCATACTAAAATTGGTTTAATTGTAGACAATCCATCAAAAGTTAACGAGGAGAAGCAAATTCATCATTAAAGGGCAAGGTTCAAACTTAAACAGGGGCCAAAACTCCAGTCAAAATTTGAAATAATATAGTGAAAATCAGAACTGACATAGGTTTCCTTGATACTGAGACTCATACTAAATTTTATTTCAATCTTTGAGGTCCTTCACAAGTTACTGAGTGGACACAAGATTTATAATGCAAAGGGAAACTTTTAAATCCAATAGCTTAGTCAAAAATGTATGTTTTGCTTCTACCTTATGTGTGGTTATGATAAATGTAATATAACATGCATTTAATATGGAAAGTATTGGGCATCTGTAATGTAAAATTAATTATTAAATGAAGTCAAGTGATTAATAGTAACAATTATTTTTTACTGACCTCAGCGGGGGAAGCTGATTCATTGCCGTAAGGTCGGCTATCTTCTCCTGTACGACACCTTGTTTCAACATGACTCACGTAGACAACAGTAACTGCAACCTCATCTCATGACTAGTATATGACAGAATAATACTTTATTTTATCCTGAAAAATGAAAATCATAATGATAAAATCTGTCAACAACTTGCATTGAAAACTCTAACACACAGATTAATACTTTATTTTATCCTGAAAAATGAAAATCATAATAAAATCTGTCAACAACTTGCATTGAAAACTCTAACACACAGAATAATACTTTATTTTATCCTGAAAAATTAAAATCATAATAGTAAAATCTGTCAACAACTTGCATTGAAAACTCTAACACATCCAAACAATGAAACCAAAATCCTGCTTAAATGAAGAATATGCATCATAAAATGTATATTATCTATATGTGTTTAATTTATATTATATTGACACATCCAGTTTTTTCTGTAAAATATTTACTTGCATTATTATCTTTTGTTACTTGATCCCTCAACATGTACAAAAGAAAAACATAAAAAATAAAATAATCCATTTTTACTGCTATTTCATAACCAAAATTAATTAAAATAACCTATTATATAGAGTACTTAATTCAAATAACCTATTATACAGATACTTAATTCAAGTAACCTATTATACAGAATACTTAATTCAAATAACCTATTATATAGAGTACTTAATTCAAGTAACCTATTATACAGAATACTTAATTCAAGTAACCTATTATACAGAATACTTAATTCAAGTAACCTATTATACAGAATACTTAATTCAAATAACCTATTATACAGAGTACTTAATTCAAATAACCTATTATATAGAGTACTTAATTCAAGTAACCTATTATACAGAATACTTAATTCAAATAACCTATTATACAGAGTACTTAATTCAAATAACCTATTATACAGAGTACTTAATTCAAATAACCTATTATACAGAGTACTTAATTCAAATAACCTATTATATAGAGTACTTAATTCAAATAACCTATTATACAGAGTACTTAGGAAAAGAATACTTTTCTATTTTGGAATATCATGAGAAGAAGACTGATGTACTAGGCTTTCTCAATAATGGATGAAAATAAGCAGGGGTCAAGCTCAACTTTAATTTAGGAAGAAGTGACTTCTCCTTTTGGGCAAAATAGGGTGAAGTGAAAGCTGAACAGTGAGAAGTGGGAGCAAAGCAAGAAATTATATATATATATATATATATATATATATATATATATATATATATATATATATATATATATATATATAGAGAGAGAGAGAGAGAGAGAGAGAGAGAGAATTACAGATATACACCCCAAACAGAGTGGAAAGTGCTATCCCTGGATCACAAGAGAATGCTTCATAACATTAACAGAACTTTTTAAATATGAATAAATAATATTATCATAGAGGTTAGATAATTTTTAATTCGTACTCTACAGAGATTCAAATCCAGATCCATGGGTTACGGCACACATCGCCTTGCCTGTAAGCACCAACCCTTATACCATCTCAACCATGCACACATCACCAAAAAATTATGTTACAAAAGTCATTATGTTTGCTACGCATGAATACCTATACCACAGACTTTGTAGCATCATTTAGGGTTCAAATCTCCATAGAGTATGAATGTACGAATTAAAAATGATCTAACCTGTATGATAATATTGTTTATTCGTATGTATATATATATATATATATAAATATATATATATATATATATATATATATATATATATATATATATATATATATATATATATATATATATATATATATATATATAAATATAATATGAATGTTTGTATGTGTGTGTGCTTTGGTTCTCTTATTTGAACTGTGTCCTATTTCTCATTATACATATTTGCATTTAACTTTGCAATACTTTATCTTTCAAGTAGAAAATTCTCTGTGTTTTATGTATATCATAAACACATTTTGTTAGTGTATGAATGTATCATATTCATATGCAGTGTATTCATACTTGAAAGTGTGTATGTTTGGACTTGAAAATAGCACAGCAAAAACTATACATTTTGATTAATTTTAACTGATAGGAGTACATGTACCTAGATTACAGTATTGTAATTACAAATAGGTAAAAATACTTAATCAACTGCCCCTAAAACAAGATTTTTTTTTTAGTTTCTAAAAAACTTCTCTAGAAAATGGTAGTCGAAAACTTTTCTAAACAAGTTTGAAACAACCCCTATAAAATGTACATGAGAGCACATGTACAGTCTTCACACCATAGTGTTCATCCAATTCAAACCAGAGTGGTCATTGATGTTACAGATAAGTAACCTGGACTTTACAAATACATGTTTGGGTTGTTTATTCAAAACTAAATGACGTTTAATTTCATTATTGCTAATAAAACGTAACCTTAGCTATTCATCGACAATGTAAACTAGATCTTTGTTTCCAACTTAATCCGCACACAGCCAAAAACAAATATGGTGCCACGCATGCTATGTGGGTGCATCTATTTATAGAAACAAGTATTTTTTTAATAAGACCACTCACACTTTCTAGCTTTAGTACAATAATCCAAAGATAGGATTGCAGATTTATGGTTTTAATATTTGTCTACATACTCATAATAATGTTGTGCATTGGTTAGATTTTGTTTTTTTCCTGCTTTTTTTCATGTTTTCACAAAAATGAGTGATGTAAGAAAACAACCATGACCTTACAAATTCCACAACATAGCATTGTTCCAACTGTTTCTGACCTAAAAAATATTTTTTTTAAGCTAAATCTTCTATCACATAATATTTAGACTTTGCTTTCTAGAAATTTTATATTTTCCTTAATTTATGTGCCCAATAAATTACAAAAACTGACAGTCTAATATAGAGGTACTTATTGGACACAGAGATGTCACCATTACTACCCTTGACAGGTTCACTTATGATTTCAAACTGACTTTATGTAGAAAATAACACAAAACATGGCAGTTAAAATCTTCAAAATATATATTTAGAAAGTGCTTTCATCAATTCTATTCCTAAAACACAAATTGTTGTTTACCTATTGATGTTTTAAGTTTTCATAATCAAATAATAATTTGCAGAAATCGTACATTGATAACAAATGATAACTTGTAGGGAAAATGGTTAATGGTCAATCAGCTATTAGAACACAGGCCCGTGAATGTGCAAAAGTTTTGTTGGCGCAGTTGGTATCAACACCAGCTAAAGTTGTATGCAGTATATTTTGCCTGGGGCTAAAACACTGTCAATTATTCAACTGGGTCAAGGGAATATTTCAAAAACAAAAAACTATTGTCACTCAGTTTACATACAAAAAATCACAGGGCAAAGTCTTTTTCACTTTCCTAACAGAAGAAGGTGAAGTTTACATTTTCCAGTGACTTAGTCGCACACTTCACCTGGTAGCATGACCCCTGCTAAGAAATAACATTTTTTAAATTGTAATTGATTTTCAAGTTTCATGAATCCTATCAAATATGAAGTTCAATTTGTAACTATTTTTTTCTTGTGTTCAAATAATTATAGGTAAAAAAAAGTTGTATTTATCATTTTCCTAGCTACCTAAAAGTTGCAACATTTTTATATGAAAAAAGTTATCTTCACCAAAAATTTGACAAAAAATAATGTTAATTTGTATGGATATATGGTGTATGAAAATTTAGAGAGTTAAAAAAATGACAGACAATGCAGTATTCAAATGTGAATTTTCTGATGAAGACAAGTTTCAGATTTGTATGCATCAAACAACTGCATTATCTGAATAATGTTGGTATGTGGCACAAACAGGTGTTATATCAAAGTGTGTTGTATGACTTTCATGACATGACATACTGTTGTTAATAAATCATTATGTTATGAAATAAATAATCCTTTATGTAATAAACTCTTGACACTCTAGATAAATTTACTGATAAGACTCATTTTTCAATCAGATACAAGTGAATCAAAGATCAAGGATGGATATAAGATATTGATCCAGTTTTATTTTTCCTTCTCATTTCCTGCAAAGAAGAGGAGAAAAAGCACAATTAATTCATATACAAAGTGAGGTTAGAAAAAAAATTACCCCAGTATACCACAACTAGCATGTTGAAAGCAAAGATTTTTCAATTATGTAGATAACCTGATAACTAGTCAATGTAAATCAAGTACAAGATGTCTGGATATACATATAAGTAGAACCATGCTAATCTGAATGCAAGCACAATCAACTGATTTAAAAAGCACCTGCTTGATACACTTAAACTGAACAATCATCAAGGTCAATAAAATGGAATAAACATTTCAATTTGCACATGCTTCTCAAGTGGACAACATGATCACAAGTTTAATATCATGCTTTGGTTATTTAAGAATTCTAAGCATAAAAACAAAAATAAGTACCAGGATCACCTGTAGCATTTGGATAGCTGCTCAAAGGAGTGCAACTGAATACCATGTATTTTGTCCCTTTGTGGTTGGAGTTCATCAATCCAATGCAAACAGTTGTCATTAAAAATATTCAATAAACCCAAATAACAGATAAACAGGTTAAACATTGAATACATTTCAATAAATTGTTCCCATTCAAGGCACTATGTTGAAGAAATAGTGGGATGAATTGAAGTTGGATTAGTGAAACTTTCACATGAAATGAAATTTTGCTAGCAGCAATTCATAAACAGAAAAATTTCATGTACAAGATCAAAGTTATTTTCAACTTAAAAAACATCATAAATACAGCTCTTCCTCATTAAAAATCTGTCCTTGGAAGACACAGAGAATATCACCTTATAGTGAGAGCACCTTATAATGAAGTACATACCGTATATACTTGCGTATAACCCGATACCAACTGCACTGACCCAGATCTGCCATAGCATAGAGCAGTGGCAGATCTGGGTCTATGCAGTTTGTAAGGATTAATCAGTAAAACAAACAACATAGACTAGAATCTGCCGATGCACTATGCACCGGCAGATCAGGGTCTATGTTGTTTGCATTTGGACCAGGCTTATATGCGAGTATAGACGGTAATACATATAATTTCACTACTACATAATGAAATGGGATCCATGGCCATACTCTCCTTATAACTCAAACAGTGTTATAATGAAGGACCTTATAGTGAGGGAGTGCTGTACATTGAAACAAAGTTTTTACTTGTACAAAGTGGTGACATAGAGTAAATTTCTTCAGTAGGTTTAAAAAATGTATGAGAAACTTACCTGCATCAGAATAATTTCATTTCTTTAAAGTTTACACAAAGTCATTTAAAGCACTTTTGGCATGTTAAGGTAAATTGAAGAAAATGAGTTCATGTCAAACCATTTATAATTTTTCCAGCACAAACGAACCTTTGACAGTTAAAGGGTTCATTGCATGTATTGATTGTTAGATTGTATGTTTGCTGACTGTACACAGCCACAATAAGAGGGCTTTGAAATTATTCATACTGTATATATTTACCGATAAACAGTCCACATGTAAATAGCCAAAACTAATATTTGTCATGTTTACTAATATTATCATACTTCAAAATGTCCCACCAGAAGTCCAAAATGCAATATCTGTACAAAGCATTTTACTCCCCACACTGTAGTGTCAACCATGTGGATACTGTGATACCCTTTATGTCCGCCTCTATTCTTATTGGATGGAAATTCATCAAACTTTATGGTTATCTTATCCATAGGGTAATCACTCACAGTATTATTCTTGGTTCTCTATCCTGGGGTCCTTGGGAGGGGTCAAAGATTTTGGTTTGGTTTGGTGATATACAGGCACAACAACCCAAGTAGGTTATTAAGTGTAGAGGCAATTGGAGTAAAGTGCCTTGCCCAAGGACACACCACAGTAACTGACTCAGGCTGGTCTGGTGGTAGGATTCTAACCCACACCCTTTCGGGTTGTGAGTCCAGCAGGCTAACCACTGAGCCACCACAGCTCTCAGGGGTCAAAGATCACATGTACAAAAATTACTATTACATGGTGTTTCAGATGGTTCAGACTAAGCCCTGGACAACTACCTTGAAGCTTGTCTAAATTTCAGGACAATCCAGAAAATTTAAAGGATGTTAGTACATGACCACAGCATTTAGGTGCATGATTCTTACTTATAATTTACTGTAATTGTGAATTAAATGCAATTTTGTCAATATTTTACCTAAATAAATTCAAATACAACTTTAATTTTGTGTTGTATTCTTTATTTGAAACTCGACAAAACCATAATGAAACAAAAAATTTAATTCTAATAGTCAATGATAACAAAATAAAAGGATTCAGGAGCAACAGTAGCTCACTTAGTAGTGTCTCACTCATAATCCAAGGGTAGTAGGTTCGATATCTGTCCAGACCAACACAGGTCGGCTGCCTCTGTGTCCTTGAGAAAGATACTTAGCTCCCTTTTCCTCTGCATGATATAGCCAATAATGTGTTGTAAGTGATATTTTTAAAAAAAAATTAAAAAAGGACTTACTCATTATCTGCAGGATGCATTAGTTATTTGACTGCTTTCCTGTCACTAATATTTCCTGCTGCAATTACCGGTAACAACTTAATTTTTTATCTACTTTCTTACACATGATTTATAAAATATACATTCATACTAAATAACCAGTTCTTATTAAAAATATTAAACTTCAAAGAAAATACTGATAATGGTGATTGCTGGTAAGTATTCCAAAAGTTAAAGTGATTTTCCTTCAAGAAATTGTTTTCATAAAACCTACTTGTACAGTATGTATCTGCCATATTTGTAAAATTGTTGTGTGAGTAGAACTCACATTGACCCAATACTTTACTCTGAATGGAAAGTAAATACTAATAGTATTTACTTTCCATTCAAACTTTTATTTAAAAAATACTCTATTTGAAAACCAAATAAGATCAAATGAAATGAAGGATGATATTTATGGATTTACGGTTGGTACTGAGTTTTAATTTTTTGCATACGTGATAAAAACTTATAGTGTCAAGGCCATTAAAATAAGGTAGATCGGGTTACCAGAACCACACATACCTTTTTCTTTGGCCAGTCATTAATTATAACCAGTGTATTGTTTTCAATAACTAGTGTACTGTTATCAATAACCAGATAATGAGATAAAAAATTGTCCAAAAAAGTACTCAGAACCCTTTAATACCAATTATTTCAGCATCAAAATCCATTTTATATATTTTATAGCAAGGATAAATGCTACCCGTAGTTAAAAATATCCCTAATGACTGAGACTGTGACTATACACATCATAACAGACAATGTTGCAACCAACACACATATTTGCATTACACTCTGTACAACAGATTCTACTTACCTACTTATTCATTTTAAACATTTTTAAATTGTTCTGGCTTTTGGATTCAGATGAGAACACTGTGCAATGCATTAGTCGACAGGCTACTCTCCAAGAATAGTAGGCAGGAGAAATTGGGAGATTTATATGCAAAAAAAGCATAGTCATTTATGATGGCAAGACACTGAAGTTGTTTTAGTTAGAGTTAGAAATATTTTAATAAAATTTTAATGCCCAACCATTCTCTATTTTGAAACTTTTAATTCCACAACAACAGAGTCTATTCTAAAACAAAAAAACATGGTAGGGAAATTCCGCCTTCACTTGAAATAAAAAGGGATTATCTAAATATAGGAGGGATTTACTGAAGTAAATTGATGGTAGGACTTGCAAATATTTTGCGTAATATTTGTGTATTTGGTTGAATTTTCACAGTGATTTCTTTTTAGAAATCAGGATGGATTCCTCAATTGCACATCCTAGGAAAGACCCTACATGCCAAACTGACTAAAGGTGTATGCAAAACTTGATCAAAGCCAATGAAGTCCAAAATATATATCACACAGACCAACCAAAGTCAATGAAACCCAAATTATATATCACAAAGACCAGTTGTTGATAGGAAAGTGTTTTACTCACCATGACCAATCAATACAGTTAGTTACATGGCCCTGGAGCCTAAAGTGCATGGAAAAGTGACTAAATGTGACACTTAACATAGTCAATGAAGCATGAAATATGAGTCATACTGACCTACTTTTGATGAAAGAGTATTGCACTCACCAAGAGGCATTTACACACAATGTTATATAAGTCCATATTCTAAAGTACCGTAATACTCATATATAATCCAGGTCCAAATGCAAACAACACAGACCCTGATCTGCCATCGCATAATGCACCGGTAGATCAGGGTCTATGTTGTTTGTTCTACTGATTAGTCCTTACAAACTGCATAGATCCAGATCTGCTGGTGCATTATGCACTGGCAGATCTGTGTCTATGCAGTTTGCAGTTGGTATCGGCTTATATGCGAGTATATACTGTATGTGAGAAACTGTCCCTTTATGCACAACTTAGCAAAGATGGATTGAAAGAAGGATGGATGTACAGACAAGGGTAAAATGCATGACGAGTTAAATAATAAGAGAACCCTCAATCTGAGTTTTACCAATAAATTTGAACCCAACAGTAAGGCAATACATATAAAAAAAATTATTTGGCTGGTACATTTCAGCCCACATGTTTTATTAGGGATATACTGTGCTACTTTAATAATGATGTTTTCAATGGAATATACAGAGATTTTTCTAATAATGTTTGATTATAATATTAATGGGTATATGGAATAACCCTCAGTAATTGTCAATAACAGGAAGTAGGGTTTATTTTGTTTGTATCAAGTTACTGAAATTTTCAGTATCATGCTTGGATTGTGAGTCTATTAAATCTAAACAAAGGTACTTCATGTGTACTTCATTGGTATAAAATAGGATCGAGTAGCAATCACTTTCCATCAGTCATTCATTTAATTTGATATTTATTATTATTATCATCATTATTATTATTATTATTAAAGGTAACTTACCAGTGCCACACATGCGATGCTGCCATCGCAAACATGAGTCAAATGTGATCTCATGCTGATATTGTTGAACAGCTAAATTACACGTGAGGCACAAATTATTCATGGTAAAAACAATGTCTAAAAACTTTAATAACAAATTTGAAATATATCATCTGGAAGTCATTAAAATTAATACAAAAATACAATTATTCTCAACAAGAAATATCAACAGACAATTTTTTTTCCTAAGTTTAAATAGGCACAATTTTGTTCAGTATTTCAAATATATTAATCGTGATTGTTAATGAGCATCAATTTATTGTACAAACACTTATTAAAGGATATTAACTTTAATAGATCACAACTAATTGCGATACCTAATCCAATTAAGGATGATAAATTACATTTTCATGTTTGTGTAAATTAAAGATATGTGTTACGAACATAATTTATGGATGGCCTATCATCTTTGTTCAAAATGGATGTATGCCATTGTCTTCTTTCAGCTGTATTAAAGCCTTTGATTTATGTTGATTGCAAGAGTCCTTCAAATTATTGCAATTGTCCCTGGTTTATACAATAAACATTACCGCTGAATATCACACCTCTCAAGAATGTCCATCTTACTTACTTTAATTTTATGTTAACTGAGAGGAAGCTCTGCCAAATGTCAGAGAATCAAAAAATTTATGTTATCTTTAGAAATTTTATATCAAATATTTTACAAACAAGTCATACAATTTCTCTTGATTATCCAACAAATATATTATTTTTTTCTACAAAATTATACTGTTATCTTACTTAATACTTTGCTCTTATCATTATTATATGGTATCATTGTATACAATTTCATTTCTAGGGTATTTCTATGCTTCTGAAATGTAAAGAAGATGATGTTTTCTAGAGTTACTCACAAATGACATAATATCGCTGTGTCATCACAATAGAATATTTATATTTGCCTGAATTATGTTTAACATATTTGAAATATTACATATATTTTGAAAAATATATCCAGCAATCAATTTATAAATTTCTAATCTATAGAATGGAGGTGTCCATTTTCTTTATATTCACGCTGTTGCCATTGATGCTATTTGTACACCCCATGAATATGTTACATGATTTCATATACCCTGTCCAAAATTCTGTATCTCCCAGCGAGAACTGCAAATACCTTATCCTATGCATTGGCTACTGACCAATCAAATACCTAGACATTTCTCTGAGGGGGCAATAAACATTAATATACTTTTTTCTTTAAATGTACAAATTCAATACATAAATAATTTAACATGCGAATTTCACACACACACACACTAAATACATAATGTTTGCTTAAAATTTTATTTAAATTCGATATTACAATAACATAAACCATCACCACAACCATATCATACTCATAGGTATAATAAGTCACAAATGTACTTCATCAATATTACTGAATCTACATGCACTTTTTATATACTGTCTATATAGTGGGTCAAAATATCCTGGCCAAATCATCCCAGGCAGAACTTGTTCTGGGTCAAAATGACCAGTAACAGTTTGAGGTTTGGACACGAACCTTCCAAAGTCTACCATACAAGATTTTCAGTACGGGCAAGATAGTAGCTCACAGCATATATCTGCTGGAAGCACTGTGCTATCCATCAGTTAGGGATGTTAAATGCCAGTCCCCTGAGATACACAACATGTGCATGTAAAAGATCAGCCAAAATTATGCTTTGAACAGTAGAAGGTATTGGCCACTACTTCAATGATTTTGCCCAACACCCGACCATATAATCCTCATCCTATTTGTACCTACTTTTGCCCATTATCTCAAAAGCAAATAGGAAAACAATCCACAAAAGATATAATGCTGTCCACTGGCCTGAGCAAGCAAACATTTTATATTAGCGACATGCAGTAGTATATAAGTGATATATACATGTATTTATCATGTCACAGTAGTGACGTTGTACATTTTATATTAGCGACATGCAGAAGTATATGTGATATATACATGTATTTATCATGTCACAGTAGTGACGTTGTATATTTTATAATATGCGTAACGTGATACTAAACATTCAGCAATAAAACTAAATGTATTACTTTAAAATAAGTACAATAAAATACTTACTTCATACAAAGATGAACCTACACTGAAATGGGTTGGGGTAAGTGTGAAATTATAAATCATTGATCAAAATTGCTTACCAGATTCACGAGTGCTTTGTAAATTGTCCTTCATTAACACAGTTTTGGAAAAAATCTACATTTTACTTTTCATTATGATTCCCAAGTTTAAATGATAACGTTCAGAAAAAGTCTAACTCGCTCAGTTTATGTATAATAACAGCATGTACTGTGGTTCATTCCTGGCATGTCAAAACTATTTGTTATGCAAATAAGCTATGCAAACGTTTCTATTGGTCACTGACCTGGATTTCAAGTTCATTTCCGGTTATAAATCGAGGTTGATTTTCCGCAATAATGCAGCTAGATAGAACTTAATATACTTCTACCTTTTCCTTTTGTAATCATAAAAGATGCAACCAGTACATATTTATCTGAAATCACGTTTCAAGCAGAGGCCCGCCGGAGGTCATCTTTCAAGAATGACGATTTAATGTCGCCTTGGTTACTGAGATGCTTTCCCATTCAAACAGGGTAGGTAATTCAAAATGGACAAATTTGGGGGGTTTCTTCCCTTTACTTTGAAGTTAATAAATGTTATCTGTACAATTAGATCTGTATTGGCTGTAGCGGCCTAAATTGGCAAGCCAATATCATAGATCGATAACAACAAATATCTATATCTACTGATCGGTTTAGTCAATGACGTTATTCGCACAACAGTGACGTTATAACCACGCCGCCTAGCTATGTTGGCAAAGCTAAAGCTCGGACAGGATACCGGTCTAGCGTGGAAACTTCCCTCAATCGCAGTAAATGGTTGGTAGTTTCAAATCGGCGCCATGCATAATGGCTGAAAAGTACATTATCTTTTTTCAACACTCTTAAATGGATGCCAATTAAGGATAATATTATTTTCTAAAAAGCTGTTCTTACTTTCAAGCTCTTAAATAATTTAGCGCCAGAGTATCTTAGTGTTTTTAAGTTTGTAAGGAACATTAGTACAAGGAGTACACGGTCGAGTGCAAACAATGATTTATATATACCAAAAGTTCGGACAGTGTATTTTAAGAAATCTTTTGCTTACGCTGGTACAGTTTTATAGAATAGTTTGCAGCACGATATTAAGCAAGCGCCTAATGTTTCAGTGTTTACGAAACTATACCTTTGTAGATATTTTAATGAGCAATCCTGATTTTATGACCACATAACATTTGTAAATGGTAGCTATCAAACATCTTTGTGATAACAGTATGTTAACCTTGTATAATTTGTATATTGTTATGTTTTGTTTTTGTCCTTTTTATAAATGCAGTAGATGTTAACCATATAGACATATACTAATTACGCGTATATTTTTTGTACATTTGTTTTAGCTGTAGGGCCATAATGTAAACTAGCTAATAGCTAATTATTACCCTGGATAAATAAAGGATATTATTATTATTATTATTATTATTATTATTATTATTATTATTATTATTATTATTATTATTATTATTATTATTATTATATGCGGTCTCACGAGTACCGGAGGGAGCCGCGGTAGCTCACTTGGTAGAGCGTCAGACTCGTAATTCAAGGATCGCGGGTTCAATATCCGCCCAGGTCAGTTGCCTCAGTGTGTCCTTGGGAAAAGCACTTAGCTCCCATTTCCACTGCATTATATAGCCAATAATGTGTTACAAGTGCCGTTTATACCCCTCCCAAATAAAAAAAAGTTCTGGAAATGTGACGCAATTGTCAGCGAATAAATCGATCGAAATTTCCTTACCTCTTCCGTCAAGTCGAAAAAATACTCAGATCATTCGTAACTTCGAGGTCAGTCCTACGGAGCATAGTTTTTGTCACCATGACAACACAGTAAGTTCCATGGTCCTGGAGCCTATAATGGATAGAATAACCGAGGTGTTCCGAATGACCCAGATGTAATTCGCCGCCATTGAGATCTATATTAGGATCTACTTTTGTTCACATGGCACAATATGAGGATCAGTCAATTAGAATCCGGTGCTTAGTCCCGTGCGTTTATTGAAATTTGTTAGATGAAAGGGAAATATGGGATTGTGGACTACATGCAAGATTTGCTGTTCAAAACTGAAGAGCTTCACAACGTGCAGTTAGAACGTCCTCCGCTAGTTCTGCGAGGCAAAAATATGACTCGGATGTATGTCAGCGCAGTAATTTTACAGAAAAATCTGACATTTTGTTCGACGGAAATCCCCCCCCCCCGCACTCTATTCGGACAACCTCTGCTATTTCTACGGTAGGATTGATTGTAGGATTGACCGAGAAGTTACGAATGAAAAAATAGTTCTGAGTTCTGTGCATTTGCAGCTTCTTGGTCCATCCTTGTTTCCAAAATAGCCGAGAAAGTCCGAATGCATAAATATATTCAGGGTATGATCCGTAGGATTGACCTTGAACTGGCGAATGGACAACGGGCAGAAAGCTACACACCTTTGAAATTTCAGATTTGACAACGGAAGTGCTCCAACATTTTACGTTTTGCAAAAAATACATGTTTACATATTTTTACGAAGAATTTTACTTATTTCAAATTTTAATCAAGGCGTACTGACTTTAGTAGTGTGATATTGAGGATTATATATATTGGTTACCGATCTGGGTTAAGGCCTTCTACCCCTCCCCCAACGACTTTGCCTCCGCGGCACAAGTGAGGGAATCTCCGCGGCGACCGCACGGGTCTGACGAAATCGCTCGCGCGTGCTCGTCAGCGACTTGCGATAAAAACCATGCGGGGAAGCCAGGAGTGTACTGGGTAAGCAACTCGGCACTGGACTTATCTGCCGGGACAGGCCCGGGGTTTTGCTCACATCAGTAAAACACCGGTAAAAACGGATTTTTTTTCGGCGGCCCACCGGGATTTGTCGCGGTATGCCCAATCGCCAGTACACCACTGGGGGAAGCTACACTCTTTCATCCCTAGCGATGACAGTTTCCTTTTATATGAGAATATTATATTAAATAATCACAGTGAGTAATATATAATGATACCAAAAAAACATCACTGTTTGACACGCACAATATGGTAAAAGAATTCGCGTCTGTGGCCAATGCAGGAATTAATTGCCCAACAAATGGTGTGCTTGTACAGTCACAGAAAAAATTAAATCGCTGTTCAGCCTGAATGCATCATATCGGTTTCTTAAAGAGGCCCCAAAACATGCTGTATGATTTTTCAAACATGTATCCTGAGCACATTGAAAAATAAAACCGGGTTAGGGCTTGTGTTAGAACGTGCACGCCGAAAACTCGGTGATGAATGCAACAAAAAGCGTGAAAAGTCATTGTATTATATCGTGCAAAAAAACTAAGTTGTTAAGAGAGTCGCCGGTGCGAGTGACCGTTGACGACATTGAAGACAGTGACACGCCCAGCAAAAGGTAGTGAAATATTCAACAAAGTTAGCGGAGACGACAAAGACTTCCAAAGATAGCGAGGACACCGAAGATCACCATAATTAGAAAAAAAGGCCTTTGTCTTAATAATATAACATGGCATCTACACTCACTGACCTTGAGAAGAAATATGAAAAAGATCTACAACGATGCAGAAACAAGGCTGCTGGTCTTACGTGATGATTACCAAGATATGCTCGACAATGAAGAACCAGGGACAATAGCGGACATATATAAACGTAACAAGTCTCACACGTTTAGCATTTTTGGATACAAACCTAAAAGGGATGGTCGTATACGAGTTGGTGTGATACTCAGTAAGGGAGCATTACGAGTAATTTGGTCCGATGTCTTATTGGAGAAAATTTTATCTAAGCAGTCACCTCACATATTTGGTTAGCCTTGTGAATATAAGCTTGTTTATTTAGAAGAGCCTGATGTGACATTATTCGTCACCATCAATAAAAAGCATCATATGACTTGTCGTAAAATCATGTTATCCTTTGCATTATACTGCGTTCTCTCAATTACCAAAGCAGGCCAAGAAGGAAATAAGAGAAAGGCGAAACAGACAGCATGAAGCAACAAGGAATTAAGTTAGATACTAAAAAGTTTCCATATATATAACAACTCTGATGACACAGCCTTATACGCGAGATCATGCATATAAAATGTGGCATCGACGCGGTTTACAGGTTCTTCTCCGAGCTTCGGTTGGTCATTGGAATCCAGTCGTAGATCCAACCGTATTCCAGGCTCCAAGTAATTGTATACGGGCCCCGGAGGGAGCCAAATATCTTTTCACCAGGATATGTGCTCCGTGGTACCCTTATTAACTTCGTATTATGTGTCCTCTTTTCGCTTCCTGTTCATGCATAGTGGGGTGCGCGATCGGCGGAAATGTAAAAAGCTGCAGTTTTAAAGCAAAATGCATGCTCTACAAGGAAACTAACAATAATTTGCTTCAAATACATTGATCTTATTTGTTCCATGGACATCCTTCTTCGGTCAGACATGGAGGTAGAGATTTTACTTTATTTATAATTTGGGTCATAGGGTGGTATGGGGATAGGGAAGGTATATTTATTCGTAAGGGATTTAGATTCTGTTGTTTTTTTAAATACCCCTTTTTATTTAGACCCTACCCTTTGTGAGTGGGATTGTAGTTTTGTTTAAAAATATGAGGGTGGGGACAGTATAGAGGGGGCAGAGGTTTTACTTTATTTATAAGGGGATCATAGGGAAGTTATAGGTGAGGTAGAGAATTTTTTTTATAAGGGCTTTAAATTATATTTTAAATCCCTTTTTTGTTATCATACCCTGAGTAGTCAGTAGATGAGTGGGTGCTGATCCCTCCAAACGGTGGTAGGGAATTTATATGGAAATAGGAGTTTTACTTTGTTTATGGGAGAATCGTAAAAAGATAGGGGAGACAGTGAAGTTTGTTTTGTTTATATGGGCTTTAAATTCTATCTTTTTATACCGGTTCTTTTACATCCTACTCTGTGTGAATGGGGTTTTAATTTTGTTTTAAAAAAAGGAGGAGAGAGTAGGACGATTATAGCAGAACTTGAGATTTGTACTTTATTTACAAGGGGGATTGTAGCGTGGTAGGGAGATAGTGTGTATATAAACCCTTTGGCGTGTGATAGTATGTGTGTCTTTAAGCATAGGGTGTGTATTAGTACTCCAACCCTCTTGTGTGTGATTTCATCACCCTTCTTTTACATCCTACCCTTTTCTTATGCACCTTCTTTTATATCCTACCCTGTGTGGTCAGTAGATGAGTAGGTGCTGGTCCCTCGAAACGGAGGTAGAGAATGTAGCAATGTTTTAGTGAGTACATTCAATACATTTCCATCTTGATGCCCCATAAATTTTCCCATGTTAAATTTCCCTTATGCCCCATAAACTTTTTACCTTGTTGAAGACGTTAAGTTCTTTAGGCCCTATATCGTTACGCTCGACTACTCATATGACAATGATCGGTATGATCCTGGTCTCTGAGCTGCAAATTGCAAAACTACTACTATATGAATAGCTTTAACCACAAACTGTAGTATGTAGCATATCTCTTCTGACAACTGCAACATAAGAAAAAAATAGGAATTGGCCCAAAAAAAGATCGAAGAATTAGGGCCAATTTCTACAATAAATCAACCCTTTCTTGTGAAAAATTGATTTAATGTTGCTTAAGTAACATCACAGTAGCACAAAGTCTCTTTCTCTTCGCAAGCACAAAACCACACGGATTTCCTTGTATTGCTGGGCGTCGGTCGAATCCGCAATGCATACAGACACACTTGCTTTGAAGTATTACGTAGGTAAACCGTAGTCACTTTATGCAGTTTCCGGTTTGGGAAAGGTATAAGAAGCACGATATTTCATATATAAAAACAACAACAAAGAACAACCGTTTCTTTTGGGTTTGATTTTATATAAATATTTGTTCCATTCACCTATTAGTATACAACAGTGTTTTTATCAGTCAATAATGACAGAGGGGAGAAAATTGACTCGAACAGAGCCTTTTGTCAGTTGAGAATCACGTTGGAAAACCTTGGCTTAGCTTATTTCCCGCCATATCTGTTGAATACTAGGTGGTAATAATAACATGATTTATTTGGTAAAATCAACGTGCAATACATAAAAGTTTTACACAAGACATAAAACATACAGTAAGAATAAAAACAGTATAAGAAACAGTGGGATACTGATAACATTTGATATAGGCCGGTACGTCCTATTACCGCGTTACTACTTAGAAAACGTATGCAAAAGTTTCGGTATACATCAGTAATCAGTCTGTGAGGCATTGACCACAGTGAATTATTTACATTTCCTATCAAAGTACTGGGTTTTCCAAGGTGATCTCTAGGCAATATTTTTATGTGGAGATAGTTACCTTTTAAATGAGTTATCACACATCTTTAACATTGACCTGTGATAAGTTCAGAGCCAGAGAATGTCAAACTTTTGTGATTTATTGTCTCATTGGACAGTTTACACTTGCCCCATGTCACCAGTATTTTATAGACAGCAGCTTTATTGATACATTGTCACACCAAAGGGAAGACACCAGGAAATATTTCTAGAAGTGTGTAATTACTTTTCACAAAATTTTTTTTGCTAACTTGCAATCAGAAAAAGTATTTTAAGTGCGTCATCAGCACAATGTTGCTTAGAATAGAAAATGAATATAGACTGTATCTCTTATGTATCTACAGGAATAATAATAATAATACTTTATATATAGAGGACTATTCTCCCTTGAGGCCCTCTTAAGAAAAAAGTATAACAATCTGCATCATACAAAATAGAACAGTAATTACTATTTATTTTAACATGCCTTTAGTATTATAAATACTAAATTCTATCATAATCTATTAGAAAGACATACATGCTCATGATATCTCTTTTAAAAAATGTAATATTTTCTGCAGATTTTATATGCAGTGGAAACTTGTTCCACAGAACTGTACTGTAGTACTAGAAGCTTTTCTGTTCTTGGTTTTGGTGGATGAAGGTTTCCATGTGATGTTGATCTCAACTGGTAATGTGTTGAATAAGGCCTGAATAAATCTTGATGATACTCTGGTGCAGTTCCATGTAGACATTTATATACAAGAACTGCCTTGTGAAAATCAATTCTTTCATATATTGTAAAACATTTTAGTTCTGTAAACAATGCTTTCTATGAAAAATCAATAGATGCATCTAAAAAAAAATGGGTGCTGCCCTTTTCTGAAGTTTATAAATTTCTGTCAAGCTGAGATTTGGCACAGTTTCCCCATACAGTTGAACAATAATCCATTGCTGGAAGAATATATGAGTTGTAGTATAGAATGCGAATTTCTGTAGGTAAGTATTTCTTGATTCTGCCGAGTAGGGCAATTTTGGATGACAGTACTTTACAGAGCTTGTCAATATAGTCATCCCATTGTAAATTATTATCTGCAGGCACACCTACAAGCTTTTTATGTTTGACATTTTCTAACTGACAATTATTTATTCTAGGAGATAATTTTGGGTTCCCTAACTTATATAGTTTTTGTGATGTCCCCAAAATCATATATGAAGTACCTCACAGGTTTACAGCCATGGGTTCAGACATTGTTTCATTTACATTACCAATTTTGAGTCTGTTAGGTAAGTATAATTGATTTTCCTCCCATAGCATATAGTTTCTTGCACACAATGGAATGATTCATTGTGTCGAATACCTTTTGTAAATCTTGCAATGATCATACCAGTGTATAAACCTTTAAAAGTGTGTGTTTTGATGTAGTCCGTCAAATAAATATGGCATGTATCTGTTGAATATGATTTCCTGCAACGAGACATATTTTTACAGTATATTGCTTTGAACTACCGTAATTACATTTTCGGTGTCCCAACACTTATAGACAAAAAATCTAAAGACAAAATTGGCAAGATCGCCATAAGTCACACAGCAGTGACCAACTCATTCAGTTATCATATCAATAAACTGTTATAAACTACTATGATTGTTTTTATGTTATTATTTTGCATGTGCATATTTTCCAGTTTCTCCAACATGAAATAAAGGTAAATAAATTCTTCATAATTTACGGACCGCTTAGAGTTTACCGAGAGACCTGTACTATAGTGTACAGTACTTACACAGTGCAAATCGTGCTTAGTGTCACTTATATCTTTATTTATTCCCCAAAATATTAGATGCCTATTTTGCTGTATTCATCGTTTTTACCAAATCACATTCTTCAGATTACATTTTAGCTTCACATCCATTGTTGTTTCATTTACTTTGATCTACACGCTCAAAATTTACTGTTTTTCATTGATATAAGCAATCCAACAAAGTGATGTAATCTATATGAAAAGACAAACATGTTTAATTATATAAGGCACATAATGAGCATATATTCACATAACTCTCATATATTCATGAAAGAATGATCATAATATAGGTTACAATTCTGAATATAGATCGACTAAGATAATCATCAATCCATTTTAATTTTGTGTTTTGGCTTAACAAAATCGTAATTTTCCACATTTATTTATTCCACTTTTGATTTTGTTTTTTGACACCAATCCAGGCCAGTTAATTGTTTAAACCCTGAAACTGGCTTGGGTAAAGAGAAAATTTTGTCCAGCGGCAATGCCAGTACTTAGATGTGTAATTGCCTTTTACTCCATAATAATAGCACAATTACCGTAGCTGACAGGTACTTATTTAAGGTCACTTACATCAAAACAAACTACCACTGAGTTTGTATGGTATTACAATTATTTTCAAAGCATTATTTCTGAAACTTCTTTATTCTATTTTAGATATATTAATTTAGTGCAGTGGTGCCTACGATTTGAATCCAAGGGATGTACTTCATTCAGTGCAAGTTAAAATCTTCAATATACATGCGGTGATGCCAGGATGTAAACATGCTCAAAAAATGCAAGCGTTGAACCAAACACAATTTTTGTTGTTGTCATACTGGTATCACATTTTAATGAGTTAGGTACACTGCTCCCTCGATAACTCGCGCACAGCAGGGTCCAAAAACATAGACCGCACTATAAGCGAGGGCGCGAGTTACTGAGGGACCTAAAAAAAATTAAGAAAGGGATGCCATCCCCGCTGGACATCGAGAAAACCGCAGGGGGGGTAGGTAATGGGGCTGTTTAATGGCGGAATACTCATTTTATAATTACATTGGGAATAATTGTCAATAAAGAGCTTTTTCTAATGTAGTTGTTTGCTTTTCTGTATAAATTACCTTTATTTTCAAGATAACGAACCTCTGAAAGATCGTTAACAACATTAGTCCAAGCGGTTTGAACAACACGTGTACACGATACATTGTGTATTACGTCACTGCTTTTTGTTGTTGTTGATTCACAACTAAACAAGATTCCTTTTTTCCAAAAACTATTGACATTTATTTCGCGAAACAACCGTCAACATTGAACCTCGATTTATTTATTGTTCCATTAGTAAAATATGGATGCCGTGATTTCATATCAAGTAACAGTGAAACTTCGTCTCATCCTTGAGGAAATCCCTGGGTAGCATGTTAGAAAGTTCAATACAAACTCTGGAACTCGCTTCGCCGTAATGAACCGCATCTGTAAAACAAAGCTTTTATTCTCCAAGTACTCATTTGGCTTGGTTACCTTACTATCTTTGATTACATTTGTGAATGAGTAGGCTAATTTAAGGTAGTTTAATTATATTACTTACATAATAATATTTATAACAGTGTTCGATTGATCAATTGAAATGAGTTGACCTGACACACGGCCGTAACCGCTAGCTCTTACGCAGGCAGGATTTGCATGCCTTTTAACTTTTCTGTTATTCCACCCCCTTTGTCTGATTTGATACAAAAGACGTAATTAACGTGATAATACAAAGCAGGTCTGCTATTAATTGAGTGTAACAACACAACATATACTTTCGCAAGTCGGAGATAAAAACAAAAAAAGGTCGGCACATAATTAGATTCTCATGGAAAGGCTCGCGGCGATAGCTGGGTCGGTTGAATTTTAATTTTCACGTTTGAATACAAGAGGGCTTATTGCATTTATGATGATTACACTGAAACAAAATTAAAAGATAGAACTAAAACACATATTTCACTTGACAAAACTTTTTTAATTGGTATTTATTTTTAAAGTGTTGCCACCAGTAGGCTTTAGTGACGTTTTCATTGATCGAAATTTCGTCGAATATTGTTATTTATAGTGTACTGAGAATGTTGTTTGGAAAGAAAATTGAACAAAATATTTGACTTCTTATTAAAAGTTGAAAATTTCATGATGATGATTCAAATTTCTGGGTACTAACCACTGGTTTTGACGATAAATCGAGCAATGTATTAAGGTTTCATGTACTAATTTTTGATCGCGATTTTTTTCACCATCAACAAATAGGGTCCATTTTTTTTTTTTTTTATAAATTTTCTAGTTTAAAAAAATGGGATCCACGTCTGGTCCGCGTTATAAGCGGGTTCGCGACTTATCGAGGGAGCGGTGTATTTACATTTTCAAGGCAAAAAAACCCGTAATTACTGGTGACTGTTAAATGTCTACAACATCCCGCTAATGCTCAATTCTTGTCCTCGTCCGATCAAATTATACATATTTGAATTAGGTAGAAATAATAAGAAAACACAGGAAAATTAAATATATTTATTGACTTTACAAACAAATTATATTTATAACATTTCCAACTAATAATTTTTTATGATAGTCCCTTAAGAACCACAGTTATTTTTTTTTTAAATGACGTTATGATTGATAAAATATGCCGATTGATCAGTAGTAAGAAAGTTTTGTGTCCCAACTTTTATAGGACATAAAAAATTACTTTTTAAAAATAATTAAGGGTGTCCCTAAAAGAGCTTATGGGATGGTGTGTCATCCGTAGTCTGTCTGTCCATCCGTTAGCACAAGTTTGATATCGCTACTCCTACTAAACTACTTGGAGGATTGCCATGAAACTTTACACACACAATCCTCCCATGGTCTAGTTGGTCCTAAATGAAAATGGTGCTGCTAAGATGTCCAATATGGCTGCCACAACAGCCATCTTGAAAATCTTGTTATCACTACTCCTCGTGAGTGATGGTCATATCAACCTGGGGTTTTCACTAAAAGACTTCTTAGACGTCTAGTTGGTTCTAAATGAAAATGGTGCCAATCTAACGTCCAATATGGCCAACATGGCAGCCATTTTGAAAATCTTGTTATCGCTACTCATCCAGAATGGATAGTCATATCAACATGGGATTTTTACTGAAAAACTTCTTATGGGGTATAGTTGGACCTAAATGAAAATGGTGCTGATCTGACATCCAATATGGCCACCACTGTGGCCATCTTGAAAATCTTGCTTATACATTGATGGTCATATCAACATGGGGTTTTCACTAAAAGACTTCTTATGATGTTTAGTTGGTCTCAAATAAAAATGGTGCAAATCTGACGTCCAATATGTCCGCTACAGCGACTATCTTGAAAATCTTATCGCAACTCCTTCTGAACAGAAAGTCATATTAACATGAGGTTTTCACCAAAAGACTTCTTATCATGTCCAGTTGATTTTAAATAAACATGGTACAGATCTGTCATCAAATATGGTTGCCACACAGCAGCCATCTTGAAAATCTTGTTATTGCTACCTCTGAATGGATGGTCATTTCAATATGATGTGTTCACTAAAAGACTTCTTATGATATCTAGCTGCTCCTAAATGAAAATGGTGCTTATCTGACATCCAATATGGCTGTCACATCAGCCATCTGGAAATCTTGTAATTGCTACCACTCATCCTGAATGGATGGTCATATCAACATGGGAGTTTCACCAGAAGACTTCTTATGATGTCTAGCTGTTCCTAAATGAAAATGGTTCTGCTCAGACATCCAATATGATCACTGTGGTGGCCATCTTGAAAATCTTGTTTTCGCTACTTCTTATGAGAGGATGGTCATATCAACATTGGGTTTTCACTAAAAGAGTTTTTATGATGCCTAGTTGGTCCTAAATGAAAATGGTGCCATGGCAGCCATTTTGAAAATCTAGTTATTGCTACTTCTCCTGAACAGAAAGCTATATCGACATGGGGTTTTCACTAGAAGACTTCTTACGATATCTGGTTGGTCCTAAATGAAAATGTTGCCACACAAGACATCCAGTATGTCCACCACAGCAGCCATCTTGAAAATCTTTTTATTGCTACTTCTCCTGCATGGAAGTCATAAAAGCATGGGGTTTTCACTGGAAGACTTCTTATGGTGTCTGGTTGGTTTTAGATAAAAATTGTGCTGATCTGATATCTAATATGGCCACCACAGTGGTCATCTTGAAAATCTAAATCTTATTGTTACTCCTAGATGGAAAGTATATCAACATTGAGTTTTCACCAGAAGACTTCTTATGATGTCTATGAGTTTTCACCAGAAGACTTCTTATGATGTCTAGTTGGTACTAAATGAAAATGGTGCCAATCTGACATCTAGTAGGGCCACTATGGCAGCCAGCTTGAAAGTCGTGATATTGCTAATTCTCCTAAATGGAAAGTCATATCGACATGGAGTTTTCACCAGAAGACTACTTATGATATCCAGTTGGTCCTGAATGAAAATGGTGCTGATCTGACCTCAAATATGGCTGCCACAAGGATGGTCATATCAACATAGGGTTTTCACCAAAAGTCTTCTAATGGTGTCCAGTTTGTCGTAAACAAAAATGGTGCCGATCTTGCATACAATATGGCTGCCACAGTGGTTAATTGGAAAATCTTATCACTCAAGAATATCACAGATGGTTTCAACACTTGGCAATTAAAAAGAAGAAATGGTCTTATCTTGAATTCCTGGAATATCTTTTTGGACACTAGAGTGTAGGTTCCCATCGAGGGACTCTTCTTGTAATGTTTATTTCTAAACTTCAATGTGACTTCAAACTTTCTTGAAGTTCTATCAATAGTTCATGTAGAATTGCTTATGATAGATTTCTCATATAAGAGCAACTAGTAATAAACATTGAAAAAAACTTTATATACTTCCTTCTTCCTTTCAGGTTTTCCATTACTTCACCAAATAGACACAAAGAAAGTTTCATTTTAAGAGATGAGTGACTATCAGGAATACCCTGATGTAGTTCAGGAGGTTCGAGGAGCAATGGTATGTATCAGAAAGTAATTATTGCATAATTGGTAACTTTGCACATTCTTTTCATTTTGTATACTACTAATTGGGGCTTTACCACAGCTACATCCAGGCAGTATAATATGTAATTTTAACAGAAATTGAAACTGGTATAATTTGAAGAAGAGGATAACAGAAGTTTAATATGCATTATGGGTTTTAGAAATGTTGTGTTTTATGCTTCTCAGTTTCAGAGTTAAGTACAGCACAGCTGAGCATGAACACTGGCTATATTTTTTCCTTTTGAAACATTAAACCAAGGTTTTACATGAGAGGCAGTAGTCCGTGGCAGTTCTTGGCCATATTAAGTAATGTTCATCACAGTTATGGAAAGATTTGTAAATTTACCAAATATATCTTTGTATCTCAGATGAATAGTTCCACAGTTCATCTGTAATCCACAAATTCTTTTGATATATTTATTTATTTAATCATTTATTTGATTGTTTTATGTCCTTTTGATTTGCTTATTTACTTCCTTGCACAGAATCCGGGACGTTTAAAGCTGCAGAGCAATGGCGTCATTTTCAAGAACAGTAAGACTGGGAAGGTGGACCATTTTGAAAGCTCTGATGTGCAGAAGGTTCAGTGGCTAAAGAGATCCCGGGGCTACTGCCTAAAGTTAATCATGCAGAACGGCAACATACATAGATATGATGGCTTTAAAGATACGGTAAAATAGTAGTCTTACCATCTATACTTGCATATGAGCCTCATCCAAATGCCAACAACATAGACCTTAATCTGCCGGCGCATTATGTGACGGCAGATCTGGGTCTATGCAGTTTGCAGTTGTTATCAGCTTATACGCGAGTATTTATGGTATTTTCAATATTGCTACTTATCTTTGATCCTTGAATTGCTTGGCTTTCTTACCCTATGTAACTGTTCATATTTGATCTTCAATCAGTAGAACCTCCACCGACACACAGGCCCTGATAATTTTAGTGTTTAGAATGTAATAAAAACTTATGTTTTCAGTCTGACTGATTAGCCAATCAAATTGCACTTACATACTGCTTTGTATTCCACAAAACAGTTGGACAGGTCTTTTCTTGTTGGCCTGTAACAACAGGAATCACAAGTCTAGTTTTAGTAACCAAGGTTGGGCAAATATATTTCAGTTGCTTTTTCCGGTACAAGTGACTGAGGAAAATTATTTGTTGTGACCGATTTTTTACTTGTTCAGTTTTTTTTAGAACCCTGCATCAAGATGCAGGAGCTTTATAGTAGTCATCTTTCCCTTCCATTTGTCTGTCCAACAATTCACACTTCTTATAACCAGCATAGCTCTACAACCCTTATTCATATTTGGATTCCATTTGAAAAGTGACTTGCGTATAACGTGTAGATGTGTTTTTAAAAGGTTTCATCTTTTCAGGACCTATTTTGACGGAGTTGTTGCCCAATTTTCACTACAGCAGATGCTTGTAATCAGTATAACTTGGGAACCATTGAGCATATTCTGATGCAATTTGGTGTATAAATTGAGTTACAGCCCTTAACAATTAAGTTTATTTCTATACATGGGATGTTGGTTGTAACTGGCATAGCTCAAGAACCTTTTGATATATTCTGATGCAATTTGGCATGAACATTGTCTTGTAGACATAACATGTGCCGTTACGAGTTTAGTCTCATTTGCTCCATTTTGAACAGAGTTATGGCCCTTGTCAAGCAAATTCTTTTCTTCACATGGAAACTTGCAATGTTGTTTTCAGTCAGCATAACTTAAGAACCATTAAACATATTCTTATGAAGTTTGGTAGGAACATGATATACCTTTTATGGGTTTTGTCTTTGGTAGGAACATGATATACCTTTTATGGGTTTTGTCTTGTTCAGAAGAATTTAGGCCCCTGAATGCCTATTCTCCTAACTTGGTTTTGCAAGAAAAGTTGCTCTTTTTAAAGCCCAGCTCAGCAAATTATTGTGTGCTGGCCCTTTATGATCACTTATAGCTCTGAGGGTTTGCTGGGGTTTTTTGTTGTTTTTTTTCTCTCAAAATTTTGTGAAAAATTAGACTTTCTGGAATAAAAGTAGAAACCTTAAAAATTGCATCTAGCATATACTTAAAAGTAGAGAAAAAATTTATTTGCCTGATACGAGTGGTGAAATGTTTCTGATTTGAATGGAAAATGCAGATTGCTGATCATATGTCCTACGTGCTGTGTAGAAAAAATAAATCTGACCTTGAACATACATAACTATCATCTGCTCTCTTTATGCTGTGGCATACATTCATTTTTGTTCCTGTCTAGATAAATACACCCATTCTGCATGCCATTTCATAGGTTGTCACCCAGGACTAGTTTTCACCAAAAGACTTCTTATGATGTGTAGTTTGTTCTAAATGAAAATGGTGCTGATCTGATGTCCGATATGACTGCGACAGAAGCCATCTTTAAACAAATTTGTTAACGCTACTACTCCTGAACAGAAAGTCATATTGACATGTTTTTTTCACCAGAAGACTTTTAATGATGTCTAGTTGGTTCTAAAATGTAACCAGAAAGACATCTAATATGGCCACCTAAGTGGCCATCTTGAAAATCTTGTTATCACTACTTCTCCTGAATGAATGGTCATATCAACATAGGGTTTTCACTGAAAGACTTCTTATGATGTCTATTAGTATGACCACCACAATGGCCATCTTGAAAATCTTGTTATCACTGCTTCTCCTAGATGGCTGGTCATGTTGACATTGTGCTTTCACCAAAAGAGATCTAGTTGGTCCTAATGGAAATGGTGCCAATCTGATATCCAATATGGCCACCACAGCAGCCATATTGAAAGTCTTGTTGTCATTATTCTAACAAAATAGAAAGTCATATCAACATGAGGCGTTCTTAAGATGTCTTGTTGGTCCTATATTAAATTGGTGCCAATCTGATGTCTGATAGCCAACATGGTGGTCATCTTTAAAACCTTGTTATTGCTACTCCTCTTAAATGGAAAGTCATTTTGACATGGAGGTTTTATCAGAAGAGTTCTTACAGTGTCTAGTTGGTCCTAAATGAAAACAATGCAAACTGACTCTCAGTATGGCCACTATGATGGTCATCTTGAAAATATTATCTCTGTTCCAAATGGATGGCCATGTCAACATCGGGTTTTCACCAACAGACTTCATATTATGCCTATTTGGTACTAAATGAAAATGGTGCCAACCATACATCCAATATGGCTGCCATGATCATCTTGACAGTCTCGTTGTCATTACTCCCCGTGAATGGATGGTCATATTGACATGTGGTTTTCACTAAAAGACTTCTAATGTCTACTTGGTCCTAAATAAAAATGGTGCCATTCTGATATCCAGTATAGCCACCACAGCAGCTTAAGAATATCAGAGATGCTTTCAACACTTAGCAGTTAAAAGGAAGAAATTGTCTTATCTTGAATTCCTAGAAATTCTTTGTGGCCAGTAGAGCATCAATCCCTTGTAGGGACTCTTGTTTTAAATTTTATTTATTGGAAATCTTGGTTTTTGTGTGACATGCCAGATATTATTGTATAGATGACGGTTAAAGTAGGAATTGACTATTGCTCAGTTTTGTTGTCCTGATGCTTTGGGGAAAGTGGGGGAATTATGTGATCTTGCCTGACCAGATGTATGTGCATGCGTATGTAGTGTCTTGTAGCTCCTCCTGTGCCTTTCAATATAGAGACTGGAATATAATTTGTGTGGTCTTTAGATGTACACAGTAATTTTAGAATTTCTCTTTACTTCAGTACTTTAACGTATATAGCACTCCTTCGTTATAACATACCATATACAGGGCTCGAAATTAGCTTTAGTCTGCTAGCCCGAGGCTAGTAGATTTCCTTTCGGACTAGTAACTTTCATAATGTTAATAGTCCGATGGGCTAGTAAGTTTCGGTTATCAACAGTCAGCGTTTGTTTAAGCCTCTCCCTAAAAAAGACTTGACTTCAGCAGTTGTTCTGTAGAATCAAGGCAGTGACCATTGTAAACACAGTCATAAAATATTAGCATGAGAAGATGAAGTCAATTTCTGCCTCAGAAAGGTGCGTTTCTATAATAAGAAGCCATCCGATTTTGCACAATTCGCTTAACAATGCCAATTATGGTCCCGTCATTAATGGCGGAAGTTTGGTAATTTTTATCCTAATTGATCTGATAACGTATGAAATGAAAAATGACGTGGTATCACACTTTATCCACTCGACCACAATAACAAACTACAAAGCGGTATACCACACACAAAAACACGACAAAAATTATTAAAAGAAATTAGTTTGCATGTTTGTTTGTTTAATTATTTGTTTTTTTGGCTCGCTAGCCAAACGCTCCAACAGTCACAAACGGGAAACTGCATATTTTACATTTGCATCGAAATAATTATAAGAATTAGATCAATGTTACGATTACGTTATTGACACATCATTTCCATATAACTACTTTTTTCTATGATGATAAAAATAGTTTTTATATTTTTCTCTTACAAGAATGAACAAATAATTGAATACACGTTGAGATATCCAAGCAGAATGCCGTACATTTGTTGGGAATTAAAATCTCTGAGCATCTTAGATTTGAAAATTTTCCACCTTATTATTAATTTATTAATTTCAACAATACATTGAGGTCCAATTAATTAGGAACAATTACCAAACTTACGCTGTTAATGATGAGACCATAATTGGAGCTGTTAGGTACAATGCGCCGAGTCAGATGGCTTCGCTTGATAGGAACGCACCTTTTCCAAGCTGAAACTAACATTATTTTCTGATGTTAATATTTTATAACAGTGTTTACAATAGCCACTGCTTTGATCCTGCAGAACATCCACTGAAGTCAAGTCTTTATTAGGGAGAGGCCATTTAATTTTAAGGGAGGGGGGGGCAGAGCCACATGCTTTGAAACATGTTTCTTGCTCAGATTTTTTTATATAAAGGACACTGTGCCATTCCTTTTCTTACTTTAAATAATCCACGTCAGCTATAATGTAACATCTCATACTTCAAAACGAGGCACAATTCCCTCCTTGCAAGTCAGGCAAAATGTGGCGTTTTATAGAAGGTGTTCAGCCACCGGAAAAAAAGCAAAAGTTGAATGAAAATGACATAAAAGAGAGGAATAATTCTTATGAGAGGGAAAAAGCGTAATCTAACGTTTCAGAAGACATGGACAAAAGCCAGGGAATGGCTGAATTATGATGAGGAGAAGAATGTAATGCGGTGTAATTGGTGTACAGAATTCGCAAAAACAAACACAGAGAAAACATCCAATTTTGTTGCGGGTTGTTCAAACTTTAAAATTGAATCGGTAAACGCACATGAAAGCTGTGGCAACACAATAAGAGTTCAGAGAGAAGAGCAGCTATGCAGATACCACCAGAAGAATCGACTGCTGGTAAGATCTTGTAAAGTTTAAATCGGAATGTGTTTGACCGGCTCATTAATTTGTTTTGAAATGCACATGCTATCGTAAAGAACAGAAGACCCTTCACTGATTTTGTATGGATGTGTCAACTGGATGAGAGGAAAGGGGTTGATGTTGGAGAGACTTACAGGAATGATAAACAGGTTGTTACATTTACTCACTACATGGCTGAAAGTGAAAGGCAGAAATTTGTGAAAGGTGTGAATGAAGCAAGGTTTCTTGCAGTAGAGTGTGACGGTTGTACTGACAGTTCAATTCAGGAGGAGGAAATTGTATATGTAAGAATTTGCAAAGGAGGAGAGATTAAATCATCGTTCCTGGCAATTGACAGTGTAGAGAAGGCAGATGCTGAAGGGATCCTGAAGGTGATCACCACTGCACTGGATAATGCTGGAATCACTAATTTGCAGAATAAGATTGTTGTAATTAGTAGTGACGGAGCAAGTGTAATGATCGGCAAAAATGCTGGAGCTGTATCTAAACTGAAAAACATCCAATCAGCTTTACAGGGTATTCACTGCTTTGCACACCGGCTTGAGTTGGCATATAAAGATGTAGTGACAAAAACCTCCCGTTACACAAAGATGAACACTCTTTTGATGTGACTGTATTATTTCTACCACATCAGTCCACTCAACAGAAGTAATCTAAAGAGGTCATTTGCTGCTCTAGATGTATCACCAGTGATGCCAAGCAGGGTTGGAGGCACACTCTGGTTACCGCACACTGAGAGAGCGCTTGAAGTTTCTGGATAGGGTATACAGCCATCAAGAACCACCTTGAACAGGTATGAATCTTTGTTGTCTTCTTTACTTCAAAATTTAAATATCCATTGAAAATATAAAATGCAGCTTTAAATGCACGACTCTGTCACTCACATATAATGCAATTGAATTGTAATGTAACAACTTGTCACATGAAAATATGTTCCATTCATAAGTTTAATTTTAAAAATTGCTTTCATTTTTTAACATATATTATATTAAAAGAGTAAGTTTATTACTACTGCTTATTTAATTTTTATCCATATTATGTTAATTCATCCGTATTTTTTTAACTAAGCAGTAATGTTAGATTTTCATCAAAAGTTATTTTTGTTATCACCTGCCTTCCTAGAAAGGAGCTTCATCGGATGCACTTGGAAAGGCCAAAGGTTTCTTGAAAATAATGAGAGAACATGCTACTTTGAAATTTATGTTGTTCATGACAGATGTTATCACTTCTATCCAAACTGTCATTAATGCTGATGCAGTGGAATTGGAATGGGACATATTAAAGAGTTTAGTCTATAGCAAGTAGGTGTAAATTCAAATATTTAAAAATAAAAACAAGAAACATATTGATGCCAGATTTATTAAAAATTCTTTATTTAGGATAGTATCTTGATTACAAAAGGTAACCATTGAAAGAAATAAAGAAAGCTGTAAATTTATTCAGATTAATATTTTCTTAATATATTCTGTTATGTTGCAGTTACAAAGACATCTATGCTTTGACTTGGCCCACAGTTGCAGAATCATGTGCTGCTGACTGCAAGAATATTCTGGCATTGATTGGCCTTATCCTGACAATCCCAGCCCACTCTGCTGATGCTGAGAGGGGTTTCTCTGAGATGAAAATAGTGATTAGTGACTGGAGATCGTGTTTGCGACCTTTGGTTCTGTCTGACCTACTCTTCATAATGTTCCATACAAATGACATTCCAACATATGATCCATCACGAGCAATACATTTGTGGAATGTTTCAGGGAGACAGGTAAGGAGACCAGAACAAACCCCATATGGACCCAGAGTGCAGGTGGAGGACGAGAAAGGAGACCTGGATCCCTTTCTGGAATTGGATCCAGATTATCTTGAGAAACAAGGAATGTGAATTGACTGATTGATGATTTGAAGCAAGATTTATACTTCTGTACTTCTGCATTTCATATGATAATGCTATTTATGAAATAAAATTGTTGTTTATCTCAATACAAGTGTGTGGCATTGTTTTGTGGACAGGACTAGTAAAGATTTGGCAGGACTAGTAAATTTCTCAGTATACTAGTCCTTCTGGCTACAAAGAAATTTGTGTTAAATTCGAACCCTGATATATACTCGTGTATATAACCAGGTCCAAATGCAAACAACATAGACCCTGATCTGCTGTTGCATATAAACGACCAGCAGATCAGGGTCTGTGTTGTTTGTTGTATTGATTAGTCATTACAAACTGTATAGACCCAAATCTGCCAGTGCATAATGTGTTGGCAGATCTGGGTCTATACAGTTTGCAGTTGGTATTGGCTTATATGCGAGTATATATGGTAGTAGTTGGGGTCCAAAAAGCACCAACCGCATTATGTACTGAACTGTCATATAGTGAAAACAACATTATGTACTAAATGTGGTATAGTGAGAACTCTGTATGTACCAAACAGCAGTATAGTGGGAATGATTGAGTTCTGTCAAAATATATTTTTAATATGAAATAATTATATAAATTTAAGCTTCATGTTGTTTTCTTTCAATGCATATTGTCATACATTTTTGATAAACCAAGTCAAACACAATGGTTTAATTTTGGTCATGGGGTCCATATTGGTAGCGTGTTTTATCTGGAATCACATTACAACAAAGCACATTATAACGAGGGAGAGTTGTATGTATAAGTGGAGAATTGTATGTATAAGTGGGGGATTGTTCTGCTTTGAAGCAGACTTTAGTTTGTCTTGATAAAAGAAAGTCATTAATGGGTTTAATTGTCATACAGTAAGTAATGACTCCTTTCAAAAAATTGTACCTTGATTTCCTTGGATATTAACTTTGTTTAATGTCTGTATAATAATCATTGCCCATTAGTATGGCTTAACCTTTCAAATGATTTCAGTATTGTCATTTCTTTTTTCTTTTGTGTCAGGAATATGACAAATTGGCCACATTTGTCTCAAAGAATTACAACACATCGCTGGAGAAAGTTGACCTATCAACTAAGGGATGGAATTGGGGATTGGCAAAGTTTGAAGGTATGAAAGAAGTTGTGGAGTTGATCTTAGGGGGTTTATGAAAGGTACATCCAGGTAATATAATATAAATAATATAATAATAATTTTGTCATTTGCAATTTTCTTATAATGTTGCCACACATTTTGATACAAATTCATTACTTGAGTGATTTCTCATTCAGGATAATTGATGTGGTACACAGAGAGAATCAGATTACTTAAAGATACTTACAGGATTCTTTGATCCAAAGGGACTCTATTCAAAAAGTCATGTACCATATATACTCGCATGTAAGCTGATACCAATTGCAAACTGCATAGACCCAGATCTGCAGTCACATAATGCGCCAGCAGATCTGGGTCTATGCAGTTTGTAAGGACTAATCAGTTGTACAAACAACATAGACCCTGATCTGCTGGTGCATTATGCGCCAGCAGATCAGGGTCTATGTTGTTTGCATTTGGACCTGGGGTATACTCGAGTACATATGTTATATATAGACTTGTATAAAATTCTATAACATTGTTTAATACATTTGTAAAATCAGTGGTTATAAAACTATATATATGGCTGTTTATTTCTGCATTGTGTATACTTTATCTTTTTCCAGGAAATTCACTAAACTTCTTGGTGGACAATGTGTGTGCATTTGAAATTCCTCTCAATAATGTGTCACATTCTGTTGCTGCAAAAAATGAAGTGACAATTGAATTTCATCAGAATGATGATGCAGCTGTCTCCCTCACAGAACTTAGGTTTCACATACCATCAGACAACACTGATAAGGATCCAGTCCAGGTAAAACAGTTTTGAACCATGCTTGATTTACAGCTGTTTATTGTCAACGTCATATATTGTCAACATAAATTTCTACACAATTTGGATCACAAGCTATAGTGATTACAGAGATATGGTCTTTTTAATTTCATACTTCCTGCCAGTAATTAGCATGACCTGATCAGTTCCCAAGTAAGTACTGAACTACTTCACACGTTATACTAAATTGCTCCAAATTCAAGCATATGTATTATCATAAGTGAAAAAAATAAAGACACTTGGAACTCCTTGGACAGTTATATTGTAACCTGTTGTGTTTCATTGAGATTGATGTGCAACTTTGCTGTACAATTCTTTACTCAATACACACCTAATTATTTAGTGTGTGAGGCAGCCCTTATAAGGAGTGGGATAGATCACCAAGGTGGTCTGAGTTGCAATGATAACAGTCCAGAAGTAGTCTCAAAATGGAGTCATTTCAGGTACAGCCAAGGTTTGAATGTAATCATCTCAGTAATTCTGAGTGAAATAATTCCTGACACATTAGACAGCGAACAAAGATTTTATCAGCTGTTGACAAGTAACCCAAACATACAGTATATACTCGCATATAAACCGATACCAACTGCAAACTGCATAGACCCAGATCTGTTGTCGCATAATGCGCCAGCAGATCTGGATCTATGCAGTTTGTAAGGACTAATCAATAGAACAAACCACATAGACTTTGATCTGCTGGCGCATTATGCAATGGCAGATCAGGGTCTATGTTGTTTGCATTTGGACCTGGATTATACACGAGAAAATACGTTAATGAATTTCATGTCAAGTTCTTGGAAGGAATTGATGATTTGCCTTGAATTAAAGATTTATACCATGATTCGTTATGTTAATCATGTTGTCAAAACAAAAGTATGGTTAAATCAAATAAATGACTGAGGCAGCTTGCTGGGGGCTGTCAAGGCCCGAATTTAACTTTTTGTACTACTTGCACTTTTTTACGAGTGGAGAAAAAAATCAGCTTGCAAAATTCTATTTCTACAGGCTTTTTTTGGGATGAGTTAAGTTATTACCTATACTGCAATCCAGGAGTTTGGGAATACGATGGAACTACAATACTTTTCTATCAGTTTCAATTGTGTTTTTATCATTTTGAGAAAGGAAAAAAAAACCTACATGTACAGCTGAATTGTTTTTCTTATTGATAACTGAAGTCTGATTTATACACTTCCAACTTTGTATTTGTGGACCATGAAAGATTCATGACCAATCAGACTAAACCAGAATTGAACAAGAATGTATTAGGGACAGCCATGTTCTTAATAGGGGATAGTCGGGCTGATATGTGATACAGATATCTGCAATCAGCTGTGCTACCAAAAATAAAACTGGATGAGTATGTTGTCAGAGGAGATATAATAACAGATTTTACCTAAACAATATCCAACCTGGACTCAATTTTTTGGGTGAAGAGACTTTTCTCCCCAGCCTGGCTATGGTGAACTCATGGGAAAATAGCTACAAGTGTGAGTAGAATAGTCCAATTTTAAAATGTTTACAACAGTTGCTTAAAACAGCCATTTTGCTAAACCTTTCAGTGAAATAATATCAGAACAAGAAAAATACTCAGTAAACTTTATGAACATATTAAAATTCTTGTTAGTTTGATTCAGTAAAATTGTTGAATAACTTTGTTATTGCAAAAGACAGTAAGCTTGAAAAAATAGATTAGTATCCAAATTCACGGATATCGTGGTACAAGTACATTCTTCTACTTTTATAGGTTGAAATCTGAAATAAACTTGTTTACTTTTACTAGTAATTATCCTATAAGCATCCACAGAGTAATATTTGCTCATGACTGGGCTACAAATGCATGGAATTTCACCCACATCTTCTAGCATTTTGTGTTTATTTTTTGCGGGAATCTTGTAGATTGAAATGGAATTGTAGACATAAATGATTATTTAATGGACACAAAAGTGATGAAAAGTACAAAATATGATGTTCAAACTGTTTTACATTGCTCACTGAAGTAAACAAACGCACAAGTTGATATTATACTTAGAATATGAAAGCATTCAGTGTGGCCAGACAGAAATGAGGGAGGAGGGTGGATGATGCCAAATAAGAAAAAAGGTGAATTCAGCTTTGCTTTTTCTGTGTATTTGTGCAAAATGACAGGCACTGGGGCAACTGTTTCACCTGAATTGCACACTAGCTTGGACCCTGCTAAATGAAGATAATATCAGAGACATATTTCCTTATTTTTGAATTAAATGGTTGGGTGCAAAAGATATTCTGCTTCCCCTTGAAAATATAATGGTTGTGCCCTAGTTCACTGTGTATTGTCCATATGTACATGTATTAGGCTACACACTGAAGGACATATCTCACGATATATTTATCAATGCCAAAATGAGGTTCGTTTTATGTTTCAGAATTATGCATGTAATTTTGCTGCATTTATGTACTTTAAGGAGTTTTGCTAAATATTTACTTTATATCTTGGGAAAATTTAGCTTTTGCAAAAAGATGCAAGAGCCTGAAATCTCACCTCCTTTTTTCAACAATTAACTCATATTTTGCAAGTCTGTGAGAGTTAAATTTGAGCCCTGGTAGTTCCAGAATTAAATTGGAAGGGGCTGGGGTGTGCAAGGCACTTAAAGGAAAATTAATTGCATGTGACAAACCAATTTATTAAAAGTAATATGTGTAGAAAATTCTGTGTTTACCAAAGTTTTGCTTTCTAGCACTTTTTGTAAGGGATAATTTCTCAATTTTTTATGCAATTTATGACTTTTCTAATGTGCAGGATGTCACTATATTTTTAAGCTCTTCAGCTTTCAAAGCAGTAATTGTATGTACCTGTAGTGTTGTTTACTTCATTCCAGTTCAATGGTTGAAAAATCCCTAAAAAAATTCCACTCACCCTGTAAGGCAAGTACCAAGAATATATTACTTGCCCAAATTTATACTCTTAATTAACCAGCTATTATAGAAATATGAAAGCTGATAATGTTAAGAACCTAAATTCAGTTGTGTGAAAGTTCTTTTTGCAGAACCTATTCTTTGACCGTTCTAAAACCAGTTGTAAGTAATTACAAATTGAGACCAGTCTTCTCTTCCTCTGATAAGATTTTATTAATATTGACTAGTGAGAATGAAGTACTTGTATGAGTATGAGCCTAATCAAAAGAAATAGAAAACAGACTTCCATAGGATGTATGGACTTGCGTGAACAAAGTTGGCAGTATTTTTCAATGGAACACCATTTTTATTAGAGAAAAAACACTGGTCAACCCAGATCAGCACCAGCCTTATTGGGACTGTTTGAAAAATTCACTTGACTGCTGGAAAGTTTTGCCTGCCATTTTGAGTTGTGCAAGTGAATTTTCAACCCATGCAGCTATGCAACAAGATGACATTCAGTTGAAAGTGACTCGGAGTTTTGATAGTTAGAAAGTTTGAATTTAATTTGAATATAATTTGATTTCACATGAAAAAGTACAAATCTTAACTGTATTTTGGAGTATCTTAATAAAATTTAGAGTTTTACATAACTAATCATTTATGGTTATGTATCCATAGTGAAAAACAGTATGTTCTGGGAGTATATTGTACAGATCTGCCAGCCTTATAAACTAGTTCCTTGTGTATTTACATAATCTGAATCATATTTCTGTGTGATTTTTTTAAGTTCCAAACTGAACTTTTTGGACAACAGTGAATTAGTAGACCAATATCGGCAATACATCCATCATGGTGACTTTCCTAGCGCAGACAGTTGATACATTTGTTTGAAAATTTGTCCACGATATTTTTAAAAATGCTTAGGGGATTTGAATAAAATTTTTGTCTATATTTCCATTTACTTAGTATATCCTTTCAAGACTCATGAAAATAAGAGTTTATTTTCCTTTAAATTTCTTGCGGCAGAGGTAGTCGGGACTGTTCAGATTGTTTTTATGTTGACCAGTGTCTTTGAAAAAGTGGATTATGCCTCTCGTTTTCTTCCCTTTTACCCACCCAACCCACCCCACTCCCAATTTTGGAATGGCCTTATTTGGATTAGAGTATCATAAACAGTTGTTATCTGCACTGATTATCTTAAGTACTTCCAAATTGGTTATTTTGAATCTTTTGAGGTTTAAACACTCTGGACAGGTGGCTTAAATCAAAATGGGCTAAAGTAGAATGTTGATAGCCCTTTGATATGGTCAACAGATCTGATTAATCCATAAGACCAAATTCACATGCCACATTTGTACATAAGAGTAGCAACAGAAAATATCTGCTAGGGTTGTTTCCCTTTTGAGAATTTTTTTAAAAAAGGTTATTTTCCTGTATTTAATGCCACAGAATATATTCAAAAGAATATTGTATAAAATCAGAGTGAAAAATAAAAAGGTAACCAATTATTCTGATTGGGAACATGTTTTGTGTTTGATTTGTTAAAAGTTGTTGGTCAGGTTTTTGGAAAACAATCTTAAGTTTATGCCCACCCCCCCACCCACAAGTTTTCATTAAACCAGATGTTCTATAGACAAGATGATACTTATAAATTGCAAACATGCATGGATTTTTATGAGGTTAATGAATGTGGTAACTCATAATTACAGATGTTACCTGTATTCAGGGTTCGTACAAAGTCTGGAAAGTCTGGAAAAAGTATGGGGAAAAAAGAGTGCTTTTTCCAGATCTGGAAAAGTATGGAAAATAAAGATTTGGTCCTAAAGGTCTGGAAAAAGTATGGAATTTTGGGTTGCTGTGTTTTATTTTGCTAAAGACACTCGTCACCTGGGGCACCATTTGATCTAGTGATGGCCCTGCTGGTTCAGTGTGGTTGGCGAGACATGTGACCTATCACCCACTTGTGATTGGTGGATACTGTTTTATATTATGCAGATACCACATGTTCATTTATAGTGATACAGACTTCGAATACATGTGCCAGAGGGGTCTGGAAAATATTGCAATCCAGTCTGGAAAAGGTCTGGAATTTGTTTTACCAACAGCTGTATGAACCTTGTGTATTACAACAATTTGTTTTACACATCTTATTTATACCAATAGACCTTTTTTTTCTATTTCCTTGCAGGAATTTTATAATAATGTGATACAGAAAGCAGATATTATTCAGGCAACAGGGGATGCTATCACGATATTCAATGAAGTACAGTGTCTCACCCCAAGGTAAGAGTTTCGTTTTATAATTACATGGGAACAATGCTATAACATAGTTCATTATAATATGAATTCAAATATAAGGTCATGTTACAGCTCCCGATTTTAGGCAAGCCCACATTAGTGGGAAGTAAACATAGTAGTCACTCTTCCGGCAGATTTTGGTTAAAGGTTTTTTTTGCATATAATTCCTTAATGCCTTCATAGATTCTCATTATACTTGGTATGAATCATTACAAAGCTAAGACAATTCATTCTGTTATTAGTACACACCTTATTTTAAAAATGCAATACAAACTTGGTTAAGCTGATATATGATTATGCCCCTAACCCCTTGACAATCATGACATTTCATCGTTTGTTAATATCATGATCTTATAAAATTTATCTCATTGTATATCATGATGTCATTTCATGGACCCCTGGCACTTCAAGTTGTGACTAAAATGGTCACATTTGTGACTAAACATTTAGAATGGACAAGTGAAAATTGTCATCTGGTCTCCCTCTGGTGTCCTTGAGAATCATATTGTGGCAACTTAAAAGTGTCGAAGGCAACCAAATTATTAGGGCTTGGCAACCTAAATATGTAAATGGCCACTTTCTGATTATAAATATATATCATGTTTTACGCTAAAAGCATTTGCAGTTGCAGTTTAATTCACAGTATGATCCCTTTTCGATTGTGAGACTGCCAGTTTCTAATCAAGCCACCATCCTTACATATGACTAGTCTTGCTGACAGCTTATAAGTGACTAGTTGATTTTAGTTTTGCTGGTACCTGGCCTAAATTGGCGAGCCAATATTGCAGGCTTGTAACTAGTAAAATCTTGGGTTACTGATTGGTTTGTCAGTGGCGCCGGTCGCAGGTAGAGTTATGGCCCTTTATCTGTGAATTTGGGGCCAGGCAATATGTAGAGAGATTGTTTACACAACTCCAAATAGTGAATTTTAATGGCTGGTCTGAGGTTGAAGCAGATGACTGTTGGTAGTTCTGCAGACAGAGCTGAGTATACAATTAAAAATAACCTTATGTATTATCAGAATTAATTTTTAATTTGCCTCAACTGTAACCATTCAGTTTTTGTTTTCATCTAACATTAATTTTCCTCTTAATTGATTTCAGCTCAAAGCAACCATATTATTAGGGCTTGGCAACCTAAAAATGTAAATGTCCACTAAACTTTTGAAGTATGTTGCCCAATTGCTACTAAAGTTTGAAAGGTACTTGGAGCACTGACCCTGACGCTATACAGTATTATGCAGCACATTGGAAATCATGCTTTACAGAAGTGACACTTGTTTTAAATTTTTGAAGTTAATCAATCAGAATTATATTTATGACTAAGAAATTTGCACGAGACATTTAGAGGACACTGGTTATTTGAATGGAGGCATTACAGCATGGATTTGGCTCAAAAGAGTCCTTTTTTTTCTGTGTAAAATATTTTAAAAACTTTACCCACAAATGTATAAGGGGGGAAGGATTATCGCTAGAGACTTATATCCATAGAGCTTACATGGAGCATCTAAATTTTAAGTGGGTGGTCAATGATAGAAGTTTTGGATCAGGCAAAATTATTATTACCATGAATGAATTGACATCAAAGTAAAGCTTTTGATCGTGTGAGACGGATATGGCTGCTGGTGTGGAGGTCAAGGTCAGTGGTCAGTTTTTTAAATATTTTTTGGGGAAAAAGACTTACCATGTATCTATGGATTGTCATTAGACTTCTAACCAGATTGATCAGTATACCTAGTGCATCTTTGAGGATGATGGATTTAAGCATCAAAGGCCACGGTGGATTGTTGTTTTGTTTTGGGGGTTAAATTGTTAAGAGCCCTATAAAGGGGCTATATCTTGTGTTTCCATGCATTTGCTGATTTTTTAACCATCTCTCTTTTTTAAAAATACCTCGTACAAGTACAGAACAAAATATAATGGTAATAATATTGTAAAGTGTATCATGTGCATAATAATGTAAAAATGGCCGTATCAAGGGGAAAATGATCATTTTGATGAACATATAGCCAAGAAAACGTTGCCATGTGGATATAATTTTGTCATGTATGCAATAAGTTTTGTTTAATCATTTAAAACTAAACACATTTTTAGGGAGATCTTCAATCTTTTTCAGGGGTCGATATGACATCAAGATGTACCCGACTTTCTTACAGCTTCATGGTAAAACATTTGACTACAAGATCCCATATACAACTGTTTTACGACTTTTTCTCCTCCCCCACAAAGATGGAAGGCAGATATTCTTTGTGGTAAGTAAGTTAGGAGATTCTTTACATTTGTTTACTTGTCTGCTTGTCGGAATCAAAAGATTCCATGATAATCATGTCTGAAGCAAATTTGGCATTTTAGATGATGATTTGGGTTAAACATTCCAGTATATGTTTCATTATTTAAATTGTGTTGCTATGCAGCAAGCAATTGTTTTCATGTTGACTGAATATACTATTTGGAAAATAATCTGCAAACTAGTCCATAAACTGTTCATGAATTTAGCAAGAAAAATTAATCTGCAAAAATTTTGTCAGTGTTGTTATATAAAAGTACATTGGAAGTTAGCATATCACCAGAGTTTTTTTATTCATGAAAAATATTGAATTAGCTGTATTCATGAAATGTTAATCACACTCAAATAATAATGATGGCCTAAACTTTTTCTAATAAAAAGTGTAGGAACAACAACATGGACATACTGACTCATTCACACTTAAATTTTTAAGTCTGAACCTTGGAAAATAAAGGTGCATATTTTTGTGAGATACTAGCAGAGATGCAGTGTCAGCATTGACATGATGGGCAAATGAGAGCACCAATAGGGAAGCAGTTGGCCAGAGAAAATTTTAATCCTAGTGTTTGGACAGTGTGTTTGTGTTTTGTGGGTTTAATGCCATTATTCAGCACTTGATCGGTTATACATGGTGACCGGTATATTTGGTGGAGGAAGAACCCAGGAAAACTCTGGGAAGAACCACCAACCCATGGGAAGCTACTGGCAATCTTTATCACATACCCGCCGAGACTCGAACCCATGCAGACAGATGTGAGATGTCAGTGATCTCTAAAGGTGAGCACCTTAGACCACTTGGCCACCTGGGGCCACTGTTTGGACAGAATAATAGAATCTGTGTTTGGGTTGGCACTAATTCAAACAAATTTCAGTGTGGTACTACATTAGTTGTCTTACTGCTTTTCATCAGAAGTGGGGTTGTCTCAGTGCCATCCCTACATTAAATACTTTCTTGCTCATTTGGGTTTTAAAACAGGAACAGGACAAATACCTATTGTATCTGTACTCCATTACATCACTGACTAGATTAAATTGCAAACATAAAGGTTACCGGTAGGTTAAATTTATAACATCATATGAGGCATCTTCCCAGATTACATCTTCAAATGTACATGTGGAGACCAAATACACCACATTGAAATAACCATATCAAAACAACCAGACTGAGACAAAAATGTATTAATCACCAATCCACAAGATTTCTCTGTAAAATTAGTGATCACCAGTAGCAACAGAATGCAGAATCTTTCTCTTTGCATTTTGTGAAATTTTATTTTTTACATGCATTTGAGGGGAAAAAATCTTGCCTTAAATACTTGAGTCATGAAACATACTCTTAATTTTACAGTATAAAGTGCTTCTAGTGCACATACGAGTTGGGATGAAACATGCTGGTAATTCAGAGCAGTTCCTACTTCATATTTTGATGTCAATTTCAGGTCAGCTTGGATCCTCCTATCAAACAGGGCCAGACCAGATATCACTTCCTGATTCTGCTCTTCTCTAAGGATGATGAAATCACAATGGAACTTGGACTGTCAGAGTAGGTTCCTTTTTTGTTTCAGCTGCATTACCATATAAGTCGGATCCAGCTACAAACTTCATAGACTGCAAGCAACAGAGAATCAGATTTGCCGTTGCATAATGCTCTGGCAGATCTGAGTCTCTACAGTTTGTTAGGAGTAATCATTAGAACAAACAACATAGACCCTGATTTGCCAGCACAATCCTGCCTTATGGATTGATGATGTCTGGCCTTCCATCCATCTGGTGTCAACTCTTAGGTTAGGGTTTGTGGTTAAGTAATTTTTTTCAGACACTACTGCTTGTAGAGTCATATGATTTGCTATGTAAATCTTTCGTGAGAAGTACTTCATCTGTCAGTGAAAACTAGGTCACCTTGATCTATATGTGATTATTTGCAATTTGGCCATACCACCAGTTGCTGGCTGTTTCTTATTAAAAGTCATGTGACAAAAAAAACCAGTTTGCTGCAGGTGAGACATATAGCTTTGTTGAGCCTCTATCATCCAATAGAGTTCTGTGGATCCCCTATAATAGTTAGCTGAGAAATCATGACAATATTTATTTGTCCTGTGGGATTCCTTTTTTACAGAATAATGTTGAATATTAATACATCACATGATACAATTTTAGCTTCTGATTGGTTAACTACAAAGGTTTATTTAGTACAGTATGCATTTCACCCTTGACTCCACGATACTATATTTGGTTCAGGTCATTGCACTTTTTCAGCAGGCACTATTACCATGTGCCAACATCATATGAAATACTAACTCTATTATTGCCTTCTTCTTTGGGAACTGTCTCCTGTAGTTTTTTATGGTGGGGTATTGTGACTTAGCCGACGGAGAAATAATAGCATATTAGCTGATAATGGTTCTTATGTAAAATAAAAGTAGGTTGCCTACAAATTGGTTATTATTAAATATTTGATCAAGAAACATATCTTATTGGATGTGTTAAAAATTCTAGAGAAAGAAACTTCCTACTCACTGGAATCAGATCATATCAGTAAAGATTGAACATATGTATGTTACATTTTAGTTTGGGAGGAAGTTACAATGAGTCGTATTTTGGAAACTATCAATTCATTACCCTGTTGATGAAATTTATCACAGTCTTCACGAACATGTATACTACCTTTTAATGCGTATGAAAGCTATCTTGGGAATTGTTATGCCCCCATATGTCTGTGAAGGGGCATAGAGTGCTACCCATGTCTGTCCATCCCATTTTATAAAGTCCCATAATGTTGTGTCATGTCACAAATTTTGTTTCTGCTCAGTAACTTTTGAAGGATTTAATGGATTTAATAAAAATTTGGTATGAGGTTTAACATTACAAAGACTTAGGTTAAGTTTAATCGTCACCATTTTCCACCAAAATTTTACACAGTTATGGCCCCTGTTTGACTTAAAACTATGCACTTCAGTTTCATATCTGTTCAATAACTTTTGAAGGACTACATGCATTTAAATCAAATTTGGCATGAGAATTTACATCAAGAAGACTTCGGTCCAGATTTTCACCATTTTCCACTAAAAATTTTACAGGGTAATGGCCCCTGTTTGACTTAGAACTTTATCTTTTAATTTTATTTCTCTATCAAATACATTACTCAGTCACTTTAATTTTTACAATTATCTGCTAATTCCTGAATCCTGCCCTTCTGGAAAGACGAAAAAATTAGTCTTTCCCATCTACTGTAGTATCATTTATTTTCATGGGGCTCAATTTTTGTGGTTTTGCAAAAAAAGACATTTTCGTGGGTACTTAAATTCGTGGTTTTGCCTGTCAGAGTTTGCATATTACTAAGTGTTTAATTTCGTGGTTTAACCTCTACAAATATCCAAAATAAAGAATAAAAAAGAATAAAACTCTGCCGACGTAAACGGCGGTCACTTGAATGTTTATAACAATACTTTCACATGTATGAGCACAACTCAAAAACCTGACAAGTTCGATACTGACACCGTGTTTTTGTCCAAGTGAATAACATCAATGGAAGCCGACGCAGCCAAGTTCACTAAAACAATACTACCGCCTCTATGATCACAAATACGCAGACTACAACACTAAGTCAATCGGTTATTAAAGTAACCTGTATGATCTCTAACTTAAACCACTATCCATAAAGGAACAAAACACGTGACTGGCTGACCTTTGCTCAATGCAATCAGCAGACAGTTGCAATTTGGGGATTATTTACCTGACAAGCATTTGTGTGTACATTGAGCCTTGTATGACACGATGTTGATACAGTGACTTTGTCCAAAAATCAGCGAAGTGTGAGCTTTAATACTCTGCTGTAATTAGTGTATATACGTAGTGTTTCATTAATAATAGTGCTTCAAGCAATAGTTCTAGTATTTCACAGGCTTGTTGTTCTTTTGGATTAAAAATGCATGGCTAAAATGAAATGTGGTTTCAGGAGGATTTAAATTGTTCAACAACAGTTGTACTTGAGTGAAGGATCGATTTGAATAAGTATTTAATTTAATTTTCATATACTATTATTTTTTATTATTCTTTCTGTCATTTTCAACATTACTAGTGTTTGAATACTTTGTGCTTTTTCTCGTTTCTCTCTATCCTTACTTATCTCGCATATCAATTTAAGGCAGTGAGTTACAGATATCGGATATCTTATCGACGCGTGTGCATTGAATCAATATAAAATGCTTTATAATTCTTTTTTCAAAGGTTTAAAATAAAATAAACACATGTAAAAGCTAATATTTTATTACCAAATTACAGTATTGACATTGATTTATTAAATACTAGTAGGTTCCTTAATCTCTAGGAATGACACACAGTAAGAAAATGAGTGGGGGGGGGCCTCATCATTATACGTGGCAAATTTTTCGTTGGGTATTTAAATTCGTGGTTCGGGGCAACAACGAAAACCACGAAAATTGATCCCCCACGAAAATTGATGATTCTACAGTATATACCATATAGACTTTAAAAACAGTATGGGAAATGACCCTTCCTGTGTATTATTATAATTACCTCCCCTATCCACAACTGGATTTCTGCCTTTCATAGGATGTTCAGCATTTTAGGCAACATCGTATCAGCGTACCTCCCAAAAATCGGTTGGATTTATCTGAAAATAAAAACCATCTATCTGTAAAGTCAGTATTGTTTTATTGAATTATCTTTGCTTTAAGCATTGGTAACTGTATTTTTTTTTTCCACCAGTAATTTTGCATATTTTTTCACTTTTGTAACCATGATGTTTTTATGTTTTTGCTGTTTGTATTCCATAATTATATGTTGTTCTTTGCATTATTTAGTCATTTTTAGCTCACCTCTACAAAATAGAGGAGATCTATTGTACTTCCCCTGGCATTAGTGTTGGTGCCTCTGCATCTGCACATATAATAGCACATACATATGTGAAGCCCAATTGCATCTCAACCATTCTTTCTTCCTGGGTCCTAGGCAGCAGTTTGGAGTGGGTTTCGTAGCACCTACCCCCTAGTGAAGGGACTAAAGGGACTAATGTTGTACATGCATTATTTTGTAAATTCATTTTCAAGTTTTTGCATTTAGCTTGGGTTGTTTGCACTCTGTATACATACTGTTATGCTTGGAATCATCCAGCTTGGCAAGGGAATGTATCATGGTGAGCACCACACTTTCTCCCGGTATTGCCTACCAATACGATATTGTCGTAAGGATTCATGATTTTGATAACCAATTTATGACGTTATGATATAGCTCTCAACAGACTTAAGATTTTAGCTGGTTCAGTTAGCTAAATAATTGGGTAAGGGGAAACAACTCTTACATCTCTTCAGTCAAAATTCTTTAAATAGTTATCCAGATAATTCTGGTTTCAGAGTATCTCTGGAGTCAAAAATATACCTTGGAAATATTTTCAGTCACTCTTTGATGAGTATTTATGAGTTCTAGGATTAGAAGATAACACTATTGAATATATCTTCATTTAAAGGTTCATTTCATTCATAATAACATCCATACACTAGATTCACCCACATTACAAAATCGCATTGAATTCAGCAACGAGTGGGGGCGGAGTCCAGACAAAGTTCCAAATGACAACCTCTTAGCAAAAACAACTGAAAAAGCAGTGGGTGCAGAAGTTTGGAGAAGATTATTCAAAGATGTGGCTTGTCATTCAGCGATCTACAACAGGAGATACTTTTGCATTCTTCTATGCATGCAATCAACATTTCAACATCAGTCATGGTGGCGATGAATACCAAGAGCGTGTATCTACAAAGAAACACAAAGACTTAGTGCCATTACATGATTTTTCACAGAAGATTTCATCAATTTTTAACCCTTCAAATGATTTCAGTGATCAAGACAAAGCAGCAGTGACAGCTGAAGTTCTTTTCACAGAATTTATTGTGGAACACATTTTGTCAATCAGTGTTTACAACCATGCAAGTAAACGATTAAAAAAATGTTTCTGCAGGGGCTGAAAATTCCTTAAGCCACAGATCCGAGATAGACATTATTGACCTTTGGACCCAGCCATTTTGTCCCCCAAAAAGGCTAGCGAACTGAGTCTCAGTTTAATCATAATGGGTATATTGAACTATCTAGATGAAGATATGAAACAGGTGAGATCTAAAAGAGATATGAAACAGGTGAGATCTAACAGGAAAATATATTTACCATTGTAACCAAGTACTGCACAGAATATTATATACAGCATTAGAGGTTTTGTTTGACTTCACTGAAATGTTGGGACCATAGTGCTGGACTGAGCATTAATTCGATTCAAAAGTCCAGGACACAGGGATCAGGAATAAATGTTGAGCCCTGTTTCAGATTTAAAAAATAGCTGTGAAATACATTTGTGGAAGGTCAAAAACTGCTGCAGATGTTTATGAATTTACTGAAATGAGAAAAGAAGAGGCAGTTGAAAACTTGAAGCACATTACCTTTTCAGTTACAACTGATGGTAGTAATGATATTGACTGCAAACAGCACCCTTTTGTTTGGTATTTTGATGCAGTTATGATGCTGGCAGAAAACATTACCTTCTTCTCAGGTATTTTGATGACAATAATAATGTTGACTGCAAACAGTACCCACTTGTCATATTTTGATGACAGTAATGATGTTGACTGCAAACATGACCCTCTTCTCAGTTATTTTGATGGCAGTAATAATGTTGACTACAAACAGTACTCTTTCGTCAGGTATTTTGATGATGATAATCAATGATAATCTCTAGATCATTGTAATCTGTGATTACCAAACTTTGTGGGTGGCTTGCGCTTAGGGTAAACAAGAAGCCTATTGATTTAAGGGTCAAAAAGTCTCACTGAAAGAAGAAAAACCTGGTTGCTGCACAAACATTTCAGTTATGTACATAGAGGACTATTAAACATGGGGTGGGTGTATAAAGTGCCATTCAGTGTACTCTTGTTTGTAATTACTCTCCAATTTGCTATAACTAAAACCTTCACTTTTTGTCATCTTCTACCATTAATTGCCCACTTAATTGAGTTCTGCCCTCATTGTCTAAGGCGACGAAATTATTGACACTTTGCAACCTAAAATTTGAAATGACTGTTAAAATTTTCAAGTATGTCACCCAATGGTACTCAAGTTTCATAGTTATTTGGAGCACTATGGTTGCCCATCCATCAGTTCAAATGATGGGCCCACATTTTATTTCTTCTTATATGGGCAGGTACCAGCACATGTCCTTTGATGATGCTACTTCTTTCCTTCCACCTGGTATGACTTTAGTATACATGGAAGGTTTATAGGACAGACTTTGTCAATTATGAACCCAGATCCTGTACACAATGGAGAGAACCAAGTTGAGCTTTAAATCTGCAATCTATGCGATCTCTAGGATCTTTTCTCCAACCAAGTGCCAGTCACTGCTGTCTTCGAATCAGACATGCCAGGACAGGGCCTCTGGATGTGGATGATGAGGATGACCATCCCTCTTTCTGTCTGCTACTGCAATCTCTTAAGATCAGTGAGATTACATATCATCTGTCAGATAGGATTTGGGACCCCTCTAACTCCAATGCCTTCTCAGAAAGCCAGCTGCAGGCATCATTCTTTGCCTGCTGGTACAAAAAACACACTCAGGCACCTACTGTATAGAAGTTCCGAGTTTGGACAAAGATATAGCAGCGGTAAATATTTCTGCCCCACTTTTCTATACAGTATACCATCGAGTGTTCCAGGTAATGTTGAAGTTGGTGAAAAATATTGCAGCAACCTCATCTTTGCTTGACCTGGTTTCACTTGTAATCTTTAGAATTCTGGAGAAAGTGAGCAATGATCATGCTTGAGAGTCGGCATGCTGCATTGTGAAAGTTGTTAACAGGGCAGCTCACCACACTGTGACAAACACACAGACTGCCTCATGCGACCTTGATTAAGTGAAATGGGATGTTTTGCTTCACTTTTCCTCACTCAAGCCTCATCACTCTGTTGTAGAGCTACATTTGTTACCCTTCAGTTCTTCCATGCTGTTTGGAGGCTGTATTGAGGATGTGAAAAAGCAGCCAACATAAACATTGCCTATTCACCTTGCATTGCAGCCTCCTACTTAATGCTTATACCAGTTTCAGCTTGAAATTCAAGTCTTGCAATGTCCGAAGGACAAATTGATGAACTCCAATCAACAGCATTAGATTTACCCACAACAGCAATTTAGATGGCAACAATCATCACAGCATCAAAAACAGTCTAATAAAGAGGAGAGGAAGCCCATTTCTCTTCCCCCAAGCCTCCAAATAAATGCCAATAAATCTGCTCCTGTTGTCTGCTAACAATATTTCTGTAGGCACAAGGCTTCACCATTTTTCGTCAAGCTTGGATCAACCTAATTTTGGACAATGCATGGGCAATCCAAGCTGTGATCAACATGATCCAGCTCAATAAGTTTATACATCCAGGTTCAAGATGGAGATGGTATGATTGGTACTTCCTTTCATAAAGGGGGACGAGTTTGTGAGGAGAGGGTCCTTTGCATAATTCTCCTGGAAATAAAGTCCATAATCAATGCCTTTCTTTCCTGACAACCTTCTCTGAGCGAAGTTTACCCTCATAATGTTGGACAATTCTGTGGTGGTCAGTTACCTTCACAGACAGGTAGTACTAAATCTCCAGATGTCTGCAGTTTTCTTTGTTGGTGCTTTCTTGCATGGAATCACAGTGCAGATAAGAACCCAAGGCCTAATTTGTTGTCAAGGAAAGATTAGACTGCACAGTAAGTGGTCTCCATTCATCAGTGTTCCATTAGATTTGCACTCTTTGGGGTTGTCTAATGGTCACTCTTTTTGTGACCAGGTCGAACAACAAGCTGCCCACCTTTGTGTCACCAGTATTGGACCCAGAAGCCTGGACAGTAGATGATCTTTTATTCAGTTGAGTGATTCAGAAAATAAGGGATCAAATCTGCAAATTGTGTCTGACCACCTCTCTCAGATGGGATAGATCTTGTGTCAAAAGTCAGTTTGATTTAGTGATAGATGTGCCTAGGAAAATCTGAATGGCACCCAACCCGCTCTGGCTGCTGAGATCTTCCACCTCTGTCCAGACAGACTTCTTACAGATGCAACTATTTTACAAATATTTTTCTCTTATTTCAGGGATGATCTGCAGAAGAAGTATGAGGGAAAACTGGAGAAAGAAATGTCGGGGCCAGAATACGAGGTTGTGAGTCGTATATTCAAATCAGTCACTAACAGAAAAATCACAGTGCCTGGAACTTTCAAAGGGTAATTGTTATTATTTCAATAGTTAGCTTTGCTGAATTTCAAGAATTCGTTTAGATATAATTGCTGAGATCCCCTGCTAGTTTTTGTTTTTACCTAATCATTAATTTAGATAACTGTTCAGTGTTTGGACTTGCTTTGTTCCAGCTTCAGTTAGAGGAGATCAAAGGATTTGTTGAAAATAATATGTGCTTGCTAGCCATGGATAACATCTTTAAATTTGTACATTTATTTCACAAGGTACAAATTGCAAGAAACTTTATTTAACGTCAGTAGTTGGGGTAACATAAGAAGCACAAGCTGTAGACAGGCTGTTTTACAAATGTTATATGCAAAAACACAAAAACCACATTATAGTTTGTTCTAATCAGAAGCCAAGTCAAATAAATCGGGTAGCAACGATAAAACTTAGTTTGGCCAATTGAATGGGTCTATGACCATGCCTGCATTTATTGAGGGTGTGAAGTACCATATATACTCACGTATAAGACAAATAATTTAGGAAAAAAAAAAACCTGGAAGAAGGGAGGTCGTCTTATCTGCAGGCCAAGGTCTATTATTGCAGTACTAACAGCATATAATCCATTAACCAGGTCACCTCAGTACATAAGGATATGGGGTTCAGGTTAGAAGGGTGTGTGTGTATATATATATATATTTGTGTCAGACTTATGGGTCGGCTTATGCGTGGGTCATGCATTTTTTAATGTTTTTACCTATTCAGTTCGGAGAGGTCAGCTTATATGTGAACGTGCTTATACATGAGTATATACGGTATACTTTTATGATCAAAGGGATCACTGTACACAAAAATATACTGTCAGTTAAGACCACTGATTGGAATGTAGACAGATTGTCCAAACTATAGGTGGTATTTTCTAGGATAAATGTTGCATATAATTAAAGAGAAAGAACTAATTTGTTTATTATCTTTGAGTATTTTGAGCTTTTTAGAAGTAGAGTTCAGTTGAATGTGTATTCAACTATATGGTTTTGAAGAAAGTACTGTATATTTATCTTTATCATCAACATTTTCCATTAAATAAGTACACTTGATGCCATTTGTCTAATATGCTCAAGGTAATTCATCTGAAATTTATTTTTGTTACCATTTTTTATTCACAGGAACTCAGGCACACCTGCAATCAGTTGCTCATACAGAGCAGCAACTGGTCTGCTGTACCCACTGGAGAGGGGTTTCATCTTTGTCCACAAGCCCCCTGTACACATTCGATTTGATGAAATTTCTACTGTCAATTTTGCAAGAAGTGCTGGAAGTACCAGGTCTTTTGACTTTGATGTGGAAACTAAAACTGGAACTGTATACACATTCAGCAGCATTGAAAAGTAAGTTCATCAGATCTCTTCAAAGGTTAAGCAGAGTTCCCTTTATACAGTTTGAAATAATATAAAACTGTTTTCATGGCCTTAGAAAAGTCATCAAAATGAGAATAATTGGGAAAATCTTGGAAAAGTTTGAAATTTTATTTACATGTGTGCATATTTGCAAAGTGTTGTAGCATTGTTAACAATAGATTCTATCATTCTTTTCTACAAAAGTCAAGAGCACGGTCACCAGATTGTTCTTTTTCTATTGTCAAGGAAGTTTTCATTCATTTACTGAAAACATTGGAAAAGTACATTTTCTTGGAGAAAATAATGCAGGAACCTTGCATATATATGTTTATATATCAAATTGTCATGCCAACATTAGTGCAAAGTGAGACATAACGGTAACTTTTTTCCAGCACAGGCAGTGGCATTACCTACAGCATATTAAGGGCTTGGTTACAGTTTTTCATTTGCATATAGCATATATACTCGCTTGTAAGTTGAGTTCAACTGCACACAACATGGACCTTGATCTGCCGATGTACATCATGTGCCTGCAAATTAGGGTCTATGTTGTTCTACTGATTACTCCTAACAAGCTGCACAGACCCAGATCTGCAAGCGCATTATGCGACATCAGTTTGCAGTTGGACTGAACTTATAAGTGAGTATATATGGTATTTCCCTTGATGGGTATTTCCCTTGATGGACTCACATCATACTTGGCATGAATCATTATGAAGTTAAGATGATTCATTCTGTGACTTGCTCTTTTGCCTCTTTATCTGTGCGATGAAAACCACAGTCATAAAAAATTTGTGTTACTGTTTTGGTTTAAGTATTTTCATTTGCTTATATTTCCGAAACCCTTGAAAAATTATATGATGGTCTCGCTTGCCTCTTTGACCATGAGGTCAGAGTCAGAGTCATAAAATATTTGCATAAATGTTTTGGTTGCGTTTTTTCATTTGCTTATATTTCCTAAACCCCATGATAAATTCTCACCATACTTGGCATGAATCAATATGAAACTAGGACAATTCATTCTATGACACACTTGTTTGCCCATTTGACCTTGGGGTAAAGGTTGCAGTCATACAATATTTCTGTTAAGAGTTTGGTTGAAGTAGTTTTGTTTTTTTCATTTGCTTGTTTTTCCTAGACCCCTTGACAAATATTCATACTTGGGATGAATAATTATGAAGCTAAGACAACTCATTCTTAGACAAGCTTGCTCATCCCTTTGACCTTATTGTCAAGGTCACATGTACAGCAATGCTTTGATTGTGGGCTTGACATGCAAACCTAGAAAGCTTGTTCGACATGTATCCATGTTTTGGAGCCAGTTATAATAATTCACTGAGTGTGGCTTCATTTGGACAGGTTGATAATTAGGTCACAGTTATGAAGGGATTTTATGTAACATGGAGGAAGAGGTTAGTCTGCTATTTGAATTTTGTTGGTTCAGAATTCTCAATATATAATCAAGGAAAGCCTGTGGGACAAAGCATATTGGTTGTTATCATCTTGATATATTGAAGTATCTTGTGCTATCTAACATCAATGATTTGTCCAGCAAGGAGAGAATGATGTATTATTGTCTTACTATTTTAGCTGTCCCAGGCATAAAGGTTAAATCAGGTCAATGATGTAATAGCATAGATGGTGACATACAACATGACATCATGATTTGAATGCCTTTAAAATAAATTTGAATTATGAAAAGGTGTCATCAGAGGTTAAAGAGAATAAAATTAATGTGAAAGTCATAAATTCATTAATTGCTTAGTCTGGTACAGTATAATTACAAGGACCTGAAAATGAGATATTTCTATAGGACTTTCATCTTTTTGGTTTGCTTATTTGCTGTTTCCTTTTCTTCATCAAAAATTTTGCTTTATGTATGAAAATATTATCAGGACATTGGACCTCAAAGTCTCTTGTGAAGTACTCACATTTATTCCTGGAATACCACTTCTATTCTGGGGATTTTTTGGTTTCTAGGTACCATAAATTTAAGTTAGTTTTTAATTGTTTTAAATCTTTTTTTTCATATAGAAAATTATGCTTATATAAAAATTTTATTTTTTAGAGATGAATATGGGAAACTCTTTGATTTTGTGTCAAGCAAGAAGTTGAGAGTGAAGAACATTGGTGGCAAGGGAGGAGTAAGTCCCATTATACATTATAGACCAGTTGATTCTTTTTGTAATGTGCACACTTAGTATGATGTCCTATTGCAGCCCAAAAATAGGCTATGTCAGCTTGCAGGTAAACAAAGTATGCCAACCACTTCAACTGTTAGGATTTTTTCCCCGCAGACAATAACAAAAATTGTCAATTATTTCTGACTTTTAAAGGTATTTCTGTTTGAAAAATTGTCCAAAAGACCTGTCGGTCACAGAAGAGTAGACAACCACTCAGAATAAGCTATGCAAAGCAGTAAATTGACCTATTTGAAAAAGGGCTGTTTAATTTATATTATATACTAAAATTTTGATATGAGTAGTTGTTTTATTGACTTTTGCTGTCTCTATATGTCTTCTTTATTTCATTATATTTTACAAATCACATTGTGACAATTTTTTTGTTCATACCAACCTGTTCTTTCATGCAAGTAAGGTCAAAGTTAAAGGTCGAAAAGCATATTAAGAACACCTCTTTATCTTCACTCATGAATGCATCATGATTTAAAATATTTTTGTACAGGTAAATTTTAAAAGGGCTGAAATTTATGGTATTTTTTGTGGCTAAAAATTCAAGCTTAAATATTTGTTTCTTATTGTAGTTTTCATTTAATAATGTAAATACATGTAACTGATACATACATTTGTTGGGTAGAAACAAAAAGAATGTAATATTAGCGCACAAATACAAATATATAAAAATGTAGAGAGAGAGAGGGTTAGATATGAATTCTTAGTGGTTGATTGTTTTTTGTAGATGAGCTCATATGCAGAAGATATGATGGACAGTGATGAGGATGACAATCATGATGCATACATGGTGCGGATGAAAGCTGAGGGCAAAGAGAGAGAAGAGGAGGAAGACATGGACTTTGACAGTGATGATAGTTCAGGTCAGTTAACACAAAGATCTGTTCTCAGTCTAAATTAAGAGTAAACTGCATCATGAAAAAAATGTAAATGCCACACAACGTTTAAAGTCTTACTGAGCATGATGGTGGTTCATAAGGTTGGCGGTTATCATAGTTTCTATGGTGTGATGTGAATGAGAGAATGTAGCTCCCCCATAATTGGATGCCACTTCTTTGCAGGTTAGTCTTAGACCAAAATCTCTTTCGGTTTTCAGAGTTCAGGGCTTTCTTTTGGGTTTTTTTAAATTAAGGGAAAATTCTGGACCAGAGAAACATTTAGTTTTGAGAGAATTTCATTTTACTGAGGTTTTAAGTTGAGAGGTTTCACTGTATATTATTTCAAACATAAATTATAATATATAAAAATCTTTGAAATCTATAATATTATGTAGTTTTGTTTGTTACATTATAAAGTGTAGGGAGTTCAATGCCATTTATCATTACCAAATTGTAATTGGTAATTGCACTTGGGTTAAGGATGAACCTATTGATTTTGGGTTCCAAATGTCAAAGGTCAAGGTCACTGGCTGAAAAAAAAAGTTTCTGCTCAATAACCTTAATTCAACATCACAGACCTGGATAAAACTTTGTGGTTAGCTTGCATTTGGGATAAGAAAGAAGCCTATTGATTTTGGGATCAAAGGTCAAGTGGCTGAAAAATGAAAAATGATTTCTGCAAAAAATTTCAGTTCTCAACCATGTACCTTCACCAAAGTTTGTGGTTGACTTGCACTTTGGGTAAGAAAGAAGCCTTTTGATTTTGGGTCCAAAGGTCTAGGTCAATGACTGAAAGAAGAAAAATGGTAAATAGTTCTGGACCGTACCATGTTCAGAGTTTGTGTAGGGCTTGTAATGGTTTTTACATGGTAAATAGTTCTGGACCGTACCATGTTCAGAGTTTGTGTAGGGCTTGTAATGGTTTTTACATGGTAAATAGTTCTGGACCGTACCATGTTCAGAGTTTGTGTAGGGCTTGTAATGGTTTTTACATGGTAAATAGTTCTGGACCGTACCATGTTCAGAGTTTGTGTAGGGCTTGTAATGGTTTTTACATGGTAAATAGTTCTGGACCGTACCATGTTCAGAGTTTGTGTAGGGCTTGTAATGGTTTTTACATGGTAAATAGTTCTGGACCGTACCATGTTCAGAGTTTGTGTAGGGCTTGTAATGGTTTTTACATGGTAAATAGTTCTGGACCGTACCATGTTCAGAGTTTGTGTAGGGCTTGTAATGGTTTTTACATGGTAAATAGTTCTGGACCGTACCATGTTCAGAGTTTGTGTAGGGCTTGTAATGGTTTTTGCACAGTATGTTTAGTTGAAGACTGCATACCTTGTCCAAAGGTCAAGATCATTAAGATGCAGTTGTCAGTAATTTCCAGAGTCAACCATTCCCTAGTGTGCCTACATAGAGGACTATTAGACACAGGATGGGCGTATAATGTACTGTTTGCAGTACTCTAGTGTTTGTTTTTTGTTATTAAAGAAATTACCTTATTTCTTGCAGTATGTAGTTCTAGTATTAAAATGATGCTGAGCCAACTGCCAAAATGGCTATCTTTATGGCCATCTTGAAAATCTCGATATGGCTTCTCCTGAATGGATGACCATATCAACAAAGGGTTGTCAATAAAACACTACAGCAGTAATGTAGTTGGTTTTGAATGAAAATGGCACTCTTCTGGCTTCCAATATGGTACCATAGTGCCCAATATCAAGAATCTTATCATTATTTGAATGAATGGTGGCATTCAAAGGGCTTTTCACTTAAACACTTCTTTCAAAATATAGTTGGTTCTGAATGAAATTGGTGCAGATTTGACTACCAGCATACACCCATTTTGTGAAGGGATTTGAAAACTAGACATAATTGTTATTCAGGTCAGTTTTTGTACTTCATTGAGCTTATGAAAACACAGTAATTGTACATATACAAATGAATTTTGACCAGACTTTGTATTTTGTTGCATTCTGATAAATAATTTGATAGTCGGCACTCTTACATTTTTTTTAAGGTCAGTGGTCTTGACTCTGGTTCTTAGCTGTACTGGCTTGTGAGCACAATAATACTAACAAGTATGAATGGATTTTTATCAAACACAGTTTGTGGATATATCTGAACAATACCTTGAATGATACCAGTTCAGTAAATTTGTTTTTTAGAAAAAAGTTATTAATTATAGATTAAACCCAATTTAGTATGTAGGTATTTCTTAACAGTTTGAAATGAGTGCAATGATCTTCTATCCATGATATCAGGTTCAGAGTAATTACCGTATATACTCTCATATAAGCTAATACCAACTGCAAACTGCATAGATCTGATCAGGGTCTATGTTGTTTGCATTTGGACCTAGCTTATACGTGAGTATATATGTTGAGGTCATTTAGACCTAGGTTATACGCAAGTATATACGGTAAGGTCATTTGGACCTAGCTTATACACTAGTATATATGGTAAGGTCATTTGGACCTAGCTTATACACGAGTATATACGGTAAGGTCATTTGGACCTGTCTTATTTGCGAGTATATACAGTAAGGTAATTACAAATAATTTTCTTCCACACTTACAGCTATCATGTGAATGAGTTAACTCAAACATATAGAGGAACTTTCACTAGTGCTTATTTCATAAAATGTGAGCCTTGGCCATTAAAAGATTGAAATTATTGTACGACTTTCATAAATTTAATTTGAAATGAGCACAAATGTAAGATTATATTTAGTGCATGACCAAAAAATACTGATTTTATTTTACTAAACCACATAGTACTCTAGTGAAATGACTTTGAAATACATTTGGATGCCTCAGTTGTTATGCCTTTTCTTTGCATGACATTATGACATTATTTGTGATGTCATAAGGTGTTATTACATGTGTTACATATATAAAAATTATTATATGGGTATTTTGATGTACATAACACAATAGTCATGTGATGAAAGACAATATTTTTGTTATCAAATTTGGTATGTTGGAGTTCCTAAAGAACATCTGTGTTGGTATCAGTAATCAACAGTTGAAAATAATGAAAGGACAGACAGAACAGACTTATTTTGGGTTCCTGAAATTCTTTTCAGCCAGTATATGGTCAGTCTCTCCAAGTGGCTCTTGTTGGCTCATATGATTTTCTTATATTTACAGTGATTTACGTCCACCTTATGTTTGAGTATTATATGGTATGGACATGTTTCTCTATATATGGTATAGACATGTTTCTCTATATATGGTATGGACACGTTTCTCTGTATATGGTATGGACATGTTTCTCTATATATGGTATGGACATGTTTCTCTGTATATGGTATGGACATGTTTATATATGGTATGGACATGTTTCTCTATATAGTCAACTTTCAAGAATTCGTTTTATGCACAATACTTAAAAGTTTAGAGTTATTAATGGAAATAGTCAAGTGTCAGAAATTCGTTTTATGCACAATACTTAAAAGTTCAAAGTTATATACCTGGTTAATGGAATATTGAATATAAAATAGTAAAGAATTGATTATTTTTTATTATTTCAGATGAATCATTTAATCCTGGTTCCCTAACTGGTAGTGAAGTAGCAGAAGAGTAAGTGCACTGCTCTATCATTTTTGGTACTAACATACTGTACTCCCTCATTATAACAAGAAGAGCCATAGGGTATGCTACCTTATAGAGAGTCTACCTTATAACAAAGTACATGATACAATACTCCCTTATTATAATGCGGTCCATAAGAGCCTTAGGGTATGCTGCCTTATACAAGGGATATTTAAAGCGGTATTTAAAAAGTAATAATATGAATATAAGTGAGCTGTACAACAGAGTTCTTTATTAGTGAACAGTACATCAGAGCCTCCACTCAAAGTACTCTCCATGCACCTCTACACACTTACTCAGTCTGATTATCCAATTATTAAATGACATTTTGAATTTATTTCTTGGTATGTTCATACACTGGAAAACCACTTCCAGCCACATGGTGGCTTTCAAATCATCTGCCCCTCAGTGAATCTTTGATAACAGGATTCAGCCAAAAATCACATGGAGCTAAATCAGGGTTGTATGGAGGATGTGGCAAAGATTGGATGCTGTGCTCCTTCAGAAAGTCTGTCACAATGGCAAATTTATGTGCTGGTGTGGTGTCATGGAGTAGATGGATACTTTGAGTACCAGTGCACGGATGGGTGGTTCAGTAGTGTTCCACAGGAGGCATGAAAATGTCCAGTGACACTATCAGAGTGAGGCACATATACTGTGCCTGGATGACTAGGCCTTTGGCGTAAAAAAAATAATGTGTATAAAACTTGCTTGACAGTCCAACTACATTGAGCAATTTGTTGTCTCTGCTTCTTTTTCTCCAATCCAAACTTTAGTATTTTCTCTTGAGTTGGGTTCAGTAAAGTAAATCTATGTTTCATTACCTGTAACAATTTCATCCAAATGTCTTTGATCACTCTTTTCATATTTGGCGCGTAGCTGTTTAAATCTGTTTTTGATCAGCCATCAACAAATGCACAACCCATCTTGTACAAACCTTTCTGAGCTTCAAATGATTCTTCAGTATATATTAAAAATGGCCAACAAATTAATGCCCATGATAATAGAAATATCTTCCACCGTGTATTGAGCATCTTCGTCAATTGCCCCATTCACAGCAGCCACTTCCTGCTCACCAATCACAGACAACAGTTTTCCAGAACATGGGTCATCTTCCATGGATTTACAACCATTACAGGTCTGCCAACCCTTACAATTTGACTAAGTCTTACTGAAATGACCCTTAAATTACAGACTTGGGGAAGTACAGCAAAAATTATGAAAGATCATTGTGGTCAAATCCAGATACTGCCTTTTCCATGTTTGATCTGGATCTGGGTTTCATATTGGATTTATTGGAGTTGGTCAGGGGACCAGTAACTTTACAGGATGACTTCGGATGATTTAAACTGCTTATATTTTCATGCAAAATGCCTGCATGATCAAGCTGTTGTTTATAGCATTTTCTAGAAACGGTGCCCAACAAACGAAAACACGCTTAATGCGAAAGAGACATTAAGCCTTGTGAAAAGTTTAAACAATCAGCACAGAAGTATAAAAAGGAATATTCAGATTCTTGGGCAAAAACAGAAAAGGAAACAGTTACATTTATTGGACATCATGTCATGTTGATTTAATTATGTCTCATGGTGGGAGAGATGATTGCCATTGCCACCTGTAATGGAAGAAAAGAACAAAAGATTATGTCAGGTTAAGATATCTAGCAAGAAGCCACTGATTTCCATAGGGTTTTGAACTGCAGTTTCTGAACTGTACTGGAAGTAATTAGGGTCTAAGTGTACTTTACTAACTTTTCAGTTGAACATAATGTTTGCTTTCACTGCATCAGTCTCAGATTACACTTCTGAACTTTTTAAATGTATGTCTTCCAAATCAACAGTAGCTGTATATGATATTTTGTTACACCTTACTGAGAAGGTCTTGTTAGGGTGGGCAGGTCTGCCATCTTTAAAAAGATGTAACCACCTCAAAATTGTAGGATATTACAGAATTACATCCGTAAACTTATCCAAGTTGGCCTTGATATCAGTGGAAGAGTAGTCGAAGAGCACCCATATTTTACAGTATGGTGTTTGCTCAGTTGCAGAATTGTTCTCCTTTGACAACGTTTTTACATCACTGTCATTTACCTATGTTACATCACATGCATATATATGCAGGTATCTGGCATGCTGCATGTGCAGCTGCAGATCATTTTAAAGTCAGTTTTTGGGGGACTATTTGGCCACAGAGTCAAGGAAATTGATATGTCAGTGTGTCCTGGTGGGTACAACACCTTTCCACCAAAAGAAGTTAATTTTGACATACACTTACACTTTACAGTTGCACTTTGATCTATTGTTGATTTCTCCTTGGCAGAAGCTTGACTTAGTGATCACTTTGGTATTCATATGCGTGGCTGTACAACCATCCATACATCAGTCCACACCCTAGAATAATCTCAGATTTATAATATAGCTTGTGGATGGGCTGAACATACAGGCCTTGGCCAGCTTGTTTTTAGGGCCCCACATTGGGATGCAGGAGCCTATACTAATCACCTTTTCTGTCAGTCCTTCTGTCCATCTGTTCACACTTCTTGTAACCATTATAGCTCTGCAACCCATGCACATAATTGGATTTGGTAGGTGAATTACCTATTACATGTAGATGTGCTTTCTAAAAATTTCATCTTTTCAGTTCCAATTTTGATGGAGTTATTGCCCTTTTTCCATCAGTTTTAAATCTCCACTACTGCAGTCTTCTAACTAGCATAGCTCAAAAACCATGCAACATATTTTGATGCAGTTTGGTTAGAAAATGAGAGAATCATATACTCAAAAAAGGCAAGTCAGTGAATGTCTTAAGAATTTTTACGTTGCTACTACACAGATTTAGAATAATATCCTTACTTCTATCTACAGTTAATTAATAAAAATAGCATTTAAAGGAAAGAGGCAGAAGTAGCACAGAAATTGGGAATATCCACCATTTTCTTGTTGTTTTTGCTGTAATTAATTCCTGCAGACTGTAGTATTTTCAAATGCCAGGGATGTTTTGAAAAGATAATCGAGCAGTAGAAGAAGGAAATAGAAAGAAGTGATCAGTTTAACAAGATAATTTTCAGTCCTGAAAAAAATCCACATTTGGGCATTATCTGATTGCATTTCTGCAACTATAACAAAAAAATCTGTATAATGCAGAAAAATTCATGCATGTTATCAGCCTTTTTTCCAGATGACATTCTTATTCTTTTAGATAGTTTATTTTAGGCTGCACCATGAGAGCAAAATATTTTTGCTTATATAAGGCCATATTTCCCAGCACCAAAATAACAATACTACTATTCTGTACCCCTTGCCAAAGGCCACCCAGTTGCACAAGGTCACCCAGTTGTACAAGGTCACCCAGTTGTACAAGGGCACCCAGTTGTACAAGGTCACCCATTGTACAAGGTCACATTTGCATGACAAAAGAGAAACCACTGTATTAAATAATAAAATGGTATCCATGACAGTATCTACCTTATGAAAGTTACCACCTTACATTGAGGCTCCTTATAGTGCGAGGTAACGGAGATAACAGTATGTTGTACATACCTGCACATAAATCTTATTGCTGTACAGTATGTTGTACATACCTGCACATAAATCTTATTGCTGTACAGTATGTTGTACATACCTGCACATAAATCTTATTGCTGTACAGTATGTTGTACATACCTGCACATAAATCTTATTGCTGTGTTGTGAGTATTATTGAACCACATTGTCATCCTGGAGTGTCCTTGATAACATGCATATATCTTGCAAATATTTCTCACTGTTAGACTCTGCTTTCTGGGTGCCAAGCCAGATCTTTTTTCATGTAAACATATATCATTTCTAGTGACCAATGACACTGTTGTGACGAAGTAAAATGTGTTAAATTTCATGTTGGAAAGTTAGTACAGTTAATAGTCTTATGTATAAATTACCACATTTCCATACCTCTTGTTCTTTGTACTTCAGATGTGTTCTAGGTATTTATTCACTGCAAGACCATCCTGCTGTATTGATGGCATATATCTAATAGACATATTGCCAAGCACCCTTTACCTACCATAAGCTGTCGGTCAGTATATTTTTTGTGTGTTACCTGCAACACACAGGCAAGACATATCATATATACTCTCGTATAAGCCGATACCAACTGCAAACTGCATAGACCCAGATCTGCTGTTGCATAATGCGTTGGCAGATCTGGGTCTATGCAGTTTGTAAGGACTAATAAGTAAAACAAACAATATAGACCCTGATCTGCCGGCGCATTATGCGCTGGCAGATCAGGGTCTATGTTGTTTGCATTTGGACCAAGCTTATATGCAAGTATATATGGTAGGTATCACTTTTTTGACTGTGTTGTTGTCATCATATACATCAACATTAGGTTTTTGCATTTAGCTCAGTTTCTCTGACACCTTTGTATGTTCAGTCATGAAACTTGATGGGTTTATTCACCTTGGATGGCACTAGTCTTCTCACCTGTGGCAGAAGTTGGTCATGGTGCCACACTTTTTACCCTCTAGCAACTACATGAAGTTTTTGCATTTAGTTCAGTTTCTCTGTATGTACAGTCATGACACCTAATTGGTGTGTTCCGTTTGGAAGGTACTATTCATAATGGGCATAAGTATGTCACAGTGACCTATTTTTCATGTTCACTGATTATGTTAATATTTTTGCATTTAGCCTTGTTCCTTGGACACGTGTATATAGTCATGAAATTTGATGAATGTATTTATATTAGGAATATTAATTACGTCAATGACCTACTGTTAAAGTCACTGTGATCTGTTTTCTTGCTATAGTAACTATGAACAGTGTTTGGATTATGACATGGTCGCACAGTAGAGACACAGCATTCTGCAGAATGCTTTTTCTTAATTTATAAAAAGTTTTAACATTAGAGGACAGATTTCAAGCTGGCCTGTCCTAGCTTAGTGCAAAACATGATACAGCCATGTCCTGGTTGCTTCATATAATTCATGGTTTACTGATGGTAGACACATATGTAACATGCATGATATCAAATTGTTACAACTCGACTATCATGCTCTCAATTTCCTTGAAATTTTCATACTCTGCTAAAAGAATACTTTAATATAAAAATGGTTACTTTCTCAATGCAATACTTTGGCTTTATAGAAGATGCTATGCTGATGAGTGGCTTTATAGAAGATGCTATGCTAATGAGTGGCTTTATAGAAGATGCTATGCTAATGAGTGGCTTTATAGAAGATGCTATGCTAATGAGAGGCTTTATAGATGATGCTATGCTAATGAGTGGCTTTATAAAAGATGCTATGCTAATGAGAGGCTTTATAGATGATGCTATGCTAATGAGTGGCTTTATAGAAGATGCTATGCTAATGAGTGGCTTTATAGAAGATGCTATGCTAATGAGAGGCTTTATAGATGATGCTATGCTAATGAGTGGCTTTATAGAAGATGCTATGCTAATGAGAGGCTTTATAGATGATGCTATGCTAATGAGTGGCTTTATAGAAGATGCTATGCTAATGAGAGGCTTTATAGATGATGCTATGCTAATGAGTGGCTTTATGGAAGATGCTATGCTAATGAGTGGCTTTATAGAAGATGCTATGCTAATGAGTAAGCATGGTTTTAATTCCTCTTTGGATTCCTCCATTTCTGGAGTATCATTTCTTTTTTTTAAGCCATTTTTCATGTTTCATGACCTTCATTTATGTGTAGTAATTTTTAAAAAAAATACATCAATATAATTCATATTCCATTACTAAAATACACCATTTCTTTTAGCATATCACCCGTTTCAGGGCATAAGACCTTGCATAGTAAATTTGTTCAACAATAAATGTTCTTACCTACTATAGCCTAAGTTTCTCTTTCTAACCTGGCCTTCTTTTATAAATCAGTTTCTTCCAGCTTAGTATGTACTGTCCACCTTGGCATCCATATTTACACTGCTCCTCATCTTGAGTGTGCACTCGTATTCAACATTTGGATACTTCATAATAAAACAATCACTGACATTAAAAAGTCTCCAAATGTTGTACCCTTTTCACCGCTTTTTAGTTCACCTCTATGAAGTAGAGGAGAGCTATTGTACTACCCCAGGTGTTGTTGTCCACACAGGTAATAGCATATATCTATGTACACCCTCACTTAATGTCAAACCATTCTTTCTTCCTAGGTCTTATGCAACAGTTTGAAGTGGGTTTCATAGCAACTACTCCCAGGGGAGGGCAGGCTGAGGGGCTGACTTTGCCTGTGCATATACATTAGCTGTACATTTTTGGTGAAGTTTTTGCATTTAGTGTAGTATTTTTATGTGTAGAATATGCTGCACTACATATGCTCTGACAGTATTTATGTGTAGAATATGCTGCACTATATCTGCTCTGACAGTTTTTATGTGTAGAATATGCTGCACTACATATGCTTTGACAGTATTTATGTGTAGAATATGCTACACTACATCTGCTTTGATAGTATATATGTGTAATATATGCTGCACTACATATGCTCTGATGTTACATAGTATTTATGTGTAGAATATGCTGCGCTACATATGCTCTGATGTTACGTAGTATTTATGTTAGAATATGCTGCACTACATATGCTCTGACAAATAGTATCTTTGGGTATAGAATATTCTGTACTGCATATGCTCTGACATTATGTAGTATTTATGTGTAGAATATGCTGAGCTACATATGCTGACATATAGTATTTATGTGAAGAATATTCTTCACTACAGTTGATGTGACAGTATTTGTGTAGAATATGATGCACTACATATGCTGACATTATGTAGTATTTAAATGTAGTATATTCTGCAAAACATAAGCTCTGACATCATGTTGTATTTATATGTGTAGAATATTCTGCCGTACATATGCTTTGACATTATGTAGTATTTATATGTGTAGAATGTGCACATCAATGTGAAGAGCACAGACCCAGTCTGCTGTTGCATAATGTTGGGTCTATATGCTGATCACTTGAAATCATCAGTAGAAGGAACTGTGCAGGCACATAAGACAGTTGCAGATCTGTAAGGTGAGGTACATATTTTTACACTGTTTATTAATTTGTTTCAGATATGACAGTGATCCTCCCTCCACAGATTCTAGCTACTCCATAGGTGATTATTCTGGATCAGGATCAGAATCTGACTCGGGTTCTGATGCAGAGGAGAGACAGAAACGGAAAGAGAAGAATAAGGAAAAGAGAAAATCCAAAACAGCTAAGACCGTGGTATGTAGTTCTTTGCAAGCATAAATACATGTACTATATACTATAATAAGAATTTACAATTACCATACTAAAATTAATAATAATTATTATTGTTATTATTATTATTATTATTATTAATTTTAGCACATGAAAACTTCGTTCTTTTTTTTTTTTTTTTTTTTTTTGGAAACTATGTAAACTGTTAATGCATGTTTTTTTTTTCTCCTGTACATCCCTTGAAAGGACCCTCAGTTGGTCAGTGGTTAGCATGCTGGATTCTTGACTGAAGGGATGCAGGTTCAAATCCTACCATCAGATCAGACCAGGTCAGCTACCACGGTGTATTGTTGGGCAAGGCACTTTACTCCAGTTGCCTTGGCACTAAATAACTGACCTGTGCCATAAAATATCAAACCAAACATCCCTTGAAATTATACTTAATAGGAAAACAAAACATAACTTGCATGTACATATACATACCTTTAGCTTAATCAGATGAGTAAACGAATTTTGGTAAGAATACATACTATTTATTTATTCTATATATCTACTTGTCTATCAGTCTACCTCATACATTCATGTCTCTGTAATTTACTTACCCACGATGATTACCCTCTACATTTCTGTAGGTGTCTCTGACATTGTTAGCTCTACTGGTCATAGACCAGAAGAGCTTATGGGATTGCCTATTGTCCATCGTACATCCGTCATCCACCTGTTAGTACAAGTTTGTTATTGCTAATCCTTCAAAACTATTGCCATGAAATTTTACACACACTTTCATCCCATGGTCTAGTTGGTCCTAAATGAATTTTTGTGTTGCTCGCACATTCAGTATGGCCACCACAGCTGCCATCTTGAAAATCTTATCACTACTTCATCAAGATGGATGGTTAACATTGTGCTTTCACCAAGACTTCTTATGATGTTTTGTTGGTCCTAAATGAAAATGGTGCGCATCTGGTTTCCAATATGGCCACCATGGCAGCCATCTTGAATGTCATGTTATCACTACTATTCCTAAATGGAAAGTTATTTCAACATGGTGTTTTCACTCACCAGAAGATTTTTTATGGTGACTAATTGGTCCTAAATGAAAATGGTGCAGATCTGACGTCCAATATGGTCACAGTGGCAGCCATCTTTAAAATCTTGTTATTGCAACTCCTAAATGGAAAGTCAATTAGGCATAGGGTTTCACAAGAAGAATTCTTATGGTGTCTACTTGGTCCTATATGAAAATGATCCACTCTGACCCTCAATATGGCCACCATGGTGGCCAATTTGAAACTATTGTTATCACTACTCCGGAATGGATGGCCATATCAACATGTGGTTTTCACCTGAAGACTTCTTAAATGTCTAGTCAGTCCTAAATGAAAACTGTGCTGGTCTGATCTCCAGCATGGCCATCACATCAGCCATCTTGAAAATCTTGATATCACTACTTCTCCTAAATGGAAAGTCATTTTGACATGGGGGTTTTCATCCAAAGACTTCTTATGGTCTCTACTTGGTCCTAAATGAAAATGGTGCAGTCTGATTCTCAATATGTGGCCATGTTGAAAATATTGTTACTCCTCCCGAATGGATGGTCATATCAACATGGGGTTTTCACCACAAAACTTCTTATGATATCTAGTTGGTCCTAAATGAAAATGGTGCCAATCTTACATCCAATATGACTGTCATGATGACTGGATTGAAAATCTTGCTGTCACTACTCCTCCTGAATGGATGGTCATACTGACATGGAGTTTTCACCTAAAGTATGCAGTAGTGTTTTACAACATGTCAGCACTAAAGTGGCTATGTATTACCAAACGACTTCTACTTGGTCCTAAATAAAAATGTTGTCAATCTGACATCCAGTGTGTCCACCACAGCAGCTGATTTGAATATCAGAGATAGTTTCAACACTCGGCAGTTAAAGGAAAGAAATGGTCTTATCTTGAATTCTATGAAATTCTTTTTGCAGGAGAGCATCAGTCCCTTCAAGGGACTCTTGTTTTTGACATTCTTATAACATGCAAAGACATTGCATTACCCTCAGTTGATGCCATTCATAAATAAATATGTGACCTTTAATTATGCTTCAGGCTCCTAGGTTGATTCTTATTCCTGAAACAATGGTTGTCTTTTTAATTTAGAAAAAGCATAATTTTTCATTTTGTAGTTGCTAATATAAATTACAATTAGATCTCAGACCAGTGTCAAGAAGTGGTAAATGTAATAATCTGATTTACTTTTACCATTCTGGGGACCTATATCAGTTAGAACTGACAAACCCTGTTTCCAATCCTTCTACATGCGGCATCCAAAATCTGTATATCCCAGTCTTGCACGGATTTATTTCAGCATGAAGGTCCAAGAAAACCTCGTAAAAAGAAGAAAGATGTCGACCCAGACAAGCCCAAGCGCCCAGCTACAGCCTATTTCCTGTGGTTCATGGAGAGCCGAGAAAGCATCAAAAAAGAGAACCCAGAATTGTCCGTCACCGAGATTTCCAAGAAAGCTGGGGCCATGTGGAAGGAATTGAATGAAGAAACAAAAAGCGTAATTATTAACACTTCTAGAAATGTACATGTACCATATTAATCATATACAACACACTTCCAATGACAAACAAGATAGATCCAGATTTTTAGGCATATAATGCACTAGGAGGTCAAGGTATACACTGTTTACTGTTAGGATTTCAAGCACACAACTCAAACCCAATTTGCCACCAGATCTGCTTCTGCACTGTTTATAATTGCATGTTCCTTGTGTAGGGGTAAAAACAGTATTTGAATACAGTGGATCCCCTTTCGAGAGACTCTCAAGACCCCCTCCTGAGGCCTCTCTCAAGAGAGGCCACCTCCTGATCAGAGGCCATCATGCCTGACACAAAATTGTATATTTTGACCATTTTGTCCCCCTCAAAAGAGGACACCTCTTTTAAAAGACCAGCTTTTTCAGCGTGTAAGGGGTGGCCTTATAAAAGGGGACCACTGTATTTGAATTTCACTTCACCTGGAAAATCTTATCTGTAAATTCAGATAATCTCAGGAAATACATACCAGAGTTGCATACTCCTTGAATAAAAATTTGCTATCATGGTAAATAGGTCCAGATGGTAATGATATATGTTGGTCAATTTACAAATGGTAAATAGGTCCAGATGGTAATGCTACATGCTGGTCAATTTACAGATAGAATATGAGTAGCTAGATAAGCTTGAAACCTTTTTAAAGATTTCAGTTTCTTAAGATATCCCAGACATCTGTAGCTTAATGAATGGTATTTGATCATTGTGGATATTCGTAACTATTTCTGTACCCGTGATGTCCATGTTATTCATTAGTATGAGCACTTCTAAGACAAAACCCATGCATGACTGTAATAATACCATCACATCAAGACAACTTGTGAAGGAGTGTAAGACTAAGAATCATTGAATGGAACTCAATGTAATAAGAATGTCAGGGATGGAATTGTAAAAAGAATGTGAGGGATGTAAGAAATGTGAGGGATGGAGTTGTGTGGACATCAGTGGACACAAATAAATACTTGCAGAACACATCAGATATCTTCATCATCGAGAACTTTTAATGTATACATGATATTTAAAGAAGATGTGAGTGAAACCCCTCATCCATCCAAGGTCATTGCAAGTTTGCACTGGACAAAATGGTACCCCGGGTGAGTGTTGCCTTTGGCGCTCCTCCGCCTTCAGAAAAAACACCACAAACTGTTTATTTTTTAAATGTATTAATAGTCATGAGAATAATAACCAAACATGCGTAATTTAATGAAAAAGCTGTTCGTTTATTTAATTAAAATACAAAATAAAAGAACATGATCCACAAAATGGTGACACACACACACACACACACGAGGCGGTTGCCCATATCGCCTACCCCTTACAACAGCCCTCCATCCATCCACAAATGCATGCTTTATTTCATGTGAGTTGTCATGTAAATCCTCATACACTGTTTAAAATAGAGGCTTCATTCTTTTGTGTTTTATTTAGATAAGTTATACATGAAACCTATCAAGAACAACACCTTAATAACCGAAATCCCCTTGAAGCCAAATCATAGTGCTTGTCCAGAATTTTCCCTTGTTTACTTTTACTTGGCAAACCAAAACCCTGTACTCTAAAAACCAAAGACATTTTCGGTCCCAGTTGTCAATTTTACACTAAAATGAACCCCATAAAACCAAACTGTAAACAACTTAAAGTTATGCAGAGTAAAACAGAAACAAACAGAAACACATACATATGCTATGAAATCCTGATTTTCACATGCATCGTTTTTAAATTTTGACACACTATTAATTTTGATTTTTAAACATATTAAAATTTACAATCATATGTAAGATGAAACCTAATCACATTTCATTCTTAGGTGAAATAGTGAGCCTCAGTAAACCCAAAACCCCTCAAAATCGAATTTTTTTTATTTAGTCCTGAGAAATTTTGCTCTCTAGAGGTTTCACTGTAGATGCACACTGTTGTCCTTTAGTTTTGAACCACACCAGTGGGGTGAGTATGTGGCTGATGGTGGGATGAATAATGGAGTAAAGCATGATGTTGGATGATAAACTTCTGAAACAATTCAATTTTTTTCTTCCAAGTCTTTTGGTAGCTTTTGTGCGATCTTCGTTCACTGCCTGAGACAGAACCTTGCCGGTTCATAAAACGTGAACACCAACCAGCTGATGCAACTAATTTTGATGAATCTGCCAACTTGTATTTGTTGTCTTTCACCATTTTGTCAACATTCACTAACAAAATCAATGAGTTCTTTCTCCAATTCAGGGAATGAAGCAATCCCAGTCCAACGCACATTTTTTGTTCTTGGCATCTCTTCTAATGCCACTTAGCTTTTCCGCCATTCCCGTACTTGCTTCTCGTGTACACAAAATTTGTGTGCTGCAGCACAGCTGTTATTTGCTTTGGCATATTCAGTAACTTTAAGTTTGAATGCTGCATCATAAGCAGAACGCTTTCTTTTATTTCCACTACTATTCATTTTAACTATTGCCTTAAATTTCTAGAAAGAATAAACTTGAATAACTTTTGATAGTGGTAGTATCCTATTTATACTTTATTGTGTAATTTTTCCATGGGTGGTTGGTTATCAAATTGTATTGGATAATTATTTATCATTGGTTCTTTTTTTTTTTACTACCGGGTAGCTTGATTCAGTTAACAAAAATATGATTGCTTGTCAGTGTGGACATCATTACACACAAAACCACTTCAAGCAGGTGTGATATTTATGGTTTTGATTAGAAACCATGACCCCTACGTTATCTCATTAAACAAAACATCAGAGAGTCAGTATGGATTAGTAAATTTATTGGCATTTTGCAACAAAACAAACCCATTATCCCTGAGGCATTACGTACCATGGATTAAGCATACTGGTATTTATTGATCTACAGCTAATAAACCTTTTTGCTTTATAAACAACTAAACAATAATAGATGATAAACAGTGATTGTGGGTGCTCAATTTTTTCGGTACATCAAGTGCGCTTTTAACTTAATCCAGGTGGCTGCTTTTTACTTCCAAACACACCTGTCAAAGAAATCCCACAAATTATATTAACAATTATCACCTAGTCACCTTGAAATCTCTTACATGCATCAAAACAATTTTTGACAAGCCGATTCCTTTGAGTCGGCAAGTTCTGCTCATTTTGTAGCTACCCGTGGCAAGGTTAAGAAAGAGAAGAAAAGAAAAGAAGAGAAAACCACAAAAAATAGATCACCTTTATTTAAGAATATCAACATATTAATCATGCTGACTCATATATTGCTACTTGCCTGTTACTTACCCTTCCTAGGCGTGCGTACGACACAAACCCTTATGGAGCCTCTCATTCTTGTTGCTTTAAGACTAACCATCATGTATTTCTACTCTCTATACCAAAATGTTTCTGTCATAAATACCTTCAGAATCATAATTCCTAAAAAAAAAATATTTAGTTTGTTTTCATATCTTATTAACACCGAAATAAAGCTAGCATTCGTTTGTAAGGTACCATATATTTTAATGATCACTGATTAGCCGAGGGTTAAACACTTGATTGAGAGAGTACTAATATGGCAGTTCTTTTGGAAAACACACATACAATCGTGGCTCTAATACAAGTATGGCTGCATTTTTTGGTGGATGGACATGTATCAAATAGAAGTCAAGTAAGGTAATGCCTGTTTTTCATTCATTATCCTACCTGTAAAGTTAGACAAAATACTTGTTTGACTTCATGACAGCACATATCATATGACCTATGTGGCATCATTAGGCATGTGATCTCGTCTTTGGCAATCTACAACAACAATATATACCAGTAGTCAACAAATTTTTTTTTCAAGTACCTTGACCCGTGGATGAGTCGACTTCCCTTCGAGGCTTTTATTTTTTCCTAAATTATTCAGCTTATATGCGAGTATATTTATGGTAGGTTGTTGGGTGGGTAGATAGGTGGTTGGGTGGGTGGGTAGGTAGGTGGTTGGGTGGGTAGATAGGTGGTTGGGTGGGTAGGTAGGTGGGTGGGTGGGTTGGTAGGTGGGTGGGTGGGTAGGTAGGTGGTTTCAGAATATGTATATGCAATACTGGCTATATAGTGCCAATTATAAGGTCAAATTTTAAAACGATCAAAAGTTTTCATGTAAAGATAAAAGATTGCAAAAAAATCTGTAGTTAAAAAAGGGGCCAAGATAATTTTGGTCAGAATTTATTTTCTGCAGGATACTGATAACAGTGGCTACTGGAGACTACTAAAAGTAGCGATGAGTTATGTAATCATTGACTATTCTCTGGTTCTTTCAGGAGTACGAAAAGAAGGCAGAGGAGGCAAAGAAAGAATACAACCTTGCTATGGAAGAGTATAAAAAGAAACTGAAGGAAGAAGGCAAAGAAGTGGGGTAGGAGTCAGTGTAATAGACTTTGAAAAATAATTGTTTGAATTCATTATGTGCCATTGGTTGTTGTTACAAAGTTTTGTTCTCATCTTTAAGTATTGAACATTAAAAAGAAAACATACAACAGCTTAATATGTTTTTGTAGAACTTAGTATGGATAAGCAACCCAAAACAAAATGTCAATAATTAATTTCCAGGTCTTTATCATGTCATTGGTAGACCTCCACCAGGATTAAAGTGTCTGGTGATATACCAGCAGGAATTGTTCAGGCTTCATACTTTGGCAAACATAAAGCCAGGTCTATTTAGATGTGTTTGTGTCTTCCTTGGTAGGACACTATTCTTCTCAGAATATAATGTTTTTCTTGGAAGAATGTGGGGGAAGAGACAGCTGCATCTTCACTGTTGACATGTAAAGGTGATAATATACAATAAAAACTGTAAAGATGATTGAATGATGCCTGTACTTGTCTGAAGAGGGCCATAAATTATAAGGTTATAAGGCCACCACAGAGAACCTCAATGGTTTCATTTTTGTGACATTTGTTGTTACAGTCTGTTTGTGAGCAGAACTTCTGTTATTACTCGAAGGTTAGAAAAGACATCAGCAGTAACTGTTGCACCAGTTCTTTAGTCCAATATATTTAAATATTTGTCTTCCATTTTCCCTCTGTTTTTATGCCCCATCACAACAGTGGAGGGACATATAGTGTTACATCTATCTGTCACAGGGATACCAAAATACGAATGGCTTTTGCCAGACATTTTTCCCCAAAATTAATAAGGCAGATGGTATTTTTGAAATCTAATATAAAAATATTCAAAGGAGATTAACAAATTACAATAAAAAAGAAAATATTGATATACTTATTTATTAAATGTACTGGAAAATGTGTAAATTTTGGTTCTGGATTTGCTGTTGCTTATTTTTAGTGTTATCCTTTCATGCTTCACTGGTTTTCTTTCAAACTAATTTTTTCTGCCATTCAGCTATTTTTAAAAATTATTTACCCGGTAATTGACAACAAGCAGACATGTTACCTCAAAAATACAAATACCTAATTAATGCACATTTCCAGTCAGGTCCAATGGTAAAGTTTTTTTGGATCAGGTCTTGAAACAAGAGCTGGAGGATGATATTAAAAGCTAGTTGTTGTTGCTTGTATATATTTTCTTTCAAATCGGGACCTGGGCAGCACATATTTTGCTCAAAAGGTCTTATTGTTTTAAAAAGCACGTGAAGTAAGGGACTGCTGTAATGTCTGTAGAACAGACCCTGGGGCAATCATTCAATTGTAAGCTTTGGATAAGTCCAGGAGATAAGCTTTCACACCTCTTCTGTCTTGTGTTATATGGTTATAGAGTGTTTAAACAATTATGACAACATAATGACCAAACAGTTGCATGGGATAATTATGGGCAGCTTATGTCTAGTGTCCAGTATATCAAGTTAATAATGGTCATCCAAGCTCATTTGTCAATCATGTCCAGTAAATACAGCCATTTTAGGATCCCAGGTCTGTCCATTTGTTGATCACACCTTGATTAGTTTCTGTGTTTAGGTCAGTTTCAGCCATTGCAATGGGGCATTTGTGTTCTATATATATCTGTGTTTCTAGTTCATCTGTCAAATGTAGTTTGGACATTCACAATATATGTCTGGTTTTCCTCCTGTAGAGGTGGTGATGCAGGAGGAAGCAAGAAGAGAAGTCCAAAGAAGTCTGTCAGTGATAGTCGAGCTGGGGCAGGTTCTGACTACAAGAGTAAAGAGTTCATCTCCAGTTCTGAGGACACCTCGGAGGATGATGATAAGCCACTGAAGAAGAAAGCTAAGGATAAGGCAAAGGCTAAGGATGAGGATGAGGAGGAAAATTCTGATGAGGAGGCAGAGGTACTGTATGATTTCTAATTAGCTCTATTGGTCATAGACCAGAAGAGCTTATGGCATGGTCTGTCGTCCATCCGTCCATTAGCACAGATTATCACTACTTGTAAACTACTTGGAGGATTGCCATGAAACTTTACACACACATTTATCCAATAAGCTAGTTGGTCCTAAATGAAAAAGGTGCCAATCCGACATCTAATATGGCTGCTATAGCAGCCATCTTGAAAATCTTGTTATCACTACTCCTCCTGAACGGAAGTCATATTGACCTAGGGTTTTCACAAGAAGACTTCTTATGATATCTAGTTGATCCTAAATGAAAATGGTGCCAATCTGACCTCCATTTTGGCCACCACAATGGCCATCTTGAAAATTTTATTATCTCTACTTTTCCTAGATGGCTGGTCATATCGACATTATGCTTTCACCAAAAAACTTCTTATGATGTCTAGTTGGTCATAAATGGAATTGGTGTGAGTCTGTTATCCAATATACTGCCATTGCAGCCATCTTGAAAACCTCATTATTGCTATTCCTCCTGAAGGAAAACTCATATTGACATGGGGTTTCTAGCAGAAGACTTCTTAATGTCTACTTGGTCCTAAAGGAAAATGGTTCTCCTTGCACATCCAATATGGCTACCACAGTGTCCATTTTGAAAGTCATGTTATCACTACTCCTGAATTTATGGTCATGTCAGCATGGGGATTTTCACTAAAAGACTTCTTATGATGTCTTGTTGGTTCTAAATGAAAATGGTGCAAATCTGATATCCAATATCACCATGGCAGCCATCTTGAAAAAATCTTGTCATTGTTACTTCTCCAAAATGGAAAGACATATCAAGATAGGGTTTTCACCAGAAGACTTATGATAATGTCTTGTTGGTCCTAAATTAAAATGGTACTGAGCTGACATCCAATATGGCCACCATGGTGGCCATTTTGAAAATCTTGTTATCACTACACCTCTTAAATGGGAAGTCATTTCGACATGGTCTTTTCATCAGAAGACTTCTTATGGTATTTAGTTGGTCGTAAATGAAAATGATGCAGACTGACCCAAAATATGGAGGGGCCCCTGGTGGCCGAGTGGTCTAAGGCACAAGTTTTTACAGATCACTCACATCTCACTTCTGTCTGTGTGGGTTTGAGTCTCGGCTCAACCAACGTGGGTATGTGAGAAAGCTTGCTAGTAGCTTCCCATGGGTCGGTGGTTCTTCCCGGGTTCTTCCTCTCACCAAATATACTGGCCACCATGTATACCCTGTCATGTGCTGAAAAAATGTCATTAAATCCTACAAAACTAAACCAAACCCTCAATATGGCCATCTTGAAGAAAATATTGTTATCTCTACTCCTCCAAAATAGATGGCTATATCAACATGTTTTTTTTTTTTACCCAAAGTCTTCTAATTATGTCTACTTGGTCCTAAATGAAAATGGTGCCAATCTGACATCTAATATGTCCACCACAGCAGCTAATTTGAAAATTTTTTTATTGCTGAAGAATATCAGAGATGGTTTCAACACTCAGCAGTTAATAGGGAGAAATGGTCTTATCTTAAATTCCTGGAAATTCTTTTTCAGCCTTTGGAGCATCAGTCCCTTCGAGGGACTCCTTGTTTGATACAGTTTAGAGGAATACATTTTTAAAGTTAATAACCGTAGATCAAAAATTACTGTAAATTGCTATTTTTAGCTCTACTGGTCATACTTCAGGAGAACTTATGGTATGGTCTGTTGTCCATTTTCCGTTGTCCTTCCATCCGTAAAAACAAGTTTGTTATTGCTACTCCTCCTAAACTATGTGGAGGATTGCCATGAAATGTTTCATACACATTCTGTCTCATGGTTTAGTTGGTGCTAAATATAAATGGTGCCAGTTGAACATCCAATATGGATGCCACAGTGACCATCTTGAAAATCTTGTTATCACCCTTCTGAATGGATGTCATTTCAACATGGGGTTTTCACTTAAAGACTTCTTATGATGTCTGGTTGGTGCTAAATGAAAATGGTGCCAATATGATGTCTGGTTGGTCCTAAATGAAAATGGTGCCAATATGATGTCTGGTTGGTCCTAAATGAAAATGGTGCCAATATGATGTCTGGTTGGTCCTAAATGAAAATGGTGCCAATATGATGTCTGGTTGGTGCTAAATGAAAATGGTGCCAATATGATGTCTGGTTGGTGCTAAATGAAAATGGTGCCAATATGATGTCCAATATGGCAACCATGACAGCCTTCTTGATTTTCTTGTTAACACTACTCCTCCTGAATGGAAAGTCATATTGACATGGGGTTTTCACCTGAAGACTTTTTATGATGTCTAGTTTGTCTAATGGAAAATGGTGTTTCTCGCACATCCAATATGGCCTCTACAGTGGCCATTTTGAAAATCTTGTTATCTCTACTCTTCATGAATTTATGGTTGTATCACCATGGTTTTTTTTACTAAAATACTTCTTATGACGTTTGGCAAAAATTAGGAAAGAGATCATGTTGTCAATTCTTTTATTTTCATGGGTATAAATTTTTATGTTTTTTTTAAACTGGTGGTTAAATTTGTGAATTGGGGGAGGGGTTCAATCGTGGATTGGTACCCTAAAAACAAGAGTCCTTAGAAGGGACTGATGATTAACAGCTGAAAAGAATTTCCAGGAATTCAAGATAAGACCATTTCTTCCTTTTAACAGCTGAGTTTTGAAACCATCTCTGATATTCTTCAGCAATAACAAGATTTTCAAATTAACTACTGTTGTGGACATATTGGATGTCAGATTGGCAGCATTTTATTCAGGATCAAGTAGACATCATTAGAAATCTTTTCGGTGAAAGCCCAATGTAAATATGACCATACCATTTTTTAACTTTGTGAAAACATCAAAGTAATAGCCCTGAATTACCTTTGGCTATCAAAAATTTTTCCTTTCATTGGTTTTAGCATTGTGTTCAATACATCCGTACTTATAGATATTCCAATACATCTGTACTTATAGATATTCCAATACATCTGTTACTTATAGATATTGAGGAATTATCATTATTATTATTTCAGTTGCCAGAGGAAGAAGAGATATTGAGCACACCACCCTCATCTGGGAAGGAAGATTCTGAATCTGAAACTGGTTCAGAGGGTGGATCAGAGTCCGAGTAAACATCGATGACAAAAGAAGAAAAGATTACAAATGTTATTCAACCTTTTTCTGAGTTCCACAATTGCTTGCTTTGCAGGTAAAGGAAACAAACAAGGATATTTCAAAATAACACATTTTCACAATCAAGAGGCATTTTTTGTTCAGAGTTGGTAACAGGTCTCTCTATGGTAATTTAGACCTGCTGAATTAAAAAATGCTTGTCACCAAACTGTAATTTACTTATTAAGGGTCCTAACATAGCTTGTATTTTGTAATCATAACATGCACTAGATGAACCTTTTTTTTAAAGAGTAGATTTTTTGAATGGCTGAACAGTTTTTGAGTTTCGTCCTGAAACACCACATTCTGTTTAAACAACCGTTTACCCTGATGCCATTCTGTACTGACCTATAACCTCTTTAAATTTAATTGCAGTGTGAAAGCCTTGGAAAGTGGGTAATTAGTCATTCTTTTGTTTCTAGAACTGTCCACTTCAGATGCAGCAACTTGGCATAAAGGCCTCGTCCACATTTTGAACATACCATTTTCCTAAAGTATGTGAAACATGTTTCAGATCTCTTTTCAAAATTATATCCATATCTATATCCTGAATAGGACCTGCCAATTTGCATATATCTGATTATTTTTAGGGGGTTTGGGGGAATTTGCTATGGTGGTCCGTTTGGCTGATCTTTGTCCACCCAGAACTCGGGTTCTGACTCTGATTTTGGGGAACAAAAAAGCCATATTAAACATATCAGCCTGCACGAAAAAGACAACAAACATTCCTTGTGCACGCTATCACTGATTACTGAGCTATTCTTACAACCAGTTCTCTGATGTAATTAGTGGGATCCATTTATCCTTCTACTAAGATCTAAAAATTATGATTAGAACAATAAGGTAATGGCCAGCTATTGAGCTAACACCAGAGATGCCAACCATTCTGAATTTGGCAGAATCTGTCCATTTTTAACCTCAAATTATGCAATTGCTATAATTTCTTTCCAATTCCAATTTTCAGGTCTGATGTAATTTTATGTAGGTGAACCACAACTTTAGTCACTGGTATATCTAGATCATAGAAATGCTTGTAATATCAGATTGTGATTCGTGGATGAATACCATGCTTTTGTAGTCTTTTCTCATTGGACTTACTTGTCACATGGCAGGAAAGATGACTGTAAAAACCATTTTAGATCAGTAAGATTTGATGCTGAAAATAAACTATTGTATAAAAATTTGAAGTATTCCTTTTTTTAAAGTTCAGATTCTGATTTATTAATGTTGGCATTCCCATTTCACATCAGTATGAATTGGCATCTTGACCACATTCAAAGTATTGATGCAAACTTTGTGACCTTGACCCCAATGACAAACGGTGAGCAAATGTGTAAGGCTGAAACATTTACACATTTAAATGGCTTAGTTTAGTTTACTATCTGTAAATGTGTACAAAGTCTGTAAACGTGTAAATGAACATCCATGTGGCTGTCATTGACAGAGGAACTACCCGTTCTAATTAAGGTCAAAAGGTGAACAAGTGTGATGCAGTATAAATTGTCCTTGGTTCATGATGATTCATTTAAAGTGTAAACAGAATCCATCATGCGGTGTGGGAAATATAAGCAAATTAACAATTTTAACCAAACTTTAACAAAACAGTCAAAGCGGCTGCAAAAGTTACTGCTATGTTTTACTTTTCGACTGAAGTGGGACTTGAGGAAAATGTATGCATTTCCAACCATTAAGTCTGTTAAAAACTATGCCTAGTGAATGTTAGTCTAAAACTGATGTGAAGTTCAGGTTTAAAATAATACTATTTTTGTATGCACTTTGATGCAAAATACAGCTTGGTAACAAGCAATTTCGGATTCAGCAGAAATTTGTTTCCAACTTTTAGCCCAAAACTTCCTCTTTAAAAAAAAAAAAATATATATATATATATATATATATATATATATATATATATATATATATATATATATATATATATATATCCACACACACATATATATATATATATATATATATATATATATATATATATATATATATATATATATATATATATATATATATATATATATATACACACACACACACACACACATATATATATATATATATATATATATATATATATATATATATATATATATAATGAACATCCATGTTCAACCCCCTTTTTTTTTAGCTGCAAAAGCTAATTTCTCTTTGACCTTATAAGTCGGGTGTATTTTGGAAGTCAAATCCGTCTGAAGGGGTGACTTGTCGTCAGTGAGTTAAAATAAACAAGCTAAATTGGATAGATAGGAAAAATGAAGACAAAACCTGTGTAAAATAAAATTTTATTTTGTGCTAGGTCGTGAATTACTGGATTTTCTTAGAGAAATAATTGTGATATTTCACTGGAGTAAAAAAAAAATATGATAATTATGATATTTATTCGCTGGCCATTAAAAGACATTATGACTAAGAAATTTCAAGTTTTTTTAAGACACTTGCATGGTGTAAAGTAAATATGGCTGCCTTGCATCTAGACAAACCGGATTCAAATCGAGCAGTGGGCAAAAATGTTATTTTTGTTCTTTTTGTTTTTATCTGCTGTTTTACCTTGAATTGGGAAGGAGCATTATGTTACTACTGATATTTTTTGTGAATATACACAAAACAGAGCAGAACATAAACAGCAAAACACAAACTATAATACAAATACAGGTTGTTCGGACTTGCACGGAAATGGAAACAATATACTTGCTAGTAAACACCCATTGTAAACAACATTGACAGACACTTCACTTTGCGGTGCGTAATATTTAATTTATCTGTAATATTTTCAAATTATTAAAATCCAAATAATTGTAGATACAAGTGTTGTGTAATGAATGAAAGGGATAAACGCAGTGCATACCATGTATGCATTTTTGAATGGGAATAGTGGCATGAAAACATAAAAATACTTGAATTGACAGTATTTATATGTATTGCAAACATCTAGAGTTTCCAATATTACTCCTAGATTTATCTAATTTTTATGTACGTCGCGCTTATAAGACAACCCCTACTCTGCATAAATAGAATTTTCAGTTAAAAAAAACATTGACTAATAAGTGAGTATATACAGTGTCTATTGATATTCATCAGACATTTAATATCTTAATTTGTTTCTGTCAAGCCATTATTTAGTGACACATTTCTGCCAACCCATTATTTAGTGACAGATATAAGTTCCTGACAAACCATTATTTAGTGATAGATTTAAATCCAGATATTATGTTCAGATGCTCTCCTATAGAAAGAGGTAAAAATGTATGCCATTTTGGGTTATGTAAGCAAAATCTATTATTCCTTACATATAAAAGTTGCATATGTTAAAATTTATTCGTCTAGAATCATGTCACCACCAGTTTTGTAGAGTTCAATCATGGAGAGAATATTTTTAATTGTTTAGTTAAGGCAAAAATTGTTTGCTTTGTTCAGATCTCAAATCACTGTACTTCTACAGTCTTCAATCAAATTCCTTCTATTGGTAAATATTGTAGATATTTCTGATGCCAGGTTGACAGCTTTTTTGATGCCTAAGTTTAAAAACATATACATGTGTATTGTAAATATGAAAAATATATGGACAAATGTGGTATAGTGTTTACATTAGTCCATTCTTATGGAACATAAAGAAGTATTACATTAAACGTTGTAAAATCAATCACACATACAGATTTTTAGTGATGCTTGTATATTATGCAAGTTTGTGTTGTCTGTGTTCATTCAGTTTTATGAAAGATTGACAGAAGCATTACATGAATTGTTGTAAAGTCTAAAACTTATCTATATTCTTGTATATTGAATGTATGAAAGATCAACAGAAGCATTGCATCAAACATTGTAAAGTTAAAAACCTATCTTGTATATCGTATATATAGTGTCATTGTTATGACATGTGTAGAGTGATTAGTTCATTTCAATAAAAGTGGTATAATGCAAAAACAGTTTTTGCTTTTTGATTTAAGGGAGCACTACTACATAACTTTTCAAAATTGTTACTTTGCTTTTGTTTGTTCTGTTAGATATGAAATGTCAAAAAATGTTGAAATTAAGTTTGTGTTCAATCTAAAAAGGCTGAAAATCGCATTTAAAGATGGTCAAACTTCAACGTACGTAGGGTTTTCGTCATGTAAAAATAGAGCTTGACAACATGTAATATGGTCATGTGACAAAACAAAATGGTAATCTAAGGTGCAAACAGCATATGAGTGGATGTTTATGCTTTCACATTAATTTATGTGATAATAAAGGACTATCTACAGTTGTCCCCGATGGGATGAAAGAGTTTTAACACATTGTAATGTATTCTTGAAGTAAAGCAGTTTTTGTAAGCAGTTTTAGAGCTGTGGATAAAGCAAGTAATTTCTTGTGCAATGGGATTGTTGGGGTCATCTCAAAGTGTTACCTATTGAAAGTTTATGTTATCACATCTCTCTCTCTCTCTCTCTCTCTCTCTCTCTCTCTCTCTCTCTCTCTCTCTCTCTCTCTCATAAAATAAAGTAATAAAAGGATGAGCCCTCTATCTGTTTATCTATATTGTAAACATATACTAATCCCAAGTTCACCCATAGTGAAAGTTAAATGTTAATAAGTGAAGCTATATAGGAGTTTCAGAATGGACATGGGAGACAGATGGACACACACACATAGATGGATAAAGTAAACCCCATATACCGCCAGCTTATTAACATGAAAGTATAAAAGGAAATATTTTTAACAAGTCACAACTCTTAACTAGTTTTCAAGAAATGAAGTGAATTTTATTGGGGTTAATGAAACATACTTTAATAGAATCAAGTATGCCTTTCTAGGCTAATATTGAAATAAAAGCAAAACTTTTTAAAAAATAATAGTAATTTGCTGGTTAAACTGGGTTCAGAGATTTTTCTCCTGATTGCATTAAACCCGGTCACTACCCATTGATTTTCAGAAGGTGGGTGGGGGATGGAATATTTTACCTCCCCAAAATAAAAATTCCAGCCCTCAAATAGCTTGGAAAAATTCTCACTCGGATTTTGTGGACAAAAAAGAAAAGAATTAACTGAGGAAATAGAAAAAAATTCTGGTTTGAAAGAAAATCCAAGGTGCCCCCACCCCCTCTTCCAAAATAAATGGTTGGTCCCTTAGCAGACAGTTTCTAGTTCTCCATTGATACAGCTATTGCAGAAAATGTAAAACTCTTGTAAAGTTTCTGTAACTTCATAAGTTAATGCAGGATAGGACTAATTTATGATATTGTATGTGTCATGTCTCACTTTCTATGAAGTTCCTAGCAGTTGGAACACTCCTCATATTCTTTGTCTATTTCACAAATATGTTCATGAGAAGAGTTCTTTGGAACCAAAATTTGTGTCATATTGAACTTATGGATAGTTTTTTTCAAAAAGAAATCTTCAGAAAAGCAGCATGTATGCATGCTCTTCACTTTTTTGCATTATTAATCCCATGCATTATTAATCCCATTCTGCAATAGCTGCATGCACAGAAAATTTATGAAAATTCCACTACAAAGGTGACTATAATGCACATACTCAAAGCACCCAAATATCACATTAGTGTTACATGGGTTGATGGTAAAAGCATATAGAATAAAACTCTGAAAGTCTACAATTTTGATTTTGAAGATGGCACCAAAACAGTGATATGTGATGCAACCTCGAGGCTTTAAGTAACAAGAGTACCACACAGCACATTATAGGCCCATCTCGTACCCTTTTCCCTATCAATGACCTTGACCTTAGAGCTACAAACCTGCCAACTGCATGATAACGTGTGGAGCTAGATACAATTTCATAAAAATATATTAGGTGGTTAAAAAGTGACATCCTAGATAAGGAAACAGGCCAGTGACTCCCCTTGTTTTTGACCTTATCCTTGGGGGCAAAGGGTATACTTATGAATACATGAGACTGATTGATTGATTGATTTTGGAATTAATGACATGTTTGGCCATATATGTCAGTATACATGAGACACTATCAAGTCCAGATATATAGCAGGCTAAAGTTGCATGAAAATACCTTCATTGGTTCAAATGTTATACCTGTACATAGACAGAGATTGCTAATTTATATTTTCCCCAAATGTGACCCTCACCTTGAGACTGACGTTCTGGCTATGGTATCTCGAATTATGATATGTAACTGGTTCAAGTTTCATTAAAATATCTTCAGTAGTTTAAAAGTTATCCTCCAGAAAATGTGCAAAATCAAAAAATTACATTTTCCCTTGCCGTGCTGTGAACTTAACCTAGTAGCAGGGGGCCTGTATATGGTATGTGACACACTGTCTAGTCATGATACATACATGGGCAGAGTTTCATGAAATCTCTCCAGCTGTCAGAAAGTTATGGGCTGGACAAGCAAAATGTTAACAGAACGATGGGCTGATATAGCGTTAACATAATTTTTCCCCGATTTAAGATGCGGTGTAAAAATGCATCTATAGTTGTATTATGATTTAACATGACACCAGAAGTGTTCTTGCCTTGACCTTGACCTTGACAAATGACATAGAATATAGTATGCAACAAACTCTCTGTAGCATACATTCTTCCTAATATCGTAAACAGCTTCAGAGCTACAGCCTGGATACAGAAATTGAATGCCTTAACATTTAAGATAGAACCATGAAAGTGGTAAATGAAACACTGTCAGATTATCATGGATATAAGCACATTCAGTTTCATCTCTCTAAATATGGGCTTTAATTCAAGACTTGGCAAGAAATATATGCATGTTGGCATGTGACCATAACTTTGTGGCTAAGATTATGAAAGTCACAAAAACTCAACATGAAAATTGTACAGTGTTGGATTATACTACTTTTAATGGCTTAAAGTTACAGCCATGACATCACAAGTAAGTAACCTTGAGATGACCTTGTCCTTACCTTTTCAGACATAATCTTGATAGTGGTACAGACACCATCCAAAATATTTTATTTTCATTACTTAAACAGCTTCTGAAAAATTACACTGACCTTTAAAATTGTATCATAAAAGTGTGTTATGTGACATGATCTTAGGTCATGATGCATGAATATACAGAGTTTAATCTCACTATCCTTGAGAATTTAAGAGCTAGAGCCTTGACAGAAAAATAGATAATGTTGATCTATGATCAAAATATTGATGAAAATACCATGAAAAATAAATGACACTTTCAGAAGTTTTGAGTTAAACATAAGTTTAATTAAACTACCTTTAATGACAGAGTTACAATCCTAAATAAAAAGTGAGTAAGCTTCACATGTGACTTTGATCTTGCTGATAGGACCATGCTATTGATACACATGATAGGTACATGTTACACCCTCAAGCTATGATTTTGCAGGGAGAAACATTTCATTCCATGATCTTTAACAACAGCTTCAGGGTGACAGTTTGGATGCACAAAAAATTATATTGACCTGAGACCCAAGTCCTGGCCTTACAGATAGGTCCATGAAAGTGCCAAGTGACAACATCAAATCATGATGTACAGTTATACCAAGTTTTATGTCTATTACTGCATTTAAAAGTTTGCAAGTTACAGCTCCAAACAAATATAGTAATGTCCACCTTTGACCCTCAAATGAGAACCATGAAAGTGGCAAATTTGACACCCTTGTCTTACAAATGTGTAAACGTTGACCAATTTTCATACCACTACTTCTATCAGATTCAGAGTTACAAACAGCACACTTAAAGTAAATGTAACCTTAATATGTGACCTTGACCTTCAAGAAAGAAAAACAACACACTCTCTAGTTCTGATAAAATTTGCAAAATATCATCCTGCCAAAAGGCTAGTTTCAGTAAACCATCCATGCAGAATAACATTGGAAGAGTTTGTACAAAATTACACAAGCATCCATGCACACTGATTAGACATTTTCTTCAAGAAGCTTATGGGCATTGTCACTTGTAGAGTTTTCACACTGGATAATTGCTTGGATAACCATCAAATTCAGTGTAATCCAAAGTGAGATACAGGAAAATATCTAGAATTAGATAAATGACATGGCATAGCATATCACCACATTTCCAATCTATATGGCTATGGGTATGGCCTGATCCAGGGGCAAATTTTTCAATACTGTAAATGTGTATTTCTCTTTTCAAATCCAGTCAACATATATATGTTTATATGGTGGGAATCTTTACAGTTTCCAAGTTATGAGCCAAGGGCAAGTCCCCTACTCAGGGGGCATGACCCAGGATATGTGTTGGATGTACAAGTGCCCATTAAGTGTATATCTAGTTCTAGGATGGGGATCTTAACAGTTTCCAAGTGATAAGCTATGGTCAAGTTCCCAATCACAGTGGCACAACCCAGGGTCTGTGCTGGATATATGCCTAATTTTGTCTCCTCATGCCCTTCAAAGCTATATATATAGTTATTGACTGGGGATCTCAACAGTTTCCAAGTGATGACCCAAGAGCAAGTCTCCTTCTTCAGGGTCTGTACTGGAAATGTGTATAATTTCTTCTCATGTCCTTCAACCAGTGTATGGTCAAAAGCTTGGAATCTCAGTTGCTTCCAAGCTATGACCCAGGGGCAAGTCCACAACATAAGTGGCATGACCTATATTTTCTGTATTACATATACCAGTATGTCTGGTTCCGTCTCATGTCCTTCAAATCTATAAACCACAGGGACGATCGCTGGGGCATGACCAGATAGTGTAACCCAGAATGGTACCAATCTGACATCCAGTATGACCACCATGGCAGCCATCTTGAAAACATCAACATGGCATTTTCACCAGAAGATTAATTATTATATCTAGTTGTTCCTGAATGAAAATGGTGCCAATCTGACCTCAAATATGGCTGAAACAATGAACATATTGAAAATATTGACACTAATTATGGATGGTCATACCCACGTGAGGTTTTAACAGTAAAGTCTTCTAATGGTGTCTAGTTTGGCCTTAAGTGAAAATGGTACTGATCTTTGATTCAATATGGCTGCCACAATCGCTAATTTTTGAAAACCTTACCGCTCAAGAATATTGGAGATGGTTTCAACACTCGGCAGTTAAAACAACAAATGGTCTTGAATTCCTTGCAATTCTTTTCAGACAGTAGAGCATCCCTTTGATAGACTCTTGTTTATTTAACCATTTTATCCCCATGTTGTCAGAAATATTGTCACTCTATCTCTACCGCCATCTTTCATTCTGCAACTCTCCTCCTTACCATCTGGGTGGAAATTCACCAACTTAGTACATATATCATGCCACAGTAACATATGCAAGAGGGATATTATTTTGGTTCCATCTCCTGAAATCACTAGATGGTGCAAAGAGGTCAAATGTACAACAATTTATATTACTGTGAAATTTGCAGATTTTTTTTTTACCAAACTTTATGTGGTCAAAGCTGGAAGACACGTAATATATGCCCAAATGAATGATGATCAAGTAGATGTAATGAGAAGAGTAGGGATTTGGTTGCTCTTGGTATTTAGCTCTACTGGTCATAGACTAGAAGAGCTTATGGGATGGTCTGTTGTCCATCGTCCGATGTCCATCCATCCATTAGCACAAGTTTGTTATCACTACTCATCCTAAACTACTAGTAGGATTGCCTTGAAACTTTACACACACACATTCATCCCATGATCTAGTTGGTCCTAAATGAAAATGGTGCAACAGTGGAAAATTATTATCGCTACTCCTCCTGAATGGATGGTCATATCAACATGGGGTTTTCACTAAAAGACTTCATATGATGCCTAGTTGGTCCTAAATGAAAATGATACTGATCTGACTTCCATTATGGCCACCACAGCAGCCATCTTGAAAATCTTGTTATCACTACTCCTCCTGAATGGATGGTCATATCAACATGGGGTTTCACCGAAAGACTTCTTATGATGTCCAGTTGGTGCTAAAAGAAAATTATGCTGATTTTACCTCAAATATGGCTGCCACAGTGGCTATCTTGAAAATCTTGTTATCGCTACTTCTCCTACATTTCCAGTTAAATCAACATGGGGTTTCCACTAAAAGACTTCTTATTATGCATAGTTGGTGTTAAATACAAATGGTGCAGATCTGACATCCAATATGGCAGCCATCTTAAAAATCTTATTATCACAACTCTACTTGAACAGAAAGTCATATTGACATGGGGTTTTCACCAGAAGACTTCTTATGATGTCCAGTTGGTCTTAAATGAAAATGGTCCTGATTTGACATTCAATATGGCCACCACAAAATCTTGTTATCGCTACTCCTCCTAAATGGATGGTCATATTAACACATACACACACGCATACACACATACATACACACATACACACATATATATATATATATATATATATATATATATATATATATATATATATATAACCATACACATGCACACACATACATACATGCATACATATGTACACATATATACAAACAAACACATATACATGCATATACATACACACACATGTGCATATAGATTAAAATCCCTAATCACAACTATCAACTCACTTAGAACATAATTTTCCATGACACCGTGAACTGTTACTTGCATTTTGTTTGAAAGAAATCTCATCATCTTGATTAGTGTCATTGTCTTCTACACTTTGATGAAGTTGATCTGGGTCTACCTGGGTTTGGAGAGAGGAAGGTGTTACATAATAAGGCACTTTGTGGCTTGTGCGTGCCCATGCAGTTGAAGGTGTAAAGAAGTTGGGTTTTGCTTGGCTAGCACTACTTGGATTTCATTATCTTGATTAGTGGCATTGTCTTGTCAACAATTTGATGAAGTGTATCTAGGTCTACCAGGGCTAGAGGAGAGGGAGATTTTAAATACTTAGGCACTGTGTAGCTTGTGTCTATTTGAGCAAGTGGGTTTGTAATTAATACTGGCCTTGCTTGGCAGGCACTGCTGAGAGTGGAGGTTATGGTCCAAGCTGAGGATAGCTGTGGTGACACAGTGCTAGTGTTAGATCTATTGTTTACGTTTTCACACAGTTCAAGAAAAGACTTCCTATGATGTCTAGCTGGTTCTAAATAAAAATGGTGCCAATCTGACATTCAATATGTCAGCCATCTTAAAAATCTTGTTATCACAACTCTACTTGAACAGAAAGTCATATTGACGTGGGTTTTCACCAGAAGACTTCTTATGATGTCCATTTGATCTTAAATGGATGATCATTATGACATGGGGTTTTCACCAAAACACTTCTAATGATGTCTACTTTGTCCTAAACAAAAATAGTGCCAAGCTGACATCCAGTATCTGTAACACAGCAGCTAATTTGAAAATCTTGTTATCGATGAAGAATATAATAAATGGTTTCTTCACTCGACAGTAAAAAGGAAGAAATTGTCTTATCTTTTATTCTTGGAAATTCTTTTCGCGCAGTTCCCTTCGAGGGATTCTTGTTACTTATAACACCTCAAAAAACATTCTGCATTTGGCCTTAAACTGTCCAGATTACAACAATAAGGTAGTCAATGAACAGATTGTTGTGTACACATGTTAGTCTTCTTAATCTGATTACTCAGCCACGCATCATTGCACCGGTCGTTGCACTGCTGAAGCAATGCCCCGTTTCACGAAGCAACGTAAATTTACGCACAGAATTTTCGTAAGTTTTAAGCGTAAGAAAATCTGACGCTATTTAGTAAGTGTGTTTCACAAAGATATCCGTAGGAAAATTTCGTTCGTCTAAGAAAATCTTTTTGCGTAAGCTACTCTTTTGTGTGGGAGCTAGGTAACAACTCGGTAAAATGTAATAGAGTACATGAAAGATCCTTCCAAAGAAAACGACAATAACAACACAATGACAACAAAATGTGGGCAAAAATGCCTTGAACTATTTACCATATTGAATGAAATATAGATATTATTTCTGATTCAAGAAAGTAGGTGCCTCTCTCTCTCTCTCTCCCTCTCTCTCTCTCTCTCTCTCTCTCTCTGTACAGTGACGGATTTATGATTTTGCTGCCACTAAGCACTGTCAGAATTGCCGCACCCCCTCACCCCTGACCAAAGCAAAACCTAAAATCAGAGTCTTTAAAGACCTTTACACCTTTAAATAATGGAAAAATCGAACTACAGCTTTTTTTAAAAACAAAATAAATACATTTGTTAACAAAGCCAGATATTCATACTTTAAAATCTTCCGTCCCCTGAATTTTGCCGCCCGAGGCAGCTGCCTTGTCAGCATAATGGGAAAACCGTCACTCTGTGTGTGTGTGTGTGTGTGTGTGTGTGTGTGTGTGTGTGTGTGTGCGAGAGAGAGACAGAGACAGAGAGAGTAAAAGAGAGAGAGATTGTCGAGCTACAAGTCGATAAATATACAGAATTTAACTTTGTTGAAGGAAACGTCTAAGCCATACTTCTTTATTTATCTATATCAAAATGGTTGTCTAATCACTTCACTATATTTATCGACATTTATTTCCTTCAAATACATGAATGTACTTGGAGGTCCCGAGGCTGTCGTTTCCAACGACCTACCAGCAGAGTCCAACATTATATACGAGAAGGTAAATGTGGCGTTTATGGAATCCTTTGCGTCATCTACAACCTTCCGAACTTATTTGATATTCATTGCAATACTAAGAATAAAGTTTTAATTGGTTTTTAATTTCACTTTTGCTTCAATTATTTGCATTGTAAGACCAAAAGCTGAAAAAATGCTCCATTCATTCGTGCTTTAACACCCCCTCTCTGTGTATAGGCTCGTCAAACCTTTGAATAAAATTAAATTGTATTCAGTGGGAATTGATGTAGATCCATTTCTTTAGATCGGAAATCGTCTCAAAATGAGGAATAACCGTATGAAACAAAAGGGATTTATTCCCGATATATATTAGTCAGGGAGCATGTGAAGTCCCGTAGGAATTTTGTGATGGAAGCAAACCACTTGTCTAGATATTTTAAGGGGACCCCAAATAACAATTAAAAAATTGTTGGCAGTCTGGGAATTTGCTCTGATGTGTCGGCTATGAATTATAATCCAAAATGTCGGTCTGAAGCCATTTCGGTCAAAGAGATAAAGACAATTGTAAGTGTATAAAATGGACCGTTTATACCTTAAATATCTCAATATGTATGAAAAATGAAAATACAGCAATCAGACTGACCGCAGACATTGGCTATTCATTCATAACATGAGTTTATGAAAAACTAAATTGTCACTTTAAAATAAAACAATGATAGAGTTTTTACGACTTATCAAATATGTTAACCTGAGCCGAGGAAATGGAAGAGTCTGGCAAGAAATTATTCTAAGTACTGCTATCACTCATCATATAAACCTTGTGTATTGATTGCTTTAAATTCTGACATTTACAGACCGATCCACATCTAAGTCTTTGCTGATAGATGTTACATTGTTATAGGGAAACGTAGACTTACTGCACTGAGTGCTTAATATGTAAGAGTGTAATGCTACCATACAAGCAGCGTCCATATTTGCAATTACACCAGATAGCTCACATGAGCATGTCATCATCTTCTCCATCCTCCTCCTCCTCCTCCTCCTCATGCACTGGGTTCGCCTGTTCCATGTTGTCACACGCCTCCCCCAATGTCGGAACAGCCACATATGTCAGTGCAGCTGAACCCTGCTTTCCGACTTGATGCATATCTTCATAATATATCTGAAGAAGAATTTGTTCAGCTCTTACTAGGTAGGGAATTCCCCTACATTTGTGGACTGAATGACCCCGAAATCTACAGATATTGTATGATGTCAGCTGCAATATTTTTTGCAGGAAGCTTACATGAATTTTACAACTAATTGGAATATTTGTTTGTTTGTTTGTTTTTTGTTTGTTTGTTTGTATTTGTTTGTTTTTTGTTTTTCTTCAAAAAAGATGCTAACTAAAGAAACGATGATAAATCAATGAATGAACTCAAAATTATCCCGCTGGGTTACCCCACAGATACTTTGATTTCACAGCATTGATTATGTCGTTGTATAACTGTTCATACTTTTGATGTAATATTTATCCTAGTTCTTAACCTTGAAAATTGTATTGTGTACCTCATATGTATGTTGAGTTGAAGAACATATGAATGACTGATTTATTTATATTAAACGCCATCAAGATTAGGATGATATAACACGTGTCAGCATTTCACAAATAGAATGGAAAATCTCGACTTTAAAATATTTGCTTAATGCCTAATTAATTGATTGCGTTATCTGATCCATTGAAATGTACTCAGTAAGACCACTCACCCGGTAGGGGACAACCATATCGCCTTTCTCCCTACGATGGTAGACTGTAGCGGTCGTCAAATGGCCTGAACTATTCCTTATCGGGTGACGCTGGTATGGTACGGAGGGATCATACCAATCCAACATAGAAAAAAAAATGTATATTCCTATTTATGCATGGATGAGTTTGTTATTTATGTAATTGTAATTCGTGTCCTTGTCATTCTCGTGTCTGTGTCATATTAATATCCTAAAGGAGGAAATAAAGATTGAATGCTAATTTCTTCCGCTTTTCGAGTGATTGCCCCGCTGTTTGACAAAGTGTATTACCAGAACTTTGTGTACTCGAGTAAACAGGCATCTGCGTAAATTTGGACGCTGTTATTTTAATATTCGGTTGAAAATATTTCAATCGAATTTTGATACCTATGGTCAAAATTTACCTTATGTATACAGAGGCAGCTTATAATTTGCTATACTAATACTTTGCTCAGTTTTATAAATGCAGCAATGTTTGTTAATAACAATATTTGTAGCTTTGAGGAATCATTACACAAATATGCAATTTCAATGGAAATAGGAACATAAACAAGCGTGAATAGTTTATTAATCTCACTATGGAATCATAATAAACCAGTGGGAATAGTATATTAGTCTCTCTATCGAATCAATGTGTCGAAATGAAACGTTGTGCAATATCCAATTGGAACTAAATACTGTTCAGATGTTGTGGATAATACCAACCAAGATTTTTTTTTTTTTTTTTTTTAAACTTTCCATTTAAAATATTCTTCAATAACACAGACGTCCATTTTATATTACATTCTTGTTTGATCTGACACGTATTTTTTAAAGTCTAAGTACCACAGAATCAGCATGAAAGAATTCTTCTTATTGTCCATTATTAAAATATTTATTAATTCCAGTTTCTTGAGGATACGACTATCTGATTATGGTGATAATGATGATGATAATGATGATGATCGTTTACAGTAAGGACTGTTTGAATTTTTTTCCTTTGATTTACAGCTGCTATTACCATAAGGAATGGAAATGTTGACATCGTCACATGTAAACACGCAGAACAAATTATTTTACGTAATGGATAGTAGCTATGGAAAAGAACTTAGTCTACTGGTTTAGATTTTCCGCATCTTAATTTATCTCTTTACTAACATCACTATATTCTATATCCCGTTAGGTGGAATACGTCTCTGAATATCAGCACTTCCTGACCCTGACATACCGTATATAAAAGGGTAATATTTCGGCCGTGATTTTTGACGAATTTTATTAAAATTGGTGATTTAATGTCTCACTTATATATGCTTTTCGGGCTAATCAACAAAGTAAAATGTATCATACGCATATTAAATATTTACATGTGATTCTTTTACAGAGAGCGTTTATAAACATGTTTAAAAATAGTTATGTTAGAGAAAGACCCACTATACGGTATATACCGAAATGTCAGGGCGCATCTCAAAATAACCCGCTCTCTGACTCTCGCTCTCCACGAAAATATTTACGAAAAAAGTTTGCATTTACGCCTGCCTGGAACTTGCCGTGAAGTTACGTACAAATGTAAGGGAAACTTACGAAAAACGTACGCAATTCTCGTTAATGAAACACCCATAATCACGTACGAAAGTCGTACGTAAAAACTTAAGAAAATCTTGGGCGTACGAAGTTTTGTGAAACGGTGCCCAGTTCGGTGTCCATTATACTGGTTTCGGCTGGTTTCTGAATTGTGTGGATTGTGTAAAAATATCTTTTGTCTTCTCTTTTCAGATTTAAAAAAAATCTTTTAATTTTTAAAAGCAACTATAAAATGGTAGGTGCGGTAGACGGCCTTAAAAATGATATTTTTGTCCTACCGCCAGTAGAATCACCAGCATGATTTAGCGGAGTTGTTACCCCTTATTGGATGCCATTTGCTAGATAAATTGTCTTTGATATGAAGATATACCTTTTTGTTTCCATATAATAATTTCCTTAATTATTATTGGATTTCAAGATAATTTTATTTTAAGCCAATATTGATATAACTTCAGTGGAATTTGATTATCAGCTTCATATGTCATTATTTAGTGGAGTTAATGGCTACTGAATTCGGACCATCATTTTGTATATTGATGGAACCTAGCTCATCTGATTTCATTTGTCAGTGTTCTTCAGCGTCAATAGTCTCTTCCTTTACAAATGTACCTTAAGTCATTTCACCATTGTCAGCTAGACCTTTCCTCTACAAAACTACACTCCCCTACTTGCAATGAAAAGCGGGGGATATCAATTTCAGGACTTGTTTTTTTTTTAATTTGTTTTATGTCCTTTTGCCAAATTATGAGGTAATCAAGAACATTGCTACCTCCAGGTATTAATAATTTTTTTTTGTAAAATAGAAAATACTGGTATAAAATCTACACAAAACATTCATTTTACAGTGTTCAGAAAATACTGTATGTCAGAGAGGTGTACAGAAACAATATAAAAATGTTAACCATGTTCTAAATATTCGGTTCAGACAAATGGCGTAGCTGGTTATACCATTTATGACAGGTTTTAGTTAAATATTCCACCATTCAATCATGGAAGAATACAACAGACAATTATCCTTCTTCTGAATGCAGACATGCTGTTGATATTGTGTTTAGCACACAACAAATTAAGATCAAATAAATAATAATAATAATAATAATAATAATAATAATAAAAATAATAAACACTTTATTTGATGAGGGTATCTCAGTTGGTAATAACATACTATAATCCTCCCCTAAGGCCCTCAGGGATACATTAAGTATAAAAGCCCAAAATTTATATGATATGCATTAAGAGAGTACATTTGAGTGCATGCATTTCGATATTTACAATGACAACTGCCTTTCAAGAGAATGGTTATGCAATTTTGTTTTGAACACATTTAGATTTGTTTCCCATCTAATGGTTATGGAGAGTTAATTCCATAAAAAGTACCAGAGTAAGCAAATGATTTTTTAAAAAGTATTTTTTGTTAGAAATGGTGTTCTGCAGTGATCATTTGTAATCGATCTCAATTTAGGTCCTTACCCACTGCACATTAATCAATTTTTCATTATGAAAAACATTTGACTAGACTATGTCAAAGGCCTCCATTTGCACCACATGAACTGTTAAACCCAAAAATGCTTAATTTGCTGGTTCCTACAAATAACTGATGATTATTTGTGTTTGGTATTAAATTACCAGTCACAATTTTAGTTAGTATTGACACTGAAATCAGATATCACTAAGCCTTGTTGTATGTCAAGCTTTGGCAGAATTTTAAAAGAGAGAAAGTTGAAGTTAACAAAGTGTAATTTTTATCACACCTTCATTTGAGAGATGTTTTGTCACAGTAATTCGTGAAAAATAGTCTTCCAATAAATCCAGATATGTGTGCTCTAATTCAAGGTCTTACAGCTGGGAGCACAAACTTGGTATGGTGGTGCATTCTGTAGGTCTGTCTAGCAGGTAAAGAAACTAAAAAACGTGGTATATTGTGGAATTCTGTAGGTCTGACTAGCAGGTCAAGAACTAAAAAACTTGGTATATTGTGGAATTCTGTAGGTCTGACTAGCAGGTCAAGAACTAAAAAACTTGGTATGGTGGGGCATTCTGTAGCTCTGTCTAGCAGGTAAAAAACTATTAAAAAACTTGGTATGGTGGGGCATTCTGTAGCTCTGTCTAGCAGGTAAAAAACTATTAAAAAATTTGGTATGGTGGGGCATTCTGTAGCTCTGTCTAGTGTCTAACAGGTAAAGAACTAAAAAAAAACTTGTTATGGTGGGGCATTCTGTAGCTCTGTCTAGCAGGTAAAGAACTAAAAAAACTTGTTATGGTGGGGCATTCTATAGATCTGTCTAGTGTCTAGCAGGTAAAGAACTAAAAAAAAACTTGTTATGGTGGGGCATTCTGTAGATCTGTCTAGTGTCTAGCAGGTAAAGAACTAAAGAACTTGGTATGGTGGGGCATTCTGTAGGTCTGTCTAGCAGGTAAAGAACTAAAATAAAATTGGTCTTTGTGACGGACCAAAATTGGATGTATGCTTCTTTTGGAGCGGCAGTTTAAGAAAATTGTATCACATGTACATGAAATGAAATTAAAAGACAAACGACAATAATCTTGTGCAGCTGTATATTTTTTTGCATGTGTTTCTTCAGATACAAATAGAAAAATAGATGATGTTAGGGTATCTCACAAATAGAAAAAAAAAATAGATGATGTTACGGTATCTCAACATTTATTCATATAGAAAAATAGATGATCTTACGGTATCTCAACATTTATTCATTTAGAAAAATAGATGATGTTACGGTATCTGAACATTTATTCATATAGAAAAATAGATGATGTTGCGGTATCTGAACATTTATTCATATAGAAAAATAGATGATGTTACGGTATCTGAACATTTATTAATATAGAAAAATAGATGATGTTACGGTATCTGAACATTTATTCATATAGAAAAAAAAATGATGTTACGGTATCTCAACATTTATTCATATAGAAAAATAGATGATGTTACGGTATCTCAACATTTATTAATATAGAAAAATAGATGATGTTACGGTATCTCAACGATAATTCACAATGAGGTAAATCTGTATTGAAAACTCAATCAGTTTAGAAATTAATGATTTGTTTAAAAAGGCTTTCAGAATACTGGGTCACTGGTATGGAACAACATTCCCAGTGATATAAGGCATGTTCCTAGGATTTATTATTTTCATAATCAATGTCTTAAATAGATGAAATACTAAGATGGTCAAACAGTTTTAAGTAATATAAATACCTCAGACTTTTCTCTGCTTATACATATCTTTCACTGATGATTTTTAAAAATATAATATGATATTTCTGTGCTCACTGATGCTTGTCTATGTCTTATGTGCCTGATACTTTGTTTCGTTTTCAGAATAACTCAATTCTTTACTGTTAAGCCTAATTGTTATCACATAGTGATGTATATACTGTATATATTGTACATAACAGAAGACCTCAAGGTCGATTAGTTCATATAACTAATTGAGTTATCTTCTCTAAATAAAGTAATTATTTTTGTTGTTGTTGTTGTTGTTGTTATTATTATTATTATTATTATTATTATTATTATTATTATTATTATTATTCTTACATACATACATGTGACAGAACCAGGCCATGAAATGGTAAATTGTGCTCTGCCACAAAATTGGCAAACAAAGTCTCTGCCAGTGCCACTTTATCCACTTTTGATCCAGTCTAAAACAAGGCCTGCAGAGTGGGTGTGTTTGTTACAATCTTCAATAATCAATACTCATATGCGATTGTATCTGCATATGCCTGGTTACATCATTTCTTCCTCCATATACTATCTTAAAATCCACTTTGCATGAAACACATAATGCAAACTCAGAATCTTTGTTACTCGCCTGTACACAATTAAACTCTGATTTCCAAGCATTGCTGAGCTGCAGTATTGTTCTAATATTTCATGGTAATATTGTGTTCATGCAATTTTTAGTTCTACTAGTCACAGGCCAGAAGAGCTTCTGGGATGGCCTGTTTTCTGTCATTCATCCGTCTATCATTGGCATAAGTCTGTTCTCTACTTCTAAACTATTTGGAGAATTGCCATTAACTTGTACACACTCACTCATCCGAATATTTAGTTGGTCCCAAATGAAAATTGCGCCACTTGGACATCCAATATGGATGCCACAGTGGCCATCTTGTAAATCTTGTTATCGCTACTCCTTTTTAATGGATGGTAATATCAGCCCTGAAAGACTTCTTATGATGTCTAGTTGGTCCTAAATGAAAAGTGTGCCATCTGACCTCCAATATGGCTGTCATGGAGGCCATCTCGAAAATCTTGTTATTACTGCTTCTCTTTTGAGTTATTGCCCTTTTCGACATACAACTCGATACAATATATGGCACAATCTTTTGACCGCAACTCATAGTCTGTCAGTAATAAATGGATTTTTGTGATACTTGGTTATATATGGGTCATCATCTGGAGATGAGCATATTATTCGATCAATAGTTACTCCCATTTCAACTTAAAGCTGGATGCTATACATGATATTGTCCTGTGAGTGCAAGTAGTTCCACAGTTACTAATATATTTATGTGGTACTTGAACATATTATGGTCATTATATGAAAATGTGCATATTGACCAATCGGTAGGCTTCTGTAATTTTTTTAAAGAGTTCTTGCCCATTTTCACATGCAGCTAGAGGCAACTGGTCTCTCAGTTTTAGATGGAGACTTACTTTAGATAAACTTATTTACATCACTGGCATTTCGGTGGGATGCGGGAGAGACGGGGGTGTATTTATGTGAGCATTTTGCTGACCATTTCGCTATTTAACCAAAGTTATGTTTTTGTTAGCTTCCCTAGCAACCAGATGGTTTCCACAGCAATAAAAAGTAAAACGTTTATTCAACATCTCCAAAACTTACTTAGCCAAATTTTGTCAAACTTTATTACAATATTTCTTAGTGCTACCAAAATTGTGTTTTTTATGGCTTCCATTTCAGCCGTTTGGTTTCCATAACAATCGCGTGGAAAATGTAATTTTGAAATTGTTTTTCAAACTACTGGGCAAGCCCTTAGCAATATTTTTAGAAATGTTTTTTATAATATGTTCTTCCGAAACTGAGATTTGGGTGGCTTCTGTAGAAATCATGTGGCTTCCATAGCAAATATGTCAACTTTTTTCAAGTTTCCTCTGAAACCATTATATTTGATCAAACTTTAGAGAAATTTAAAGTTGGCATTATTAATATTTTTAGCATCCATATCAACTAATTTGAAAATATTATTTAACATCTCCAATACTTCATGACAAACTGAAATAAAAATATTTTGTATGACACGTTCTACCCATGGTCTTCCAAGAATGAATTTTCACTGGTTCCCTTGCAACCGTTCGGTATCTATAGCAAGTACGCATTTCAACCAAAATTACCTGGCCAATTGGAGTTATATTTGTCTTGTAGACTAGTGTGAGCCAGGTGAGTCATCTCAGACCCACTTTGGACTATTTTTTCTTTCTTATTTTATCACAGCATAATGCACTGACATTTCTCTTCCTTGATGTTGAAAAATACAAATGAACAATAATAAATTCCCTGTTGTTCGTTACCTGTTGTCTGCCTTTTTTGTCTTAATGTAACTACTTTTAATTATTTAGCTATTTCTGTCCTTTTCAAAAGCAAACCTCTACATACATGGTTTGGAAGGAAATCCGAAATTCCAGGGTTTTGTGTGTTAAATGGAGAGGAATTAGACAAACTTGGTTTGTTTTTTTTTCTTTTTCTTCTCTCTCCTGTTTTTGTTGCTGTTGTCAGTTTTGCGACCAAAGGAGATTCATTGGAGTTGTTCTTGATTTACCAAGACTAATGCTACGAAAACATTTATTCTTTCTCCGTCTTCTTGATGCTCTAATTCCATCTGTACAGCCTGTTTTTCCACATGACACATTCCTTCTGGGATCTTCATCACATTCATGTTTGCATGGGGTAGACTGCTTCTTCGATAATAGCCGTAGTTGTTCGAATATGTATACAGATTTACTGTGTGCTATTTATAGAAGTCAAAAATGACATGGCCACTTTACCAAATCTGAAATTCTTACTTCAATTATCTATGTAAACCCAAATATTTTACGAGGACAACAATTTTCTAGAGTTTTCATTGTTGTCATAATTTAGAGAGGTGCTGCTTTAAGTAAAATGTATATAATATATAAAGTATACAGGATATCTTATAAAGTTTATAAGATATCTAATATACAGTTCATGAAATATATGGTTTTGGAATAAACAGTAATCTGGCATACCATATTAATCTGATCCAAATCTGCACTAATCATTCTATTTTGATTGAAGCTTAACCGACTGGATATAGTGTCCATCCAACCCGACTAATCTGGTCTGGAAATTGTACAACTTTTATTCCTGAATTAGAGCTTGTAATTTCGTGTCAACCAGTCAAACAGAACTTTACTTTTGAAAGGTCAGTTTTCACTGGCTTAGAGTGAAAACTTAATCTCAAACTCCGAGCTTTATGACCTTCACGACAGGTGTCTATCCAACTTGGTGTCTGAACGAATCCAGTTTTTGCCGTCATATGGAAATATGGCCGATGGTTAGTATGAGCGGAATACCTTTTAACCCTGATCTACCGACATTTCAAGTGACATACGATAAGATTTCAGCACAGTTGCATTGTCTTCAAGTGCAAAAATCGCAAGCTCCAACTGACCAATCGGATCGCAATAACTTGTTATATTCTTATCTAAATTATTGTTTTAAATAGACAGTAGTAAAAGCTCATTAGAGCTCGTGTTGTATATGTTGTAAGCATATGCACCGACTTTAAATAATACTTGAACTTGAACGTTGATTAGTCAATCGAATATAGTAAAATGATCGATAGAGTGACGGTTTATTTATTTGCTAGAATGGTTAACAAAACCTAATTTTGCGTAAGCGTTGGGGCGGGGGTGGGGCGGTCTGCGTGTGACTGTTGGTATCATACAAAAATACAATCATTGTATACACTGGGTTTTCAGTTCTATGTCTGGACTTTGAGTCCGTACAAGTGAGTATCTGTAAACAATAGACAAACGAGGGAACACAATGGAGGTTTTAATGTGGCATGTCTTTCAGATGGGCGCTCTTGTGTGTGTGTGTGTGTGTGTGTGTGTGTGTGTGTGTGTGTGTGTTTGTGTGTGTTGTACGGTTTATCGGTATCGATACCAGCATCTACAAAAGACCGAAAAGGTAATATGTTGTTAGTAATTATGAGGTTGCTCTCAATAATTCTGACGTACTAACGTCTTGATTGATTGATTGTGCGGTTACTATATATATAGAAAATAATCCATCTTTTATGACTGACGTGCAAATAAACTAGTCCTTTATATGCGTTGTGGTCAGTCACACAAATGTTTACACGATAGTTTGGAGGAAGGCATACCCATGAGTTTGAGTTTGAGATTGAGTCTTTGCTTTTAGCCAATCAAAAGCGACTTTTCAAAAGAAAAGTCCTCATTGATTGGTTGACATAAAATCTCAAGCTTAAATGTTATATTATTTTCAGGCCAGATCGTTTATCTCGCATTGCTGAATCCTTGGTTCTAAACATTGATCTTGACTCAGAAAATGTAAATTATTATGGTGACAAGGAAGCGAGAATATCCTTAGCAACCTGTTGTGAATAAGACAAGACCGTTCGTATGGCAAAATAGTATCTAAACTTATGTAAAAAGAATAATATTGGTTTCTTATATGATATCAGTGGTTTTAAAAATAAGTTGTAACGGAGTAATTTAGAAAAGTTATGAACTTTCTTTATTGGAGACAAAATCATCGAAACAAGAATAATCATTGTGTCATTAAATCTTTTTTATTCGAAGGGTATTTAAAAAGTTCTGAATACTAGTGCGCTGTAAACAAAGTTCTTAATTAGTGAACAGTACGTCAGTGCATCCTCTCAAAGAACTCCCCATGCACCTCTACACACTTTCTCAGTCTGATTATCATTTTGTATTAACTTTTTGGTATGTTGTTCACACATAAAAAGGCATAAAAATGTCTAGTAACACTAGCAGAGTCAGGCACAGGTACCTGGACAAACGGACCTTTTGCATCGAAAAATAATGCATATAAAACTCTCTTGACACTTCGACTACGTCGATCGATTTGTGCTCTCTGCTCGTTTTCTCCGACTCAAACTTTATTATTTTTTCTTAGGTCGGATTCATAAGCATAAATCCATATTTCATCTCCTGTGACAATCTCATCCAAACGTCTATGGTCACTTTTTTCATATTTGGCGAGTAGCTCTTTGTCGATTTCAACCCAAGTGTGTTTTTGATCAACCGTCAACAAATGCGGGACCCATCTTGCACAAACCTTTTCGATTCTTCAATATATTAAAAACAGCTGACAAATTAATGCCAGTGATAACAAAAAATATCTTCCACTGTGTATCGAACATCTTTGTTAATTGCCCCCCCACCCCACCCCTCATAGTAGCCACTTCCCGCCCAGAACGTGGGTCATCTTCCATGGATTCTCGACCATCTTTAAAACGATGACACCACCTCAAAATTGTGGAATATGACAGAGAATTGCATCCAAAAACTGTATCCGAGTCAGCCTTGATATCAGTCGGAAAGAAACCTACGAGCGATCTTTGTACAGTAGGAGAATTGTTTTCCTCCTCCGACATTTTACGCCACTCATTTACCTATGTTTCGTCACATGCATATATCTCCAAGTGTCTGGCTTGCTGCGCTGCAGCTGCAAATTATTTTATAGAACGTAATTTTGTCTATCGATTGGAATTACATTTATTGACAGGTTCAAAGAAACAAAAAAGTTATAACAAAATATTCGGAACATTTCAGACACCCCTCGTATCGGTTGCAACTAGGTTTCAATGCCTCATTTCGAAAATAAATTTGTAGGCTAGTAACGAGATTTTGAGTTAGAACTGTTGACGAAAAAAATAAATATTATCAACATGTCGAGTACCTATTACTACGAGGAATCATGTTGTGATACCGATTTGATCTGTATATAACGCTAACCCAGCTGTGAAAGGCGTTGAACCATAATTCACCGGCATATCAGGGTCTACACTCCATGCTTGAATTCATGTGTAGAGCAAACAACGTTGACCTTGATCTGCTATCACATTATTTGATGGCTAATCTGGATCAGTGCTGTTTACAGTTAGGTGTGTTTTATACACAGTCAAGGTTTGTAGCAGGAAGTCTTTCAAAACGATTCTTGAAAAATGAACTGATTTTTATTACTCACAAGTGATAAATCCATTATCTAATAAGGATGCTTTGTATTAGGAAATATGAATTTCTTTACACCCCCACCCCCCGTTTTTGTCTTTCAGGCAATAGGTGACCAGACATAAAGTTTGCAAACGTCGTCCATCATCCTTCATCCTTCCATCGTGATGGTAGAACCTGAAGTTTAGTCTCAGCGGGGTGTATAAAAAAAGCGATACAGAAATAGAGCTAAGAAGTCAAGGAAAACAAATCAGATTTAGTTTTGTCGGTTTTAGGAAACCGAAAATTAATATCTCTTCGGATCAGTCAAATGATGTACAATGTAAATTGATGGCGATCAAATGCTCTTAACAACAAAGGTACTTTCTATTAATATAAATGAAACAACAGACACAACATTTTTCACTCTTTCTTGTTTCTTAACCAGTCCTAACTTTTGTCGTAGCGAATTCAGCAGTCCGTAACGGGACCATGAGCAAGACTCCATTATACGGAATATTCAATTGAATATTATCCTATTTTTATATTGGCATATCAATATACGATGTGGGTCAAATTGTGACACCCTGCCCCTTCATGTCACAGTTTATGGAGACTTGCAACGTTTCTCCCCAAGTATCCATAAATCCTCCTGTCCAGCCGTCATTTCTGAGGCAGTTAATGTCAAAGGTTTATGGCAAGCCAAATTAATATTTATTCTAAAAACTAGATATATTATAAACTTTATGAGATATTTTATGTACTTTATAAGATATCTTATATACTTTATAAGAAATCATATATGTTTATAAGATATCTTAATATGTTTATGACATGTCTTATTAACTATATTTTATAATTTCATTTGGTTTGTAAGATATCTTATATCATTTATAAGATATTTAGTAAAGTTCATAAGATATCTTATAAATTTGATAAAATATCTTATATACTTACTCACGGTTGAATGCCAGATCATTTTGAGAAGTGTCAGTAATGATGAATATATGCAGCAAAACGTATCTACATCGGACACTGTTAACACCAAACATTATTGACATTGTATACAAGTAGCCAATATACAGAGGTTTGATTAGTATTAGACTGGCCCTTTCGGGATTAGTATTAGACTGGTCCTATTCGGATTAGTATTAGACTGGCCCTTTTGGGATTAGTATTAGACTGGTCCTATTCGGATTAGTATTAGACTCGCCCTATTGGGATTAGTATTAGACTGGTCTTATCGGGATTAGTTTTAGACTGGTCCAATTGGAATTAGTATTAGACTGGTCTAATTGGAATTAGTATTAGACTGGTCCTATTGGGATTAGTATTAGACTGGTCCAATTGGAATTAATATTAGACTGGCCATATTGGGATTAGTATTAGACTGGTCCTATTGAGACCACAATATATGGCCAGTCTGCAGGGATCTTAAAAAGATAGTTAATGCAGATATCTCAAACATTTTGTAAGATATCTAATAATCTTTAAAAGATATCTAATAAATTATATAAAATATCTTATAAATTAAATAAGATATCTTATAAACTTTGTAAAATATATTAATTTTAGTTGCTTTTTTATAGATATTTTATACAGTTTATAAGATATCTGATAACATTTATAACATCTCTGATTATTTTTATAGGATATCTTATAAAATATAAGATACTTTATATATTAAACAATTTTAAAGCATATATTATACAATTGGTGAGGTATCTTATAAAGTTTAAAAGATATCTTATATAGGTCATGAGATACCTGTGTTATATATATATATAAATTTGGCTTGCCATAGAGGTTTGTGTTAAGTATTACACGGATATGCATTTTGGACAAATCAGCCAATATACTTCTTTTTCCCAATTCTTTTCGGTGTACATTTTCGTATGCTGAACTGGCAATCCCACTAGGGAGTGGAATGATAATGAGACTTGAGTTAAGTTAATGATACTAGCCCAGTGTGATGTGACTGTTTATTGGTATTATAAATACGGGTGTATGATGATGTAAATAAACTATATAGGTGATAATGTGACTCCAGTTAGTTAAAAGGCATTTAGTATCCATGAAAATAGGACTGAACACGCCGTCAGCATACAAATAAACTAATCGTCCCTAAAGTTGCACATGCATCCAGTTTAAAAATCAGTGGGTTATATACATGAAAGAAGTATACTGTAGTAGAAATGTTGCAAAACCCGAGGAGCACGAGTTAGGTCTGAACACCTATTAAGCAAATATCGAAAGCATGATAAGAGTTTACAAATCCGTGGGTTGTATATATTCATATGAAATGAATATGCTCAGTATAATGTTGAACAGTGTCATGACTAGACAGTGGAATATACTGATCGCTGGACTAACAGAAAATTAGCATGGATAACATATATAAGTAAAAATATACATGGAGAGATAAGTGTAAAAAATAATAAGTGATGACGATGTCAAACATTGATATGGATGGGGTGGGAGGAGATTTGAAAACCAAAGATGTAAAGCGCAGTTATGCGACTCCAGACAAATATGAAGAACCTGATTGGCTGAATTGAGCATGTGACCACTCTGATCGAGATGACTGGATCACTGGTAGTTTGACTAAAATTAATGTAAGACCTAAGTACGGCACCTATTACCAGTCTCACATAACATTTATGGACTGTAAGACCTTTTATGCTGAACTGGCAATCCTACTGGGCAGATGAATGACAATGAGACTTGAATTGATGATACTAGGCCCCAGTGGAGTGGCGGTATATTGTTATTGTAATACGGTTGCATGATGATGTAATAACAATTCATAGATGATAATTTTACTACAATTAGTTAAAAGGCATTTAGTATCCCTGAAAATGGAGCTGTAGTTGTCATAACTGGCAGGAAAAGACTGACATCGAATCCCTGCCAGAGCCCGATCAGCGTTGTAGATCCCAGTTAGAAAAATGAGTTTCCTTGTTTTTCCCATCGAATCAAGTACATTTAATAATTTTTTTGCTGCAGCATACGATCATTAGGAGAGATTAACAAATATTATGAAATAGTATATGTGAAGTGTAATGGTCTTTATTTACAAAACTTCAGCATGAATTTTCGAATGCATTAAAAGCAGGATTCAAAATCCAAAAACATCAAACAGTCAAGAAAATGATAAAATTACAAGAAGGCATAATTCAGTGTTAAATGAGGTATAAAGAGACACTTTTTATTGATAGATGTACAGTATATCAGTCACTTTTTTATAGATAGATGTACAGTAAATCAGTCACTTTGTTATAGATAGATGTACAGTATATCAGTCACTTTTTATAGATAGATGTACAGTATATCAGTCACTTTTTATAGATAGATGTACAATAAATCAGTCACTTTTTATAGATAGATGTACAATAAATCAGTCACTTTTTATAGATAGATGTACAGTATATCAGTCACTTTGTTATAGATAGATGTACAGTAAATCAGTCACTTTTTATAGATAGATGTATTATAGATAGATGTACAGTATATCAGTCACTTTTTATAGATAGATGTACAGTATATCAGTCACTTTTTATAGATAGATGTACAGTAAATCAGTCACTTTTTATAGATAGATATCAGTCACTTTTTATAGATAGATGTATTATAGATAGATGTACAGTATATCAGTCACTTTTTATAGATAGATGTATTATAGATAGATGTACAGTATCAGTCACTTTTTATAGATAGATGTACAGTATATCAGTCACTTTTATAGAGAGAGTTACAGTAAATCAAGAGAAAGACAAATACAAACACACGGAATTTAAAACATCAGCATGCAGACATCTACTATTTCATTCATATATTACACTAAATAGTCCTTTACAAATAATTGTACTGTTTGATTTCAAGAAAAAAGAACATACTGAGCACTGACAGAGAAATGAATGAACAGTCTCAACAGCATAATCTATTTGATATCTTTTTCACACAAATATCAAGCGGGCTTCTAAATGTAAAACTGCTCGTGAGCATAATAAACATCGGAAATTTGATTAAAAATGAGAATTTGTTTATTTTCATAATATACATCAATCGTGTATAAAATTGGACTCCATCATGAACAATAAAGTTTAACTGAATTATGCCCCTGAATTATAGAATTATATAGTATAGGTTTCTGTAATTACAAATATGGATGAAATTGAACCATTACAGGATATTCGCAATTTGAGCTACATTGCAGCTTTTGTATTGAAATAAAACGACAGATCGAGTTGGTATAGAGATAATGCATGACTCCCGTCGAAATTATAGACTACTCCTTGCTTCAATTTTTTTCCAGAATAAAATGATCAAATGAAGCTACTTTATTTTATTGAATTGTGGTATTATTAACTTATAAGCAGATATATAAATTTTGGACAGGAATACAAAAATTGTTCCTTGGGGAAAAAGATATAGAAGACACCGTACCGAACTGGTTATCGACTTACAAAATAGACAGAATGAATCGCCTAATACATTGAACCATATGATACGTTTGATTCTTGATTTAATACTTAAGTATAGGGGGGGGGGGGGCTTGCACATTTATTCCTACTGAGGTCTATCTGTATTTTACTCGAATCGGATACAATATTATTTCTTTTATTTTCAAACCCAGAACATCACTGGGGACCTTTTGCAATTAAAATATTTAAATGGGTATCCTTTCTAGACAAGGACTCTATGGCTTAAGATTTATGCATTTATTAAGACTAATTTTCTTTAACAGGAAACACTACATGAGTAGACTTTGCCCTGAAAGCACCAAATGTTTTTTTTTTTGTTGTTATTATAGCGAGTGAAACAAATGATAATACATGTATAAATTAATTAAAAGACTACAAAAATATAAAAATATAATAATACTTTCAACAATAATCAGTGAGATAGAATCTGTAAAAACTGGATCTGCATGCCATGCATATCATCAATCACCATTTCCAACAGGAAATACCACCGCCATATAAAATAAGGTCAAGTGAAGAAAAATGTAATTGTCACTTCTACGGTTTTTAAAAAAATGTCTCTTGACATGTCAATGTTTGCTTTTCAGATGGTTTGAATTTTTATGTATAAACAAATTCAGCTTTACCTATGAAGGATCGTTTTCTAATACAGCAACCATAACATTTTAGCTAAAGTAGTTTAAAACTATTACTTTTTTTAAATATAGAATATATTATATCGATAACGGCAATTAATATCTAAAATATTGACGTAAATATGATTGTATTACAAAAATAGAAATGTCGTTGATAATTTATTGATTGCGATTACTTTTTTGCGTAACGTTAATTAAAAATCCTAAAGAAGCAATTTCTTTCCTATTCACGTTCTCTTGTAAACCGAGCAGGCAACTTTCTCTGATTCGTCACACGCTTCAACGACCGCGTTATACCAGAGACCACTTGGGCACATCTGTACATACGGAATGAAGTCGAAGCAGTTGACGAACTTGTTGCAGTCGGTGGGGTGGGCGAAGAGCCCCACACTCTTGGGGCACGATATGTTCGTGTAGCACGACACGGCCTCTTTGTAATTACAGCTGAGGGCCATGGGCTCAAAAAGCATTCCCGGCGGGCATTTCTCCCGTATGGGCCGCATGAAGAGACAATGATAATAGTAGGCGCAGTTTGACGGGTCCTTGAAGACGGATAAAATGGATGCACAGCGCACTGGCTCGTCCTCTTTAGGCGTGAACATCTCTGAAATTACGGATAAAACAAAAACTTTACATCCCTGCCATTATTTTCTTCTGTAGGAGTGGCAAATGATCCCCAAACTGTCATCTTGCATCCTTAGCCCCCTCCCCGGAACATATGCTTTACTCACAGCTGAACGTATTGTATCTTTTCTTTAAACATTCTTTTATAACTGACAAAATTATATTACAGATATATTACTGTGGATTAAATGGTTCCCGGATTCGCAGACAAATACATACATACATACATACATACATACTTACATAACCATATATACACATACACACACATATATATATATATATATATATATATATATATATATATATATATATATATATATATATATATATATATATATATATATATATTCGAGCCGAGGACATCAAATTTAGTTTCTACTGCTTTATATCGATATGTAATAAGTTTATTGAAATTTGTTTAATTTTCAAATAAACTTTTTGAAGGTGCTGTAAAATGCGACATTACTATCCTCCAAACGGCCTCTTGATATGCATTAGAGTACAGTTTTCTTTCTTTCTTCTTTTGTTGTTTTAAACACACATCTTCTTGTAACTAGCTTACATCAAACAGAAAACTTAATAACTTGCATCGTACACATTTTAAACTGAAGAAATTACTCACCCGGAAAGCAGTTCTGCGCTGTAACATTCACCATGGGATCAAGTTCTGAAATGTATTGATTTTCATGCAAGTAAAAACAAAGGAAAGAATAAGATGTACATTCAGTAAAAAGAGATATAGATGTATAAAGTGGTTTCTGACAAACATGAGAACAAAAGACAACATTTTATGTACAATTAAAGGGTTGTTAGCCGTTGTGATAGATATCACCAATTTTCAGTGATGGAAAACGGATGTCAATGGCAAGCTTTCCCTCCAAACTGGCTCCTTAATATCTTTCTGATGTTTATAGTGTACTTTGGCTTAAAGATGTGTAATAAAAAACGGAAATGTGTCGCTTATTCTTTGTCCTTAAAATTGTTACATCAAACCAAAGGAACTTTATTTAACAAAGTGAATTAGAGATCAAGAGTAACTTTATTGGATGAGGTGAATTAGAGACAAAGAGAAACTGTATTGGCCAAGATAAATTAGAGACAAAGAGGAACTTTATTGGATGAGGTGAATTAGAGACAAAGAGGAACTTTATTGGCCAAGATAAATTAGAGACAAAGAGGAACTTTATTGAACAAGATGAATTAGAGACCAAGAGGAACTTTATTGAACAAGATGAATTAGAGACAAAGAGGAACTTTATTGGCCAAGATAAATTAGAGACAAAGAGGAACTTTATTGAACAAGATGAATTAGAGACCAAGAGGAACTTTATTGGCCAAGATAAATTAGAGACGAAGAGGAACTTTATTGAACAAGATAAATTAGAGACGAAGAGGAACTTTATTGAACAAGATGAATTAGAGACAAAGAGGAACTTTATTGAGCAAGATGAATTAGAGACCAAGAGGAACTTTATTGAGCAAGATGAATTAGAGACTAAGAGGAACTTTATTGAACAAGATGAATTGGAGATGAAGAGGAACTTTATTGAACAAGATGAATTAGAGCCAAAGAGGAACTTTATTGGTCAAGATGAATTAGAGACCAAGAGGAACTTTATTGAACAAGATGAATTAGAGACGAAGAGGAACTTTATTGGTCAAGATGAATTAGAGACCAAGAGGAACTTTACTGAACAAGATGAATTAGAGACGAAGAGGAACTTTATTGGCCAAGATAAATTAGAGACAAAGAGGAACTTTATTGGCCAAGATAAATTAGAGACAAAGAGGAACTTTATTGAACAAGATAAATTAGAGACCAAGAGGAACTTTATTGAACAAGATGAATTAGAGCCAAAGAGGAACTTTATTGGTCAAGATGAATTAGAGACCAAGAGGAACTTTACTGAACAAGATGAATTAGAGACGAAGAGGAACTTTATTGGCCAAGATAAATTAGAGACAAAGAGGAACTTTATTGGCCAAGATAAATTAGAGACAAAGAGGAACTTTATTGAACAAGATAAATTAGAGACCAAGAGGAACTTTATTGAACAAGATAAATTAGAGACCAAGATGAACTTTATTGAACAAGATAAATTAGAGACGAAGAGGAACTTTATTAAACAAGATGAATTAGAGATGAAGAGGAACTTTATTGAACAAGATGAATTAGAGACGAAGAGGAACATTATTGAACAAGATAAATTAGAGACGAAGAGGAACTTTATTGAACAAGATGAATTAGAGACCAAGAGGACCTTTATTGAACAAGATGAATTAGAGACGAAGAGGAACTTTATTGAACAAGATGAATTAGAGACGAAGAGGAACTTTATCGAACAAAATGAATTAGAGACAAAGAGGAACTTTATTGAACAAGATAAATTAGAGACCAAGAGGAACTTTATTGGATGAGGTGAATTAGAGACAAAGAGGAACTTTATTGACCAAGATAAATTAGAGACAAAGAGGAACTTTATTGGCCAAGTTAAATTAGAGACAAAGAGGAACTTTATTGACCAAGATAAATTAGAGACAAAGAGGAACTTTATTGGATGAGGTGAATTAGAGACAAAGACGAACTTTATTGAACAAGATGAATTAAAGACGAAGAGGAACTTTATTGGCCAAGATAAATTAGAGACAAAGAGGAACTTTATTGAACAAGATAAATTAGAGACCAAGATGAACTTTATTGAACAAGATGAATTAGAGACGAAGAGGAACTTTATTGAACAAGATGAATTAGAGACGAAGAGAAACTTTATTGAACAAGATGAATTAGAGACAAAGAGGAACTTTATTGGCCAAGATAAATTAGAGACAAAGAGGAACTTTATTGGCCAAGATAAATTAGAGACGAAGAGGAACTTTATTGAACAAGATGAATTAGAGACCAAGAGGAACTTTATTGAACAAGATGAATTAGAGACGAAGAGGAACTTTTTTGGAAAAGGTGAATTAGAGACAAAGAGGAATTTATTGGACGAGGTGAATTAGAGAAAAAGAGGAACTTTATTGGACAAGGTGAATTTAGGACAAAGAGGAACTTACTCAGTTATGACTCGGAAGTGCACAATATAAAGAGTCTCTTTGCCAAAATGTTCAATGCAAGCATTCGCAAATAGTATAGACACTTCATCAAAATGAGGGGGATTTCTAAAAATGTTTTCAATTTTTTACAAATCTTTTTTGTAATTGTATTAATTTAGGGTATTAAGGCAAAGTGTTGTTCTCTTTTCGTTAAGTTCTCTGACTTTCTCTTGTTATTTTTAGCAAACTTGAATCGCCATTGTATGTGTTTGCCCTATGCCATTAAAGGATATAATATATTATATTACAGAATGCAAACCTTTTCATTAGCGTATTCTTTTGTAAAATGGACTAAAGCTGCTTAAATGGCAAATCGCCATGCTTATTTTAATTTAGTACTTATTTACCCCGCCCCCGCCCAGCGACCTTCGCCTAGGATTCGTAACCCAAAACCCGTTACGTGTATGATGTGACTTCTTTTTACGACTGCATGTTTAAAGTTTGGTCAAATATATTCAAAAATGTCTCTGCAAGTAACTGCAATTTATATATATTTGGCCTTTGACTCCCTCTCAGGGACCCCAGGAGTGAGGCCCAAAAACAATACCTCACTCAGCTGGTTATCACATGGGCAAACTATGTACAACGTTTTGTTTATATGCTGCTGAAATACTTATTTTACTTTTGACAAGATCGCTTTACGATGGCATGATAATTTGGAAAGAAGGTGGTGCTAGGCTTATAGGAATAACACGTACAAGTATAAATGGCAAGAACGGGGTGCTGGATTTTTTTAAAAGCTAAAATTACATCTCGAAAATTAGTTGGTATTTATGAGATAAACCAGCGCTATGGACTTTTCCTGAAATTGAGTGTTATGATATACATTAGGTGAAATGTAAGATCAGTAGTATGCTATTCAATACAATAATCATGCTTTTGTACAATTTTATCAACCTGTACATTAAAACTTGGCATTATATCAATTAAAAGTACATTAAACTTTGGAAATACATTGAGTTTTTTTAATTAGATTACAGGTTTCAAAATAAAAGAACATGTTGCTTACACAGTATACTTTAAAAAAAAAAAAGAATATCATATTTCCATGACGTACTATCTAGAAGAAAAATATTTGGTGGCTTTAGGGATAAAATCGTACGAAAGTAAAAACGTTTACTGAGCACATAAAATTAGACCTGGAAGCAATATAAAAATTTTTTACCATTAAATACAACAACAGCAGCATGTATCAATTCGCGATGCACTAGCTAATGGTCTAACCATTCCTCGTCGGGTAATGATGGAACAGTATGGCCCCAACAAGTTCATACAAAATTAACGCATTTTATTTCCATCTTTAGGTGTATTATTTCTCTTGGACGTACTCCCATAAATTCGAAACTCTTATTTGTTCCTAATTTCGCATTAAGATAATTTTTGTTTGCTTGTTGATCTTTCTTTTTCAAAGAGGAATGTAATAACAATATTATTGTCAATAATGTCGAGTTCAAACGATACCATTTCTGGAACACACACACACACACACACACACACACACACACATATATATATATATATATATATATATATATATATATATATATACACACACACACATAGAGAGAGAGAGATTATTGTTTCATCATTGTAAAGCAACGAGTTTACCTCAAATGAATTTGTGTTTCATTTATCAGAATTTAATTTTCTTTCTTTCCAATTATATATATATTTTCATCGAATTTGTTGTTCCTAATTTCGCATGGAAGTAATTTTTGTTTGATTGCTGTTCTTTCTTTTTAAAGAGGAATGTACTAATATTACCAATAATGGCGAGTTAAAAACGATACTCATTGTGCAACATATATATATATATATATATATATATATATATATATATAGAGAGAGAGAGAGAGAGAGAGAGAGAGAGAGAGAGAGAGAGAGAGAGAGAGAGAGAGATTATTATTTCATAATCGCAAAGCAACGAGTTTACCACAGATGAATTTGTGTTTCATTTATCAGAATGTATTTTTCTTTCTTTCCAATTAGGTGGCGCTCTCCAGTTTCGTACTTTGCATAGGGTTAGATTTTTTAAGAAAAAGAATTACCCAGGTTTTCCTCACTGACTGTCCTGGCTATTTAAAAAAGACCTTGTATATCTTAGGTATTGTTAAAAGAACTTTGAATTCCCTTTATTTTGGTGTATGATTGATGGGTGAAATTTGGGTTATAGAGTATACAGCTTGGTCTTACTTAAGATGTGCACCTCTCAAAAAACTGCTAGCTCCGCTTGGTCATTTTCACTTCCTGGACTTCAAAGGTAAATAAAAAAAAAAGAGCCGATAACTTTTTTTACTTTTTGGATATTTTTTAATTCATTCATAGTACTTTCAGAGGCTGGTATTGTCTGCTCTGGCAAAATTCGTTTCCCTATTTTAATAACTGCTGAAAATAGTGCACTTTTGACTATTCAGGCTGATTTTTCGAGTACTTTGAGGCGGCCATTTTGTCTGATGTGTGCTTAGATCATGTCCAGTTTCCACAAGTACAATATGTAAAGAAATTTCAGCCACAGTACATGAAAGTAACATAGAGGTATGCCAACATTCTCTCCATTGTGCATGTTGCAAATGCAAAATACTTCATCTTTCACCTGTCACTCTCTCAGAAGCATGTATTATCTGTAGAGCGCCCCCTTACATAAATTTTCATGGAATTTGTTATGTAGAGATCAGTGCAATGTGTTATGTGTTATTTCATTGAGTTTGTTGTATAGAGATTAATGAAGTGTGTTATTTCATGGAATTTGTCTTGCAGATATCAATGAAATGTGTTATTTCTTCGTATTCTTTGCGAGTGATGATTGTACTATTTCTGATAATCTGAGTTATATTAAAAACATGTTACCATCCATGATTCATGTACACGCGTGCAAAGTGAAATATTACTATTTTATCGTCCATGACTCATGTACACGCATGCAAAGTGAGATATTACAATTTTATCGTCCATGACTCATGTACACGCATGCAAGTGAGATATTACTATTGTATCGTCCATTACTCATGTACACGCATGCAAAGTGAGATATTACTATTTTATCGTCCATGACTCATGTACACGCATGCAAAGTGAGATATTACTATTTTGCTTCATATGTTAGATATTGAAACCTGAGTCAAACAAAACTTTTGTTATTGTCATTGTCTGGCACTTGCAGGGAGTAATTATTAAATATCTGTTTCCAATTAGTTGATCCCACAGATGCAAATTGAAGACAGAATCAGACACGGCACAGACAAGAAAAAATTGTAACAAAAAAAAAAAATATTAAAAAAATTAAAAAAAAATAAAATAAAAAATTAAAAAATTAAAAACAATTAAAAAAAATATAGAGTTAATCGAAAACAGAGGAAAGACTTGAATACTCGAATGAAATTTTGAGAGAACAAGGTTTGGTCACTCAGTATTTTAATAATTTCGGAGATTTTGTTCTCTATTATTTTACTTATCCTGATGCTACTTTAGACAAACCCAGACAACCCAAACTGTGTGATTTTTACCGGCCTTCTAATAAGCAGATCTAGTGTTAGTATTTATGTATGGCCTTTGTAAATGAAGGGTATTAGTATTTACTTTGGTCACTTTAAAAATTAGCCTTTTTTTTTTTTTTGTTGTTGTAGCTATCAAATATAAAGGATGGGAATGTATGCCAAAGGCACAACTCCTCACAAAGAAAAGAAAACACGACTGGGCGTTAAATATCTTAATCCGACACAGTAATGTATTAAACATACTCCCAGTAGTATTAAATCTAAACAAAATTTACAAGTAGGAATATCTAAATTAGGGCCTAATGTTTTAATATTGTACCTGGGACTTTATCTGTGTAGGTTGATGTGAAAGAAGATGCTAATAATGGAGTGGTAAAAATCTAGGTAGGATGCTGGCTAAATACATTATCATTTCTTTTGGTGGTGGTGATAATTTCAAGCTGAAGGACTACACTATCTTTATGACATATACAGATTTGTTGCTAAGGACTACACTATCTTTATGACATATACAGATTTGCTGTTAATGACTACACTATCTTTATGACATATACAGATTTGTTGTTATTGACTACACTATCTTCATGACATATACAGATTTGTTGTTAATGATTATACTATCGTTATGACATATACAGATTTGTTGTTAATGACTACACTATCTTTATGACATATGCAGATTTGTTGTTACAAGCGTCTGTTAGAACAAACAGAATAGAACAAGGTATCATGAATGATAAATTGAGAAAGATAAACTCAGGAGCGGATAATGCACAAAACACTCGTACAAAAGCTGTAAAGCTCATAGTGTTCGCGAAAAAAGTTTAGAATACAACTTGATTTGTAGATACTAATGGATGATTGTCCAGTGCGTCCTTTTCTTTTTTCTCGGGATTTGAGATGTGCCATCACATAGACGAAAGCTTCGGAAGTTATCGAAGGTGGCAACCATGATTACGAACTGGAAAATATTTGTCTCCAGTACGATATGATTACTTTAGATTCAGTGGCTCAATCCGTTCACGATAAGTACCAGAACGGAATCTATTTAACCTACGACTACATCACTAGAGAGATAATTATTGATGCAGCTATGGACCTTAACAAATGTTATACTTGATGCACCTCAAATGAGTTTTAAGGAAGTCTTGATACTATGCAAGAAAGACAAGGAAAAGTTTTCCAATCCAGCCATTGAAATGATAATGATTACCGTGGAAGAATTGCCCAATATGCTTTATTCTCAATGCTTTAAATTTAGGCAACAGTTTACAGAAGGAACACAATATTTCTTTGATGAGCAACACAAACACGGAACACAGTCATTTAAGTGTAAATAGGTTTGCACTGATCACCATTGTATCTGGCTAGACATGAAAACTATGAACGATTATATAATACATGGTAGCGATCACAAATTAGCTAAAGTTCAGCAAGGTATACGACTGCAGATAGACAGATAAGAAAATATAAATGCGCATTTATATATATAAAAAAAACGTCTCAAGTGAACAACACAATGAGCCAGCTGAAAAATATAATGGGCCGTCTATTGTCCACACAATGCTAGTGTGAAATAATGAAGGTTACCACTAATGCAATAAAAAGAGACAACATAAAAGAGTCCGATTTTATCTTCGGCTACATTTCTAAAACAACTGAAAGATAGCTGTAGTATAAAGGAGTAAGCACTGGTGTGCGGGACAGTGAACAAGTTAAAGAGCAATACAATAAACAAAAATAATTAAGTTATTTGCTAATTTTGTGCAAGTCAGATACGGTGATCAAACCCCAAACTATTCTCTTTCCTCGACAAGATATTTCCATGTATGATTTCGGCACATCTATAAAACTATTTAACACAAAGAACCGTGATCAAATACGGAGGAAATTTCTGGATTACGTCGAGGCTAACAAGATAAATTTGGATACCTCCGTTGCGACAGCGAGAGAAACACCGTTTTCGGTACAGACATACAAATTTTACCTGACATTTAAATGATATATGTGAAAGAACCCCATAACATGATTATATGTGCGTTACGAAATGTGAAAAAACAAAGTTTCATAGATGTTATTTAAACATAATATAAACTTTGCCGACTATGTCATCACATGTGTGCAACAGAACTTACGGCAGGAACTGGGTTTTTCAAGAACACAATGTAGTTGTCATAGATTCTGGTGATGATTTAGACAAGTTGTTAGAGTTAATATTAATTGTGCACCAGGGCACACACACTCCTTGTATGATAGACGATTGTGCAAACTTAGAAGACGCAAAAAGAAAGCAACTAATTTAACCAAGTTAGTATTCAGTGGTAGGCATTGGAATCTATGTGTGACTGATAGCGTAGAAGTATATATCTATCATGAAAGATTTAAGAGAAAATGCAAGGTTTTTGGTAATTTTCCATTGGAAAAAGAAGAAAGTATTAGTGTGTTTGAAGATAAGCATGCCATGGCTGATGTATGAAGGAAGAGATAGTAGATAAATACAAACAGAGCCAAAGAAAATGAAAAACGGCTATTCGTCTTGGATTTCCAATTGACTGCAATGTGTTTTAGAGTAACTATATATAAGTCATCGTACCTGCTGCTTAGCTTGTTGTAGTAGAATTGTACATCAACAACTTGGATAGTTTTAACACTTGTAAATCCTCCAAAGATAGGCGTAGTCAATGTAGTCTTTTTGTTTTTCAGGGTCATTAACATTAAATCTTTATCTGTGACTGTTTTCCTTGCAAATGATATATTCTTATAGTATCTGAAAAAAATTCTTTTCATCAGCGCATATTGTTACCAAACTTCTCGTACGTAGATTTTCCGTCTGATTCTCAGACACAGACTCATTCACGATTTTGACAAAGTCCTTGATTTATTAGTTTTGTTTGCAAGTGTGGATGGGTTTTACTACGCTTTCAAATTCAACGTGCAAAACGTAGGGAACTACTTTCAGCAGTTGATGATGACAGTTTTTGAATTTCACAAGAAGATCCTCTTTAGTCATTATATCTTCCTAATTACATAATATCTGATGTTCTAACAATTTTAGTTGGATGTTAAAAATGATTTAAACACTTCTTCCAAAAGTACTTGTTACAGGTGATTTATTTCCTGACATGAGACCAGTCTTGACAAATCCTTTATACCGCAGTCATGGGTGTTGTCTGAACCATAAAATGCACTCATCATGTCTACACGTCTCACTATTTTTCATTCTGTTGCTCTAACTGGTTTTACGAGTCGTCTGTGATTTCCTATATATTCGCAGATGCGTTAAATTCATTTTCAAATTCATCGTTGTCTTCTATTTTAATTCGGCATCTGTGAAACCAATGTTTACACCTGTCATTGTTATATTTGGAATGTCTGTACGAATGATCTTCCGCAGGATTTAACATAGATTCAACAGCGTAATACAGGCATTATTTTTCTTCAAACATTTTGACAAGTATATGTATCATCTGCTTCTCATTGGCTGCTAATGCTGAGAACTCAGACCTTTCTCAAATTTCCAAGTTGTACTGTGACCTATGTCCTGGCTAAATTTTGTGTTTGATATTTATATTTCAAGTACACTCAGATATGATTTTGCATTTTGTTTATGTTGATGATGTTGGAAACGTTGGTACTATGATACCAAATCCTAAATACAAATGCATCACCGTCGGTTATTTCTGGTATAAATTCTGATAGCCAAATCTAATTGAACTCTAACACAGCTAAAATCTTCCTACTTATAATATTTGTTTTTACTATGGCATTACTATGTTGAAAAAGTTATACAAATCTTTATCATTCCTCCATCAAATCTATACTCATTTAGAGCTCTATTAAACGAATCCTGGACTCTTCTTGTGATAATTATGTTTCTACTTTGTTTGTTCATTCTATTGATTTGCCTTCTAGCTGTCGACGTACTAGTGGTATTTTCAGTCTTCTTCTTAATCTCTTGGTGTCAGATCAGGCAATAAAGAAACAATTTATTAATGATACTGTTTATTGAATGTGGTATTGGCTCATGTTGTGATTGTACACGGATCGTCTTTTTTTTTCTCATTTGCATGCAACTAGTTCCTTATTGTTTGTCCTGGCCTTAACATTTCATCGATTATGATAGCATTTTGATTTCATCAAATTCATACATGTTGTACATCTCTGATATTTCTGTTCCGTGTTTCTACTGGATGAACTGGCATTTCTTCCCAGCATTTGTAACACTTGATATTACTCATTTATTTGCTGAATGTGATATTGTTATTGCTCTCTAAAATCATAGTTTCATATATACATTCCAACTTTCTTAACTCATCCATGATTTTATTTATATCGATCTGTTCAGACACGTCCAAGAAATAAATTGCTCACAAAACCTAACATTATCTGTTTGTGTAGATCCGAGCAGAAATATACTACACACACACACACACACACACACACACACACACACACACACACACACACATATATATATATATATATATATATATATATATATATATATATATATATATATATATATATATATATATATATATCCAACTCCTGTCTGACCTATCTTATACGTTAGCGTTCCATAGGTATCACTTATCAGATAACCAAAAAAGTTAATCCAGACTTTAGATCTGTTTTCTTCTTCACTTGCTTCGACTCGAGTTAGGTCTATTGATATGTGTTAGGTGTTACTGTATTCTCCAAACAGCTTAGGCAACATATCTACCCATTATTTAGCCTCGTTTTATGTGAAGTACTTCCACATCCTAGTCATCAGAGTTCTGTTAAATTGCAGGAATAGCAACATGATTTATCATCCTTCTGGCTTATAGTGGTTTTGGGGCAACTTTACTGAGTTTGTAGCTTAAGCTTTCAAGGAACAGTTGATATATAGCAACGTTTTAAAACACGATGAGATAGTGATCTTTGCAATAAGTAAGCTGAATAATGTTGATGATATGGTTAGTATGACAATAAGTGATAATGAAATTAATTACTAGGAGTTTAACTTGATCCTCATTAAGTATAACAGATACAAGGAAATGAAGATTCCCGTCAGGAATAAACTAAGCAACACACTAAGTTAATATACTGAAGAAATAAAATAAAAAAGACATTTTGGAAGAAGGACAGAAATTTCCAGAGAACGATTTTTAGAGGCTTACAAGAAACAGAAAGTATATTATGACAACGGAGTAACGCAGTAAGTGCGAAGCAAGTTAGAGGATACAAATTGAAGAGAAAATCCTTAACTGTCAGTTGTATAAATTTCTCTTATGCAAATAAAATGCTATATTACCATCCAAGGGTAAGATGAGAAACTTTTTTGGTACCAATCCGATTGATTACAGAAATGGTAAGCTATCATTTTTATTGCAGTCAGTAGATTTTGTTGTTAGATATTATGATGTTTCAAATGAACTAAAAAATAACATATACTATACATCAACGACAGAATGAAACAACGACTGCTTTAAATCCTGATGGGTTTTGCAGCCTTGACATGTACATGAAGAAAGTCAGACATAGAATGACAGTGAAGAAAATATTGATATAGAATGCTTAAAACAACTCTAAAGTTCTTGTCACTCCGAGCAGTAATGATACAGTATAAATAATCAGTTACAGCACTAAATTGTTATGATTTAACAACCAGAGATCCATACCGACACCTACAGAATCAGATGTAGCTAGTGGATTTATGAAATCAAAACATTTTTACTTTTGCCTTGATCAAAATAATAAAACTAAAAATGACTCAAACGGCTATTATTCGTAATTGCAAAAATCTCTAACTGTTAGAAATATTTTGCTTGGAGATTTCGTTTCTTGCAATGTGAACAGTCATTACAAAGCGCGTGTCTTTCATGTAAAATAAATAATGTTATTGCACTTTAGCGAATACAAAAGCCCTTACTTGTTCATTCATATCTCAAGTGGATAGGAAAAAAATGTAAATGCATTTACTGGTAAGGTATAGAGTGTTCAGGGAAAATACACAACGGACATAAATATGGACATAATTCTGTTGTGTCTCAAAAGCCAAATGGATAAAGAAAAACTGTTTAAATTACAAAATTACAAGCGTTGGAGGTTACTGTAGGGAGATGTTTATTATAGAGACCGCTTATGGAGCGAAACGATACTAACAGGTAAGTAATATTTTGTGTTTACAAACATATGTCGCGATATTAAACATAACGGTAAGCTAATGATTGTCAAGGCAATTGATCATTCATCTCGAAGCCGCAAAAATACACGACGACAGTAGAGTAACATAAACAAAGTCTGCTGATACGTTTACACAAACAAAACCGATAAACTGTCACGCTAGAACATTTCTGTCACGTCTTGTTTACTTGCGTAAACAATTTTCACAACTTAAAATAGTTTTACGTTTGTCAATGTTGTCTGCTTGAATTGGCATGACTTTTCTCTCCTCCTACAGCCAATGTAATGTACAATAGTAGGCACATAATAAACAGGTATATATCTAGAGTGTTTACTGATATGCTGTCTAAATCTCTATGCGAAAAATGGGATGAATATATTTAGCGAATATATTATGTCTGAAAACTTGTCATCGGGTACAAACAATAAATCCAGCGTCTTGTTCATCCTCTATTGGAACTCCGTCATGCAGTAGCTTGTACCGCTTATATGGCCCTCTCTGGATAATCAATTATTTCATGTAAATAATATATCTGGCATTTCCTAATGTGGACGATAAAAGAGAAATATCAAAAGAGAACTGTTTGATTTAATTTTACTCTGTCGCTAGTGAACTCTATTTTGTTTTAAATAATACTTGGTCCTTAGACATTGATTTAGACAAATTCACCAAGTCTTCAAGGACCACTGAAAAAATGACTGGAATGCCTTGGTATTTGTCAACGTTAAAGATATAGATAATCCTTTTCTCGTACAGGATGATTTTCCTAAGTTTAATTTGGACAGTAGGAAGAAAATACGTCAGAGCTATTTCAGTGTTATCATCATTAAAATCATTTATCAAATTCACCGAACTTTTAAAACACTTGATGACTTCCTTAATGAATGAAAAGGAGATTAAATGTCATGTCGTTCTGTTAATATATTCAGACAACTAATTGAGACCAAATATTTATACCACCTAAACTTGAGAATGAATAGATGTCAGTTTTATGACACCGACATCGTCGCCTTGTTATTAAAATTGTAAAACATTTCTTTTAATTCTATAAAGGCCGATTAATTTGGCACAGTAAAACTCATTCATAATGCAGCAATAATTTTAAAAAATGACACATAGAGAGGAGTATTTGAGTTAATTTCACAGTGTCGCAAGAAGACGACGAAATACGTGAATTGAAAGAATGTTTGACTCAGTACACATTACACAAGTAGGCGAGAAGAAGATTTCCGTTAAAAGAGGATTTAAGTCATTCACGTAGACGAACAATTTTAGGCAGAAATAGTCAATTTACAAGAGTATGAAAAATATAACAGATATAAATGCAATTTGACAGTGATAGATATTTTCTCCACATGTTTCTGGGACTGAAAATGTGAAGTCGAAAAGAGGGAACGATATATGTAATGCATTTAATCTTCAAAGAACGAAAAACAGAAAGGATACAGTTCGTTGAAGGGAGAAAAAAATGTTACCATCGCAAAATTAATGAGTTGTTGGAGAAAGAGAACATATAATATTTGTCCACTTAACGTGTGCTATCAAGAAGTTAATTATAAATCGGCTAAATGAATTGGAATAAATAGTTTTGCGACTTCTGCAACATCAATGTTTGTTCTACAAAATCATGTTTAACTGACTGCGTTGCCGAGCATAGTGTTGCTAGGTAAACAGTGTTGATCGTGTTGTGTGTCTTACATTTCTCAGAATGGATATGGCTGTTATTTCAGTACAGTGATCAAATGTACTGGTTGCTCAGGAACTGGTTTTGAAACGGAGCTAACTTTGTTGTACACCAACGCAACACCAAAATGAATTATGCCGCCAACGAACCAGTAATCAATTTTGTTTGAAGTGGTCACAGTTTGATTTTCAGCATGTATATCGAGAAACATTGATTTCCCTGTTTCCTGTCGTGACCTCTCTGCTTTTTATTTATGTTAATTCCCGTGAACGTTTTCTAAGTTCTCTGTCATGTCCTACTCTGTGCGGATTTTTAAGTTTTTGTGAAGTTATGTTCTTTGGTGATTTGGCAACAGTAAGCAGAATTGTATCTGCATTGAGAGACAAATGAAATCAGATTCAACTTTGAAAATAATATGTTTATTCAATTAACTTCAACCGTCAGTTGTTGATTTGTACCAAACCTGAAGGTGTTACTGACGATGAAATTAAAGATAAAGACGGTTGTTGATTTGGTGTTTTACGGCACAGCAACACAAGTAGATTATTTAGTGACAAGGCAATTGAAGTAAAGTGCCATGTGGAAGGACACACCATGGAAGCCGACCCAGGCTGATCCGATGGTATCATTCAAACCAGCACCATTTCGACCGCGAGTTCGGCACGCAAACCACTGACCCACCACGCCTGACAGATGAAGACGTTTACGGGGAACAAATTACATATGCAATAATTGCAGATCCTTTTACGGGTAATAATTTATCTGATGAGTGATTTCAAAATCCTGTACAAAACCTTCTGGCACTAATGATCAATAAGTTTAAAAGGAAATTATAAGTGGTTAAAAATAGATGAACAAAAATACGAATTAATGAAAACTGATTTTAAAATTGACGATAACACATTATATAATTATGACACTGGTGGAAACAAAGTACGAATATTACAGTGAAACAAAAAGGTCTCAATTGAAGATAAGCTAAAATAGTATCCAAAAGTTTATTTGTTCTTTTTCTTCTCCAAATTATCGGTTACGAGATCCATTCCTCCTCTTCAGCTGCTGTCCTGTTGTTAAAATAAATATTTGGCGTTCAAATTTTAAACTTCCATGTAACCGCACGAAGTCTTTTATTCCCAGTTTGATTTGATTTCTGGTCATCTGCCATATATGGCATTTTAGCAGCCCAGTATGTTCTGTCAACATACACAGACCTGTGTTTGCCTAAAATATACCTCCAATCATGACTTCGTGATATATTTAAATTATTTGTCATTATATTAAACATATCGTTGCTGTTGATTGTTATATTAAAGGATTGCAAACTAGGTGGTGGTATAGAGTACAATGCCAGTAGGAAATTCCACAACCAGCTATTGTCATCCATGCTAGCGAATTCAGTTGATTTTGTCAATATTTCATGTCACACTGTGCTCTGTGTCTGTTGACAGAGCCATCGTTGTCAAATTTTCAAGTGTAGTTGTCAAACATATTTAATGGTGTTTGTGTGCAGTACTTGTTTTCAGTGTAGATGCTGCGTATTTCACCAAAAACCTGTTTCGTCCGTTTATTTACGAGAGCATTTAACTGAGTTGTAGTACAAGGATAAAGTTTACTGCTTGTTAATTTCTTAACTCTGTGGTCCATTTTTTAATTATCACAAGTTTTGATGCATCAACTAAATTCGTAAGTATAACGCATTTGCACCATTCTGTCTACTTTTATATATTATCATTCCTTTACCAGTTTCTTTCAGCATATTATTTTTTAGTGTTCGCAGCAATCAATGTTTTTACAAGATTTTGAATATATTCGTAATTTTCTCTCTCATAATCCTTGTGTATCTTCGTCTTACTATGTTTATAAAATTATATGAACTTGATTGTCCTGTCGCACTAATATTTTAAGGTATAGTCATCAATGATTGCCAGTGTGCAAAAGCGAACATGTGAGCTCCCGTTATCCATTAGCTTTTCGAAGGTATACTGATAACATCTTTGATATTTCATGTCAAGTTTTTCCATTACTTCTCAACACTGAACACATAACACGTTATTGTTGTATATTACATTCAAATCAGTTTTATACATTAGTTGAAATGGTTGAAGAGTAGACAGATTGATATATGTCCGCGGTTACCAGTTATTAACTTTTGTATCATTTGATGGCGGAGCCATCAATATAAATTAGTATAGTAGTGGCATCAATATAAATTAGTATAGTATTGAAAACCGGTGACCGAAGAGATATATCCGTCTGAATACATAAAAGTGTATCGCTCGACGAAATGTGGTACATCTATACCTTACCTGTACAGACGCTACTTCCGAGGTAGCTAAGAACGCTGGGTAGGCCATCACTGAATCTTCCCATGCTGAATAGTTTGCAGTAATCCGTGGCAATCTCTGGGAATTCTGGGCCGGTGCCCCTACCAATGGCGAACATAACCACGCCTTCAGCCTTGGCCCCCCTGGCAGCTTCAGAAACTTGCTGGCTGTTCTCAGCTGGTCCGTAGGTGAACACAATCCCAATCTTTTTGGCGCCATTTCTTGGCACCTGCAACGGATATCCGGAAGGATCACTAAACATATGGCGCATGAGCATTATAGCAGCTGCTACGTCACTTCCGCCGTCAAGTTGATTGGTGTATGTTTTCCTTTGAGACATAAGGGTGATTCTGGTATTGATTTGTGTTCTTGTTTTGAAAGGTTGCGGCCAGGAAATGGCAACAGGTCCTTTCCCATAAATTATCAGTCCAATATTGAATTGGTCTTCTGCTATTTGAAAATAGCTGACCAGCTGTGTCAAGAATTGTTCAAATGGAAAAAATTCTTGTCCAGGGACTCTGTCTGAGCCCGGAATAGCAATAATAACATCTGCTATACCAGGACATTGACCTGGAAAAAAAATAAGAAGGGAACAGTCAAACTTGTTCAACTGCAACTTGGCAGGCGCATAAATAAACACATATGTACTCAATCCACATAGATTGCCAATTTTGATATGACGTAATACGTCATATTACGTTGTTTGCTAAAATTCTGGACAAACGCCACATTTGCAGGGCATTAACATGAGATCCCATTCATCATTTGATTAAGTTCACTCAGAAAGAAGGAAAGCACCAACTTCCTTATTCATTTGTTGAATCGTTTATGTTAAGTTAGTAGACATTGCATGTAAAGTCAGTAAACATTATGCCAAATATATTTCAACCAGAGCATTTGTTAGCTGTTGAAGGCAAATAACTTAAATTGTTATATTTGATCTGAGTCCAGATTTTTGGAAGCTTGGTTTTCTAATTGGATTTTCAAGATGGCTGATATATCATATTAGTTAAAGGTTCGTGCGCTTGGCAAACAAACTGAGGACAAACGAACAAACGACTCCCAGTTGCACTGAGTTTACTTTTCCGACCAAGATCTCAGTACACATGTATATAAAGTAGAACATTTGTACATAAGAGTCATTTAAATAAACTCAGTCTTAATAATGTGTTTATGTTCTGATATCTATTCGCTCATGTATAAGACGAGTCCAACTACGAGCGGCATATACCAAGACCTGCCATCGCAAAATGAATTCCGTGTCACATCGTTTTCAGTTAGGTCTGGATCTATGCTGCTGTTTGTCTGTATACGGACAACTGAGCAGAGCCAGTAAGTTCGTGTCATTTGTCTTGAACCTTGCCTTCTTCACCACGATAAGAACGTAGTGAAGAAGACAGGATAACATTTATAATTAATTCCATACAATATGGCGAATGTCCTGTAAAAGTTTCATTTAGTTTTAGAGAACGAGATATGGATAGTCGATGCTGCTCGTAGATGGATAAGTGCGATTAAATATGGTATGTAAATGTTTGCGCAAATTGCGAGAAAACTCACATTTCACCGTAACAGTAGAAATAACAAGCAGGAGAATCTCACGAAAGGAAATCATCATATTTGTGTCCAAGGCGTTTATTTGTACTCGTCACTTCTCACCTGTAAAATTTTAAAAGATTATTCTTTCTGAAATGTGATAAGTATAATTAGCGATATGGGTAATTAAATACGTGAACGACAACATCAGCTTCAACATATCTTTTGAATGCAGCGTTTTCTTTTCTTTTCTTTCTTTTTGTTGGCTTGCTGCACAGAGGAATGTAGGTGCAAATTGACCTAAATATGTGCAAAGGGAACTCAGATATAAATGCAGATAGATAGATAGAAAAAATGTATAAATACATACATACATGTATACATAACATTACGCATTTACCAAGTTTATTTTAGAACTCGTTATCTACGAAGTCTTGATTATAAGACATAAAACAAAGTTGTTCAAGGTCTTGTAGATAATATTGATGCCATAATAAACTTCATGGATTTAGGAAACATTCTTAATAGCTTTTATGTAGTAGGAAAAAAACTATTTGATCCCAAACACCAGGGATTAATTTCAGGGGTAAAATACCTTGTACTGTGTCCAGTTGTCACAGCTAGTGTAATACACAGTGTCTGTCTTTTTGATGAATGTGTGATATAGACAAAACCTTGTCATCTTGTTACATACCTTGCTTTAGGCTTACTACTATGACAGAAGGTTATGCTCAGTGACATTAGATATGTGTGTACCTCATTGCGCAATAGTTTCTGTTGTCAATCAAAGTATTACTAAAATCTTTCTCCGTTCAGAATCAAACCAGACATTTTGTAATATGTATGTAAATCAACATTTTTTAACAGATTCATATCATTCTTAGAACGCGTTTCCATTTTTCAACATTCTTTCCCAACTGACGCTGAAGCTGCCTCAAAACTGAATCGCAGTCCTTCTCCGACCCAGAGACTTTGAGGCAGTATGATGATAATTTTCGTGTTGAACTATGTAAGATTTAAAAGTCTCAGGAAATAATCCTGTATAGTGTCAGTGATGTAAACACGCATGTTCCAGTATTAACATTTTTAAAATATATTTTCTGTAACACCCGTACCAAAAACTCATTTTTGAGGTGTATTATTTGGAAGGCTAGCTGAGCACAGAGCCGTTGATTTTAAAAAAGGGCGTTCCTTGTTTATTAGAATAATAAAAATTTGTAAAGAACAGATCTTAGATTTCAAGTCTTTTTTTTTTTTTTTTGGGATCTGCAATACATTAAATATTGGAACAGTATTTCAACCACTTTTCAAAAAGACAAACAAGAAAGCAGTTCTAGACAATTATTTTGTGTCACTGAAAGGTAAAAGAAAAGAAGCTAAGAGAGAAAAGAGAGGATAGGAAAGAAAAGGATTGGCATTTCTATACAACAAATATCGGTGCAAACATATATGGGCATACACTTTCAGAAAAATCACCACCAAACTATCAATATCACTGGTGTAAATATATATATATATATATATATATATATATATATATATATATATATATATATATATATATATATATATATATATACATATACATACACACACATATATACATATTATACATATACAAACACTCACGCATAGCTTTTTACTTTTGCCGCATAAACATCTTAGAAACATTGTCAAAAATGTGCCCTTTCGATAGCACACTTTCAGGCAGATTTATATTTACAATGTTCCAGATAGACAGTTACCTAATGATAGTATCAGATGCCGCCTTTTCAGACTGGTAATTTGCATTAGAAAACATACGTTTGCTTGCCAATATGAAACTTCAGGCAACAGACATTGGGACATTCAAAGCCTTGTTAGAGAGTTTCTGTAAGCACTATATTTTCTACAATAAAATTAAAAGCAACAATCTTCTGGAATTGAGACAAAATTGGCCTGTCTCTGTTATATCTACATTGATAAATAAACTGTTTTGCATAAATAATTATTAAATTAATTACATCATCAGCCTGAGTTTTGTCTTAATTCCAAAAACAATATATATTTGAATGAATTCCAAATTATTTGTGTGACTATAATTACATTTTATTCATTGTAAAATATCATTTTAAAAAATCTTAGTTTTGTGACAGTCCCCAAAAATATGATATTGTCTCTGCATGTAAAATACAAAAAGAACAGAGTTCGTTTGAAATAATTTAATTCTTTTGAGAAATATATGAGTATTAGAGATTCGCTAATATTTTAAGCTGCAACCATATAGGATTTGAAAATTTTCTAGCTTTATATGATAGCAAGAATAATTGTTGTCAGTCGTTATCTTATAAATTGTCAAAATAAAAGCCAGGAGTCATCTTCATTAACAAAATCATTTACAAATCTAATACCTTTCTGAAACCATGTTTTGTAATACACACTTTTTCGATTTATTGTAATACAAGGATTAAATCATATTTGTGTTTATATAGAAACTTCTGCTTTGACCATTTTAAATGATCTAGCGAGTTTTCAATATACTTCAGAAACCTCTTTCCAAAAAGGAATGAGATATTTTTTTTAGTGAGTTAAGAAAATCGGTTCCAAATAAAAAGAAATTCTCATTAATACTGACAATTGTAACAGACAACATTCTTCTTGGCCATGTTAGTTTCAAAGCATTTACAAAATTAAACATATTAATCATATTTAATCCCCCTGATGATAATCCTTCACAGCCGTATTTCATTTGTAGTTTGTCGTTTGACCCATGCCATACAAACTTGTAAAAGAGTGTATTTAGTTCACTAAGAACCTGCTTAGATGGATTTGGTAATGACGATCAAAGATGATTAATTTTAGAGATAGCTAAATATTTAATCACTGTTATCTTTCCAAATGGAGTTAAAGACGTATTGTTCTACTGAATTAGCAGGTTATTAATTTCCCGAATTTTAGACGGATAATTAGGAGTTATAATGTTCCAAGTTAGTTGAAAACTTTACACCTTAGACAGAAAAATGGGGTACAACACCAACTAAGTTTATATTCTGCACAATATTCCTTGTTGCTACCTGTTCTACTTCCAATCCAAACTACCTTTGTTTTTGCAGTATTTATTCTAAGACCAGAACATGTGGAATATTGATATAAAAGATGTAAAGCATACATTATAAATTTGTCTGAACCATCAAGAGTAAATAATGTATCATCTGCATACTGATAATGAATATAGATTATATCACCTATTCTCCTAATATTTTCATTTCCTATCATATGGAATAAAATCTCTGCACATAGGATACACATATATGGGGAGGGTGGATCCCTCTGACTACACCCTCTTTCGATACCAAACCAATTAGAGACTTGGCCATTAATAATGACACAAGATTTGATGCTACGATTAAAAAACAAAGCTTTATCAAATTTATTATAGGTTCTTCAAGATTAAAAGAAAATTCATAACTTTATCAATAAACGCAACCAAGCCAAATGCTTTTTCAAAATCAATCAAAAGAAGCAGTCCAGGAATATTGTGGTTTTTTGGTGTAAAACATACAATCATATAAGTTTCGTATGTTTCTACCAATGTATTGCCCTTTTAAAAACCTTGTTTGATCCTTATGAATAATTTTGGCGACGCAGAAGCAATTTTGTATGATACATTTAGGAGTGAAATGGGTCTCCTACTTGAAATATACTGCTTAGGTTTATCTTCTTTAGGTATAAATATAATAAATCCATCTTTCTGCGTGGAAGATAATTCCCCAAGTGCATATCGAAAGTTATTAGCCTTCACTAGAAACTGTCCAATTTCAGTGGCGGCGCGAGGGTTTGAGGCGCACGGAGGTAATGTTCTTTAGTGGCGCACCTACTTTGCCAAAGAGAACAGTTTTTATGTCAGTCGACAACCTCCACCCCCTCCTACGCCCCACCCCCATCTAAGCCCTGAGACCGGGGTTTTAGATGTGTGTGTGTGTGTGTGTTTGGCAAAAAAAAGAGAGCTACCGACGGCGCACCGCCCTCGTCCAGCGCCCGGGGGCAATTGCCCTCCCCACCCACCCCCTCCCTCGCGCGGCCACTGTGTCCAATATCTTTCCCAAAACATTTCCGAAAACATTTATAAAATTCTACAGTGAATCCATCAGATTCTGGACTTTTCAAATTAGGCATTTTCCGTAGAACATTTGCAGCTTCTATTTTAATTATATACGACCATTTAAGGAATGTTTCTGTAAAACATTTAGTCTGGGAATGTCCGGATAATTAAGTATCATTTTCAAGATCGACTGGATCAAATTTACATTTTTTATTTAAATTCATATAGAATAATTTTGCTTCATCCAAAATTTTATTCTGACTGTCTGTTAAAGAACCATTGCTTTTAACAAGAGGTGCCATAATTTTACTTATGTAATATATTTTTCTAAATTACAGAAATATTTGGTCACTTTTCTCTCCTTCTTCAATCCATATAGCTCTAGCTCTAACCCTCACTCCATCCATCTTTTCTTCCTAATATCTTCTTACTCTTTCTTTTTCCACCAGTTTTGGTAATATATATATATATATATATATATATATATATATATATATATATATATATATATATTGTTTCTCTCTTCTAAATTGATTATATTGCAGATAATTGATTTTCCTGTCGATCTTGAGAATTTTCCTTCAAAGATGCGTATGAAATTGCTGTTCCTTTCATTTCGAACAGAAGCATTTCAAAGAAAAGTTAATAATTTATTACAAATTTAAAATCAGATAAAGGCATATTCTCAGAAGTATATAATTGTTCAGCACATACATTTTGATGTTTAACTTAATAATAATAATACATTTCCAGAATGTTTACTTTTAATTTATATTTTGAAAACTGTCTTCATTTTTACAAGAGAATGATCAGCCCTATATCCTGGTTCAACATGTACAGTTTCAATAATTGTAAATAAATTTTCCTAAACAAGAAAAGAGTACAGTCTAGCTTGTTTTTTTGTTTTTTTTTGGATTACTTTTCCTCCAAGTATACTTATGGATTCCTATATTATGTTCCCTTCACACATCTACTAAACTATATTCTACACATATATCTAAGACAACTTCTCTTGCTCTTGGATTATTTACATAATTATAATAATTATAAGTATTTATACCTGGATCCATCACAAAATGTACCCCCCTCTTTCCAATTATAAAACAATAATTTTTTAAAAATGCAATAGATCTTTTTAATCTCAAGGTAAAAATTTGGGCTGTGTCTATTTGGTCCATGAATATTAATAAATGTAAATCTGTCGCTTCCAATGCTTATGTCCATGCTGAGTTTATTAACAGAATTATCTTTCTTTATTCCATGGAAGGTGAACTGGAAATTATTCTTCAATAATATAGCTACACCTCTTGAACTGGTAGAGTAAGAACTAAAAAAAAAAATACATTCATATTCCCAGGTAGTCCGTATGAAATTTTCCCATTTTTCAATAAAGTGTGTATGTTGAAGAAAATATATTGAATACTTTTTATTCTTAAGAAAATGAAATACATCTATTATTTATTTTTAGATCACCCAATCCCTAACAATTCAATGTAACAAGATTTATTGACTCAGGCATAAACTTTAATAAAATGTATATACTACTCTTTTTATAGTTTGTGTGCGGAGAGCATACAGAAAATTATATGGGCTGATTTTGTAAATAAACGATGCATACTGATAACATGTAACAATAATCTTGTATATTGTACAATATCAAGAAGACTGTTATTAAAGCTGACGATGATCTGGTATACAGACCATGAATGACAGACCAAAGACAAGATAAAAAAAAAAGAAGAATGTCATTGGAATTTAAGAGTACAAGAGACAAATCACAAAAAGAGTAAATACAGAAAAAAAAAAACAAAAAAAAAAAAAACACAAATTGGAATCAGAGGTCGGCTGACTGTCTAACAGCAAATGTAAATGGCATGCATCAGTACACTAGCATATTATATATGATAATATTTGCACATTTGAGTCTGTATTATTGTACTACTCACAGTATACTAGCATATTATATATGATAATATTTACACATTTGAGTCTGTATTATTGTACTACTCACAGTACACTAGCATATTATATATGATAATATTTACGCATATGAGACTGTATTATTGTACTACTCACAGTACACTAGCATATTATATATGATAATATTTACAAATATGAGTCTGTATTATTGTACTAATCACAGTTCACTTTCTTTAAGTGTTGTTAACAAAATGCAAAATAACATACAGTGAGTGTATCAAGCTAAGATTGTTCAAACCACGTTAATGTGTGAGCAGAGCAAAATATAGTATTTCTTTGTTTTGTTTTTGTGGGGTTAACACCATTTTTCAGCACATGATATGCTATACATGGCGGCCAGTATATTTGGTGGAGGAAGACCCCGGGAAGAGCCACCGACCCACGGGCAGCTACTGGCAAGTTTTCTCACGTACCCACGTTGGTCGAGTCCGAGACTCGAACCTACGCGGACAGAGGTGAGTTGTCAGTGATCTGTAAAGGGGTGCTTTAGACCACTCGGCCACGCGGGTCCCCCGAAACACAGTGATATATTTAAAATATGTGATATGAATATATAGCTCCATATAGTATAATGTATTGGGAATGAAAAGAGAAGAAAATACTGGATATAAAATGAATATAGTGTTACGACTCAATGGTCCCACACAAAAAAAAAATGTAACAGAAAGAAAGTGAACAACAGTGGAGTTCAACATTTACAAAGCCGCACTCTAATCCTAAAATAAGTACACTTTCGCTAAAAGAAGACTCCTCATACGAAGGAAAAGTACCTTCTAATAAAAGACTCTGAGAAGCTCCTGTGTCCCTTAATATTACAGTAGGGATAGGTTTGGCAAAATCACAACTAAGTGATATAGAACCTTCTGACATGAATGGTTCATAAATCTCCAAAATAGAATCAGATTGGGGTTTGTCGGACCCACACATGTATTGCCTTCAATACAAGACCGTGACCCGAACTTCTGTGAAACAAGAGCATTTGAAACCGCTCTGTATTTATTCCGTTGCTTATTTTCAACCTGTAGCAATCCGAAATAACGTGCCCTTTCTTTTTACAGTAATCCAGACCATCTTTGATAATGTCGACATGTATCCAAAAGTCATATGTTTAAATCCAAAGGTTAATGTAAGCATTGTAGGTAACTCAAATGAATGTTCCAATAAATAATTCTTTTCGAAGTATGTATACAGCAATACCGCATTACGGCATTACAGTACTACAAGGTTACAAGAATACAGCACATTTGTGATTCCAACAATCTGATGATTCCAAAAACAACAATGTTTTAACACAAGATTTAAAATTGGAATGGAATCTTGTTTACCAAATGCTGTATAAATATAAGACAAGTCACATGTCAGAATGTTCTAGAATATTATACGGTGTGTGTAACTTTAAACACATAACTCTAATGAAATTCTGGTTTTATCTGTAAACAAAATCAACCCTGACCTCAAATGGAATAAACAACTTGTTTACCAAAACCGTCCTTGAACTCAAATATTAAGTAAACAACCTAAATCAAGGACAATAGCTAAACATGTCAACATTATACTTAACATTAAGGTTTAAGCAACTATTAAAGTGAAGAAACATTTATAATTTCCTGAAATATTTATAATATTATATAAACATCATACATAACAGTAGAAAATTCACGTGCTTTGGAGGAATGCTAAACACCTAATATCCGACCTGATTTCTAGAGTAAATGACATGTACAGTTGATACAGATTCTAAGATTTATTTTAGAAAAGATTGCGATCACTGCCGATTTTAAATTTTCACGTAAATAATATTTGTTTTCAAAATCTGGGGTCTGTGAATAACCGTCTGTGATCCTGGTTTTTACACAGTCGCTTGATAACAGTTTCCTTACACCAAATGTGGGTGGACGAAGTCAGATATAGGTAGTATTTATAAGTACATTATGAAATAACAATTGAGAATTTGTTACTATCATGAAACCACCATAAAAGCGACTTTGTTGTGCCTATTGACAAGAAAAAATCGACTGCCTGACGTTGTTATTGTTATGTCCAAGATATTGATGTAAGACTATTACAAACACGTGTCATCAGTCCTATGACAAAAGGTAGTCCAAGCTACTCCAGGTTCTGTTATCATCACCCTGTCAAACAGATTAGACAGTTCTACTAATCTAAACATTTTCCACCATCAGTATTGTAATCAGATACCTCCACACACGAGGATAGAAGTCAGGACCACATTGTCTTTTTTATCTTCTGTATAATAACGCTATACCTGGAATCATGAAACACGGCGAGAGGATGCGTCTTGATAAGTACTACACCTCATCTTAAAAGTAGGTCACTGTGACCCATATTTCAGATTGCACTGACTTTAATTCAGTTTTACATTTTTCTGTTCATGCGGTATTCCTTAAACTGCGTGATTTTATACATCTCTCTTAGTACCACACCCATACCAAAAAAGGTCACTGTGACCTATGTTTCACATTTTACTGGCATAGGCTAAATTGTTGCATTTACCTCAAGCCCAACTTAGATTTTTGGCATGGTCTGTGCATACTATTATTACAAAATCATGAAACTTGGGAATGCAACTTCATGAGTACTGCTCCCTCATTTCAGTAGTAGGTCATACTCATCATATTTTATGCTTCACTGGCTTCGGTTAAAATTTATTTTTGATGTTCATTTTTCATGATTTTTCATGCTGTAATCGTGAAACTGATGATGATATGCTACTATGTTACTACCAAACTCTTACAACAAAAGAGGCTTATCGTGACCTATACTTCATCTTTTACTGGCTTTGGTTAAGTTTTTGCATGTAGCTCATGACCACATGATATGAGCTTTTCGCATGTTAAATGCATATTATCCTACCAAGAATCATGAAACTTGGTGAGTGGATGCATCTTGATAAGTTCTACATACATTTTGCCAAAAGAAGTCTATGAACTGTATTTCACGCTCAGTAATTTGTTCAAATTTTGTGTTGAAAGTTAATTGAATGTATCCCTGTTACTACATTGCTCTTATAGGACCCCGCGTGGCCGAGTGGTCTAAGGTGCTCGCCTTTACAGATCACTCACACATCTCACCTCTGTCCATGTGGGTTAGAGTCTGGGGCTCAGCCAATGTGGTTAAATGAGAAAGCTTGCCAGTAGCTTCCCCGTGGGTCGGTGGTTCTTCCCGCGCCCTTCCTCCACCAAATATACTGACCGCCATGTATACCTATCATGTGCTAAGAAACGGCGTTAAATCCTACTAAACACACAATGCTCTGAAAACAAAAGAAGGTCACTGTGACCTACATTTTATGCTTTACTAACATGAGTTAAATATTTGTGTTTATGATCACGTTGATTCATCCATGTTAGACCTACATACGCCCTACTATACTCAGAAGGCCCTTTCTGACCAAGGCAGTTTATTCATTGGTCTGTATTAATGACTATACACTGTTTATTGTGATGTGTTACCATCAGCAGGCTAGTACTGTATTAATGGAGGAGCATATATAAAATTATGTACATTTATTTACTACATGTACTTCCACCCAAGAAGAAATCACCTATATCTGAATTTATTTAAATCTTCGTTTGAATGTAAAACTATAAATATCCAGGCTTGAGTTTATTGATTACTTTTGTGGATTAGAATCCAGTCTAACAAATTACACAGAGGACGATACACATCCATTTCCTTTGAGCCACTCTATCATATGGACATGATTAAACACCTCCATCTAGACTCCACGGGAAAGGCAACATAACAGAACGTGACAATGTACTATTGTCACCAAGATGTCAAAATGTTTTAAATCTAGGTGCTGTATTCTTGAACCTCAGAATATGGAGTTATATACTTGTAGAGGAACAGAAGAAAAGAAAACTCTGAAAGTTCTATGATTCCAACTTTGTTCTACTTAAAGTTACCGCATACCAAATTGTCAAACTTGGAGCCTGAAGAACTTTAATTTTGTGTCCAAAAAAAGTGTTGAGAATAAGAAGCTAGCGCTTGGAGATTTTATTGTTTAGAAATTGAATTAAACCTGAAATTTCATCTAGTCGGATTCATCGATTCTATATTTAGGCTTAAGGCTAGACTCAAGTTCCGTTGTTGAAATCCTCGCAGTGTAATTGTGATGCGTATGTCATGGCAGGATCATTCTAACAGGTATTCTAAAGTACCTAGTCCCGCAAGTGTGATCCAATAGGTTTCGGAGCCAAACCACATGATTGAATCTTTGACGCGTTTAATCAAATTCTACTTAAGTATAAAACAAAATCAAATCGATTCCTAACATATGTATAATTAACCCATTTTCGTATGAGGAATGACTTTGTTTTCTCAATACAAAATAAAATTAAAAGTATTTTTGTTCATTTGAATATTATTGTACAGTTTGAAATCATGTGCGTATGACCAAACTCATACTGTTCCTGTTGTGTATTACAACAATGCCTACACTAAGTCGACCAAGGGCCACAACTCTGAGAAATGTGCGGCAAACGAGCTCTTCATTTAACTTGCCAGACCACTTGCTGTTATGAAGCTTCACGGCAAACTTCCTTTAAATGTAATAAAAACTGTAGACGGTGCAGTGTTCACAAGGTTGTAAATTGGAAGTGTCTATGTTTAAAGGTTCAAGGGCCATAACACTATGAAATATGTGCAGAACGTGCTCATCATTGTACGATTCCAAGATTTTGTTGATATGAAGCTTCACAGAAAATTTGAGTGAAAACTAATAATAAATGTGGAAGTTAGAGGCTTTACAAGGCTGTGCATTGATAGTGCATTTCCTACAACGATCAAGAGCCATAACTCTAATAAATATACGCAGAACATGCGCATCATCAACCTCATCTGAGCGCTTGTTGAGATGAAACTTGACAGCAAATCAGGTTGAAATCTAATAATAAATGTGGAAGCTATGGTGTTCACAAGCATGTGCAATAGAAACGCTAATGCTTAAACAATCAAGGGTCATAACTCAGAGTCATGTGTGCAAAACGAGCTCATCATTGAACTCCGGCGAGCATTTGTTGAGATGAAGTTGCACAGCAAATTTGGTTAAAATCTTACGATAAATGTTGAAGCTAGTTTTTACAAGCTTGTGCGTTAGCAATGCCCATGACAAGATGACCAAGGGTCATAACACTAAGAAATATGTCCAGAATCGGCTTATCGCTGATTTTTTTTCTGAGTCCTGTTGAGATTAAGCTTCAATGCAAATTTCGTTGAAATCTAATAATAAATTTGCAAGCTGGCGTGTTTACATGGTTGTACAGTAGTAATGAATATGCTAGGACGATCAAGGAATTAGAGCAGAATGTACTCATCATCGAATTCATTAGAGGGTTGTTGAGATGAAGCGTCACATTGAATATGGCTTAAATAAAATAACAGCGGCAAAGGGATACAAATCGGAAACTCTCAAAAATACAATCACCCCACCCCCCCACCCCCCACCCCCACCTGCTTATTTTTGGCGTATCGCACTTATTGCCATACTGTTGCAACATTCCGAAGGTGCACACTAACCTCTCTAGATTCCTGGCTTTGCCAAGGGCATGTTCTTTTTTAAATTGGACATCGTATACCGCAGGGTTCACTCGTGTAAAGTAAGCACTGTCTTATCAATTGTTATACTGAAAGTATCCATGTATCCAACATATTTCCTCGTCTGAGATTGAGAACTTGTCATCCCAGTAATAAACATTACAACTATCTTCACATGTAGGTAACCCAGTAACCTGGTTTTTATTTTACTAGCGAAAAGGAAACACTCCAGTTTGAAAAGAAAATAACATATGAAAGTCATGAAGTGTTAATCCATCGTACAAAACATAACTAGTTCTATATATATATATATATATATATATATATATATATATATATATATATATATATATATATATATATAGAGAGAGAGAGAGAGAGAGAGAGAGAGAGAGAGAGAGAGAGAGAGAATATTTTCTGGACAAACAACAGAATGCATTGAAAGCAAACTCCACACGGATGTATATTCCAATCCAACAGACAAACATCAATACTTGCTCCCGTCCAACTGCCATGTTCTAAGAGTGAGTAGGATCTGCTCTGATGGAGAAACGATCTGAGAATTGTCAACACTTAGTCAAGCGAAAGTAAGATAGAAAAGTTGTGGATGATGCAATAGAAAAGGCGTAAATGGAAAATCGGGACATTTTACAGTACAAAACAGAAGTAAATGGAAAATAGTGACAACATTTTACAGTACAAAACAGAAGTAAATGGAAAAACGGTACGACATTGTACAGTACAAAACAGAAGTAAATATTGAAAAGATACCATTTGTCCTCACTTTTAATCTAGATTGCCCTCCAGTAGGCAAAATCGTTGAGCAACACCGGTCAATCATCTGAAACCCTAAAATTTCTTTCTCCAAATAAACCAGTCATAGCATACCGCAGACCAAAAAATCTGAGATACATCCCGGTCAGAGCAAAACTAAACCCCTCGCAAACAAATGATTCCTTCGAACCGTGTGGGGATAAAAGATGTAAGACATGACAAAACATGATAAAGACCAGCGATTTCTCTAGCACAATAATGGGCGAAAACTCAGTGTTCATAACAGCACCATCACATGCAAAATACAAAATCAAATATATTTAATAACATGCAAAATGTGTTCATTCAGTATGTGGGGGAGACGGAATAACTAAACAGGAGGACGAATCTACATAGATCCTGTTGACCAAACCAAAACGTTTGCTAGAAGCTCCATTGCAGAAAACTTCTCTTCCCCTGGCCATCATTTCAATAACATTATCATGAATGGAACAGCACATAGTCAAAACTGGAACATTCAAACCAGAAGAGCAAAGGAAACTTATTGGATTCGCCACCTCAGAGCTCTCCGACCATACGGTTTGAATCAAGATGAATAAAAACCCGTTTTCCTCTTCATGTTTACTTTTGTTTGGGTTTACCTTTGTAGACTTTTGCGCAATTCTTGGTATTTAAATTTTTGGAACTATAATTTTCATTGGTACCTATTAGCCAGTATTATTCTGAGGTGCCGTTAAACGCTAATACATAAATGGATACATACATACATATCTCATTTTTAATTTTTGAAGCACGTACAGTTTACTCTTTGGAGTATTAATGTAAAATAAATATTATCGAGGACAAACGTTTGGGTAGCCATACATCGGTATCATTGTCGTAACGTGATAGGTTTCCTTAGTTACAAGCAGTAAAATGGACCACAAGCAGGTAAAGTTAAAAAACAAATAGTCTTCTTGACAAATTGGAATACCTAATTTGCCACAACGTAAATGTATATAGTTTTTTGCCTTTTCCGGATGTACCAGCATAAGATTCTTTGTTCTGTTCTCATCATAACAAAACAGTATTTAAATAGATATGTTGATTACCTATCTATGTTTGTAATTATTCGGGGTGGGGTGGAGTGGTGGAGTCAAGTGGTCTAAGGCGTTCGCCTTTACATATCACTCACACATCTCACCTCTCTCTGCGTGAGTTCGAGTCTCGACTCAGCCAACGTGGGTATGTGAGAAAGCCCGCCAGTAGCTTCCCGTGGGTAGGTGGTTCTTCCCGGATTCTTCCTCTACCAAATATACTGGCCGCCATGCATAGCCTATCATGGACTGAAAAATGGCTTTAAACCCCACAAAACCAAAACCAATTGTAATTAATATCTTCGCTGTCGTTCTCCTTGAAAGACAGATTCGTCGATATCGAAAGCTCTTGGCCAACTTCTCTGACTAGGTCAGAATCAATTATGCAGACACTCCGATTTTATCTGCTACCTATAGTAATGGCATCGATAATTTCAGTGAAGGAAATTGCATTGAATTGAAATGTATTCTGGTTCGGTCCATGTTCAAATTAAACAGAAAAAAAAGTTGATGGCAGGGTACACTTACCTAATTCCTATGTACTAAATTCTTTCATTCGAGCTTCTCCACAGGAATTGGAAAATGCTCTGGTATCGCAAATAAAGCAAGAAAATGACTTTCCGGATGATTTAACTGAAAATTAGATATATATCGGAAACCCAGTATACGATAAAATACTACCAGCCAGTTAGATCTTCATGCATTCATTGATAGGTACATACTTGATGTTGATTCTGTCGATGAATGAGAGACCACGCTTGAATATCATCTGTACTTCATGACAGTTAAAGTATTTATTGACCGCAAATATTCACACTTTCCTACCAACACAATAATAGGTAAGGTTGATTGCAAAATACCGTACGTATGTTATTTGTTAGAGAGTGAAGCTTTAAAACTTTCCAGGTTTCTTGCGGTTTACCATTAGTCAGTGCTTTGTTTTCTTATTTGCGTATGCCAATGGGAAATTAACTTTATTTTTGCAGTCATAATTTCATTCTGCATCGAAATCGTTGTGATCACGCATTTGTGTTAGATCTTTTATGTCATAGGTAAATCTAAAAACTTGCTGCACACGATCAACATGTCTTTTTATATCATCAGGACCCATCACGGCATACAAGTACATGATTAATCTTATATGCTGTTAAAATAAAATATTTCGGGCGAACAAATAACAATAATAAGAAGAAGAAGAAAAAGAAGAAAAAAAAGAAGAAAAAAAAAAGAATCTGACAACAGAGCGGCCAGAGTAGAGGAAATACGACAGAGCTGGACCGCTAGTTAATGTAAAGTAGTATGGACATTTTTGGCGTGGGCTGTCACAAAAAAAAAAAAAAAAAAATATGATTGATTAATTCAAATGCCAGCTCTGTCATATATTATCTAATCTGCACCACTTTACGTATTACTGCTTAAAGAAAAAAAAAATGGAGTCCTTGGAGCATAGTATTCGCTACCAACCACGCTATAATCACCTACTATCGAGCTATTTAAAAATTATTATTACAATAAATGGAGAAGATAAAATCCAACAATTGTTTCACTGAAAAACATCAAATGAAATGGAGCGAACAAATACTAGATACCAGCGTTGTAGAGACTTCTCATTTATTAATCAACTTGATCGTAGAAGACTGAAAGCGTATTTCTACGTCTCTGAAGAATTTGATGATTACACATTTAAGTGGTTATGTGATAGATATATTGTATATAGTTATTTCCACTGCCATCTTAACCAAAAATACACACAAAATATAAATAGAAAATCGCAGGATTCGTTCAAAAACAGTATAGAAACAATGATATCTGAAATTCTAAAGGAACACTATGCCAATGCCAATCAAAACAAACAAATGAGTGAGCCGGGTACAGAGAGCAAAGTCTATGATCTGATTGATTTAAGTGAACGGTGACACAGTCCATGCAAAGCATGACTACCTGGTCACAACGTGTAAAATCACAGCTCAAAAATATAGAGAAATTCTTTGCACTACATAAATAATGGCGCAAAACTAAATTGTGATAATTAAAAAGATTTCAGATAGTTATAACAAATATTTTATGAATTTAAGAGAAAAACAACAATTTGGGTATGAAGAGATAACGTATTTTATACAAGTTTAGATGGGATGAAGGTATGGTCAAAGCTAGTTCTATTACAGATTAAGATTCAAGACAATACAAATTTTGATTTGTCGATTCAAACATCAGAAAGATACACATCTTGTAATGTTTCAGAAAAGATGCAGATTTGTATTCAATGATGATAGCTAGATGTTGAAGACAGTGCAGTATGAGGATGGAATAAATTACGCATTTGATGCCAATAAATACACACATTTGTATTCAGCTCAATTTACAGTACAATTCGAAAATCTCTTAATGTTTTCAACGATTCGACAAAATAGAAATACACTTTATGGAAAAGGAAGTTAATTTAAAACAGAAAAAGGTGACTCAGTGTATGAATATCTGTCTTTGAATCAATCTTAGAAATGGCCAAATTTGACATAAATCTGAAAATATTCATACGTTTGAAACGATTGAAGAAATGTTGAAAATGTGGAAAATAGAAGTGCCTGTTTGAGACGATCCGCTTGTTTTCTTATTGATAATGCCTTAAGAAAATTTTACAGTATTTAACACATCTTTACTACGATCCTGAAAGTAAAATTGCTTACACAAATATCAGTAACACATTTAACGGGACAAAAAGACAATCAAATACGCAGAATTTAATAAATGGTTAACTGAGCAATCAACCTACACACCACACAAGCAATCTAGGAAAAGATGTATGAACAGAATGGTCTATGATAGTAATGTGGATGACCTTTGGCAGGCAGACATTATTTACATGCAAGGATATGAAAAATACAGAAGTCGATAACAATATATCTTGACAGTGATAGATGTCTTCTCAAAATACTCTTGGGCTGAAAAAGTTAAAACAAAAGAAAGCAGATGACTTACACGATCATTTAGAGAAATATTCAAAGAGAGAAAGCCTAAAAAGATACTGTTTGATACATGAAAAGAGTTTTACAACAGAAAAGTTATGGATTTGTTGGTAATTTTTAGCTGTGAAACAAGGACGCGAAACGTACGTGTGGACAAAGTCCAATTTACAAATGCCAAAACCAATACTGACCATGAAATAAACAAACAGTTATTTATTTTGATAACAATTGTTGTGGGTGCTGGTATGGTTTTACTTTTTGAAATAGTTACAAACCTCTAACTTTAATTTTGGTAGACGCTAAGTTTACACCTTTGACCAAGAATACGAGTAATAAATCTACTAATGCCGGGACAATTAACAAAACGTGTCCATTGAGGAAGGAGACAAGTTGTCTAGCACTCCTAAGCAACCAACCGATCACAATACCACTATTACTAGGTAAAGCTGCTGCTGCTGTCCTTTCGGGGATTGATGTGAAATCCAGGCGGGATGTCTAACAGTGGTCTAGGACGTGTGTTTGCTGTCAAATAATTTTAATGAGATACAGATACTCTGGAATAGTGTGTATTAACATCAAGATATACGCTGGAATTGTGTGTATTAACATTAAATTGGATTAAACGGGAAGTCTCTATTATTACTATAATGAGACGCCACTGAAATTGCATACGGGGCTCTAAGACCAAGAAGGCCTATGGCATATGGACTTTGCATAACTTTTGTTTTTTTTCCAGTGAAGACAAGATATCTAACAGTGGACCTCATTCACTCAAATATTTCTTCGTGGAAGGTTAAAACCCTGTCGTCACTGTTAAAAACATCAAATCATTCATCCCATTTCCTTGATCTGACTTGGTTCTATGCGATATAGAAACACTTCATTCTGAATTCCAGATAACAAAAAAAAATATTAGTCCATTGCTCAGCTCATATGTAAATGTATATAGAATCAATACGTTAAACTTCCTCTGTATGGGCGATCTTTCGTAATCTCGACTCTGCACTGATGATTTTGTAAGTTGCTTTTTCCCCATTTTTTAAAAAATGAATTGCCAGCTATGATTGACATGAATTGAGGTAAAGACCACGTGCACTATATGTTCATCACATACGTGAAACATATCCAAATCATATACTCACGCAGAAGATACGTGAATATATGTGAAACAGATCCAAAACACATACTTACGCAGAAGATACCTGAATATATTTGAAACACATCCAAATCATATACTCACGCAGAAGATAAATGAATATATGTGAAACACATTTTATATACCTACTTCATACGTGCCGGATACCATAGGTGTTACATACTTTTCACTTTTTGCTATTTATAAATCTATTCATGGTTTACAAATGTAATGTTTTAAAGATGTAATCACGTCTATGGTAACATTTATATGTAATACATGTTTGCACATGTTTTCGTATCTAAATCTAAACTTATGTTTTACATATGTGACAACTTTGCCTGTGTAAGTTCATTGTGAAGAAAATACAGAACATTGAACAGTACTTATGGGTGTACATTTAATTTTCCTACACTCAGATTATGACTCACAAATTACGTAATGTTTACTACTTAGGTATTAAAATCTATTTGTCACAATGACGTCTTAAAAAAGAACCGGATTATGCAGTGTATTTTTTTATTTATCCGATAACAGTCGATGTCGGAAGCCCAGAACCCACGCACTATTCAACAGATATGATCCTATTGCACTCCTTGCTATTTGCTATTTGTTCTATCGGTAAATTTAAACCCATAACGTTAATTGAATTACGTCAGCATTTTTTGACGGATGCAGCATAATTGGAATATATGTTAACCGCAGATTTGCATTCTTGCTCAGTGAAGCAAACAAACAAACAAACAAACAAACAAGCCGTGATTGAGTGTCAATTTATTACCACTTTACGTATGATGTTGTCTCTAGTGAGTGATTTTTCCAGATTGTTGTAATTTGTTTTTGAGGTCAATCGTCTTTGCGGTGATCACAACATTTTGTTTATGTATTTTTATTCTACAGGAGTGGTTAAGTTTGCTCACCATTTCAAAATTTAGTTCTGTATATTTTATTTCAAAATATTTAGATGAAACACTGTATTTCACTTTGGGTTATTTTCGCACCCTTGAATTAATATAAATTTCTGGAACAAGATCAGCCTGGCTTTTCTTATCATGAACAAGTATCGTGGTATACATTGGCGGCGCGAGAGGGGGTGAGGCGGGGGTGGGGGAAGAGCCCCCTGCCGCCAGGCTAGGGGGTGGGTGGCGCCGTTGGGAGCTTTTTTTGCAGCTGTAACCGGGCGTTGTTGGGGGTTGGGTGTGTAGGTTGGCAAGTGACATAAAAACTGTTCTCTGTGGCAAATTAGTGGCACCACTAAAGAACATTGCCCCCGAGCGACTCGGTAGGGGCGCCATTAAAGCACATTGGCACCGGGGCGCCTCGAACCCTCGAGCCGTCACTGGTGGCATACTAGAAGAATTTCTTCGTCCTTAGAAAAATTAAATATATGCATACACAATGGGAAGTAATATAGGACAGCCTTACTAATTCTCGGACTGTCAGCATAACTGCATCCCGTTTTACAGTATATGTTTATGTTATTACCGTACGAATATGAATAAATCGTTCAAAAATTAATATTTAAACACATACAACAGTAACTATCCATGCAAAAAGACAGATGAGCGGTTAAAATAATGAGACAACAACCATCCAGTTAAAAACATTATTTCATCATTAGAGTAATTACGCTTTTGTAATAGTACGGAGTAGAACAGCCCTTTCCAAAATGTACTTATCCCTTTGAACACTATCGCGTGGAAAAATCTTTAACAATCAACTAGGAATTAAACATCGATCAGAATATTGAAACAAGTATGTTCTAGGTCTCTTAATCAAGCGCTATCTATGAATGTGGGTATCGTCGTGATAATATCCTACCCACCCGCTTACGACATAAATGCAGAACTCTTAACTTTGATTTATATCTTTTTAATCTTATTGATAATCTAGCCTGATCGTTTGGTTCACTAATTAAAAACCACTTTCAATTTATGTTTGAATGTAGTCTGTATCGTCATCATGGAACTGTTTTATTTATAAAAAAATAAAAATAATATAAAAAAAAAGTAATGGATTTTACTTCATTGACTTACATACACCTTTCTGGGGAAAAGAGTTTGTCGCATTCCTATGTGTATATAATCGTATTTTCCAGTGTGGCACAACGATGGGGGAATATCAATATATTTTATATGCAGAAAACAAATCCATACTTACTGAGGTTCAAAATCACATAAAAAACGAACGTTTTAATGGATAAGCAGTTATCATATGTTTCTATAAACAAGTATGTATGTATGTATGTATGTATGTATGTATGTATGTATGTATGTATGTATGTATGTATGTATGTATGTATGTATGTATGTATGTATGTATGTACGTACGTACTTGTATATAACATTTCTATTATACGTCAAATATGTACATTTCCTAATCACAGTGTAATTTCATTGATGTACATATTGTTTTTGGGGTAAAATGTGTCAGTATGTATTCAAATATATATCAATATGACTTAAAAATGTATCAGTATGTTATGACGATGATGATGATGATGTTGATGGTTACCGTGATGTTTTTATTTGTATTTCATCTATTAATAAATGTTTGTAGTCATTTATATATATATATATATCAAAGTAATAACTGTATTCAGTTTCTAAATTGTACTATAATAGGTGTGTCGCATGTGCCTGGTGGTAAAAATATAGATTTGTTTCATACTATACTATACTATATTTATGTGTGGTAGTACAAATTACAATCATAGATGTGTCGGATGTGACTGGTGGTAAAAATATAGATTTGTTTCATACTATACTATACTATATTTATGTGTGGTAGTACAAATTACTATCATAGATGTGTCGGATGTGACTGGTGGTAAAAATATAGATTTGTTTCATACTATACTATATTTATGCGTTGAAGTACAAATTGTACTATGATAGACGTATCGAATGTAACTGGTGGTAAAAATTATACGTATTGAAATTTAAAAAAAAATAATCTGGAATAAAATGCACCACTTTCCGTTTTGTTTGCCATCAACATTCCTTTTGTTATTTTCTATCATGCCTTTACCTTTCTCCTTTCCTATATATTATATATTTAATATTCCACTTGTATGTGTTTCATAATTCTCTATTCTCCATATGATCTTGTTTTTTTATCATGGAGATAAACTTGTAAGTACCGTTGAACGTATTTCCTATCCTTTTGTAGATATATTACTTTAATAACAATAAAGTATGTTTGAACTAGAGAGCAAATAAAGAAATTGTAATTGGAAAGTTATAACAGTTATCATCTATAGTAAATGAACAGCAGTTAAACGATTATTTATCGATGAGACAGTGGTTAAAGATTTTGCCAAATATTTTAAGACAACTGGTTTAGGACATTGTCAGCCATAGTAAGAAAGAAACAGCACATAAAGATATTGTGACCAAAATATACTACATCAGTTTTTAAAACATACGTTAAAATAAAACGCTGGTTGTAAAATTACCAACCTGATAAAATGATACGGGTCACATAAACGGACCCTCCAGTATTTTGGAGCGAACATAAGCGCATGTATGTGTGTAAAGGAAAACAAGTCTAAGACGTCAAGTTTGCTACTCTGACGATTATTCTGTTTCTAATTAGCTGCAAAGAAAGATTGTTTGCCAGTTTCATATTAGTGACAATTTCCTGATTGTACAGTATTAATTGGTGACAATTTCCTGATTGTACAGTATTAATTGGTGATAAGTTCCTGATTGTTCAGTATTAATTGGCGACAATTTCCTGATTGTACAGTATTAATTGGTGAAGATTTTATGACTGTACAGTATTAATTTGTGGCGATTTGCTAATTATGCAGTATTAATTGGTGACAATTTCCTTATTGTACAGTATTAATTGTGACGAGTTTCTGATTATACAGTATTAATTGGTGACGATTCCCTGATTGAACAATATTAACTGGTGACGATTTTCCGATTGTACAATATTAATTGGTGACGATTTCCTGATTGCACAGTATTAATTGGTGACGATTTCCTGATTGAACGGTATTAATTGGTGAAAATTTTCTGATCGTACAGTATTGATTGGTGACGATGTTTTGATTGTACAGTATTAATGGGTGGCGGTGTCCTAAATGTAGTATTAATTAGTGGCGATTTTCTGATTGTACAGTATTAATTATTGACGATTATCTGGTTGTACAGCATAAATTGTTGAACGATTTCTTATTGTATGGATTAATTGATGGCGAATTCTTGCTTGTACAGTAATAATTGGCGACAATTTCCTGATTGTACAGTATTAATTGGTGAAGATTTTATGACTGTACAGTATTAATTTGCGACGATTTCCTACTTATACAGTATTAATTGGTGACAATTTCCTTATTGTACAGTATTAATTGGTGACTATTCCCTGCTTGAACATTATTAATTGGTGACGATTTCCCGATTGTACAGTATTAATTTATTGACGATTTCCTGATTGTACAGTATTAATTGGTGACAATTTATGAATGTACAGTATTAATTGGTGACGATTTCCTGATTGCACAGTATTAATTGGTGACGATTTCCTGCTTGTACAGTATTAATTGGTGAAAATTTTCTGATTGCACAGTATTAATTGGTGACGATGTCCTGATTGTACAGTATTAATTGGTGACAATTTATGAATGTACAGTATTAATTGGTGACGATTTCCTGATTGCACAGTATTAATTGGTGACGATTTCCTGCTTGTACAGTATTAACTGGTTAAATTTTCTGATTGTACAGTATTAATTGGTGACGGTGTCCTAACTGTAGTATTAATCAGTGGCGATTTTCTGATTGTACAGTATTAATTAATGACGATTTCCTGGTTGTACAGTATAAATTGTTGAACGATTTCTTATTGTACGGATTAACTGATGACGAATTCCTTATTGTACAGTATTTATTGGTGACAATTTCCTGGTTGTACAGTATTAATTGGTGACGATTTTCTGATTGTACAGTATTAATCAGTGACCATTTCCTGCTTGTACAGTATAAATTGGTGACGATGTCCTGATTGTACAGTATTAATTGGTAACAATTTCCTGGCGTAATGGAAGCAGAAGACAACTTGCAAGTGCTATTTTTGAAAGCACAAGGGGCGCTTTTTATGTGCTTTTGTCCCTAAAGAGGCCAGTTGTCAAACCCAGAAATTAAATTTCAAGAAAACAACTTATTTTAATATTTTTTTTGCACAAATCAGTTCTGAATTTCTTGAAAATCCTCCAAGAGTGCCATTGCTGATATAATTGCAACTTACAGAAATAATTGAAAAAGACACTTTTTGTACAATTTGTTATTTCATTTGGGGTTTTTCCTACTTTAAAGCAATATTGTACCCTATAGTGCAAGGGAGTATTTTCGTACAGTTTGCTCCAAATAATTGTCTAACAAATGCAACCATTTTAAAGATAAATCGTAGATGTACTCAGCTGCGGTTTACACGAAAATATACCTTTCTCAAAATGCGAGTCTCATACTTGTAATGCTTTGTGGTCGTCTGAAAATTTAACATGGTCAACCTCGTATTCAGATTAGCTTAGTCAGTAGAGTGATCAAAAAGTATGACAGAGGTCTCTAGATCAAAACCTAGGGGAGATATTATTGTTCTCTTTTACTACTTTATGATCCTGTCAGAATCAAGTTGAGTTGCTGTACCTTTTTCTAGACAAACAAATCCCATATGGTTTTCATTCAGTGTATTCCTTTTTTATAGATGAAAATAAGAGAGAGAAAATGTGCAATATAGTAACTTTTTTCAGTCTAATAGTACAGTAGCATAGCTTCGTAATAGGTCCACATGTGATCTTCTGTTCGTGTAGCGGATTTATGAATAGACGAAGCAACTCAGCTTATGCGAGCTTTCAGGCAGAAGTTCACGAATGACGTTTTCTCATCGAAGTGTACATTGTCCTTTAAAATTTAAAAATGGCGATGAGAGAAGGCGAAACTTATTAATTGTGAGTGTGATTAGTAATGCACAACTGGACCTTCGACCCCTTTACCCGCTACCACCATCCCGACTGCTCCCCTCTAGCAACCTTTATTTCTACTCTAGAATCTAATATATTGTCAACTGTTTTTCTTATTTGTCAGTTTCTGGTCCTCATACAATTGCATATAATTCTGGTACAGAAAAACCCGTCAGTTCTTATGAACTTGATTTTAAATAATATTGTATGGTCATTACATTTATGTAAAAGACATGAACCCTGTGAAACTGATGACGACATACAATATAATTTTGTAAAAAACAGAAAAGATGATGTTTCTTGTTTAAAGATCATAAATCTACAACGTCTGACCGATGTACAGTGCCATTCATTTTCAAATTCTAAATTTCAAATTTAGGCCCTAGTGACAGTGTAGCGGCAAGTACTATATACAGATATATGGAAAAAAAAGTATTAAGAGTTACTCACCACAACTGAGGTATGGTAGTGTAAGGTTCGTAAAACATACAGCACTAACTACAGAGCTGTGAATGCGGAGGATAACATAGTCGTCAGGTCTCCCATAAAAAAATGAATATTTGCATATATTATGTGACCCAATGATATACGTTATAATGAAGGAGTATGCTCGCGGTCGAACGCCTTTCTGTCACGTATGACGGGCTAACTGTATACGCGATTGTGCGGACAGGATTGTCACTCACTACTGAAACCTTTTTGATGCCCAGGTATCTTTAATAATGTGAATTTCTATTGCCTGCAAAATATGGTCAGTGAATCAATCTATCAAAAACATGTTTGTTAACGACTTAGACTGCACAGTCTCTCTTCGAGGTTACAAAGAGGAAGTGTTAGGAAACAAATGAAATACAATTGTTTTTAATATACACAACAATGTAAACTCTCATAATCTGAAGGAAGATAATTTTTTTACAAATTTATCTGAGGATGAACAATATGAAAAAATATTTCTATTAGTTTAGCTCATTATAAAAAGCGAAGCAAAAATGTCTTCTTAAAACCCATAAAAATCATACCTTTAGGCTGTAGCGTACTAACGGGGGGGGGGGGTATATATTTTTCTTGATTAATCTCCTACACATGCGGGATTAAATTTTAACATGTTTTTTTATTTGCTATTAATTAGACAATATAATGTTTTCACTCAATGTTTTACACTATTCGAAAACTATTATAGGACCTTATCGAGGCAAACCCAATTAATGTTTGGGAATCATTGGCAAAACGTAAACAAAATCATAACTGGTATTTATATATAATACATGATATAATTACTTGAATTATACAATACCATGGTAGTTATATGTAATACAAAATACAATTACTTGAATTATCTAATACCAAGGACTCAATCATAGAGGCATATTTTTCCCGTCTATGGCAGAGTTATGCAATAATTTGGGAGCTGATATTCTAAATGTTACTTCATTGAATAGTTTCGAGAAATCTCTCCAAAATGATTTGATTAAATCAAATAATATATTCTCGTATGGAGACAGGAAACTTTTCATTTTCTATTGTCAACTGCTTAAAAAAAAAAAAAAAAAAAAAATTTTTATTAATTATTTCGTGATCATCTATTAAATTTCCTTGAATACGCTTGTGGTGCGCCGGCTGAAACTGTTTAACACTTCTTTTTTGAATGTCCTAACTATGCTAGGTCCAGGGTGGCATTGTTTTGAATGTCCTAACTATGCTAGGTCCAGGGTGGCATTGTTTTGAATGTCCTAACTATGCTAGGTCCAGGGTGGCATTGTTTTGAATGTCCTAACTATGCTAGGTCCAGGGTGGCATTGTTTTGTAAGTCTTAAAGAAATGGGCTTAGTAGGTTTAAATCTTGGAGACCGTAATGAAAGACTTCATGAATTGAAAAATATAGACATATGCAAATCTGTGTACAAATTTATTTCTGATTTATCAACACCTGGTTTGACTGGACAATTAAACAGAGACACAATCAACACCTGGTTTGATTGGACAATGGCCGAATTTTTTTTAAAAATCCCCAATACACGAGACCGTTTCACATAGTATGCATATTTTTTAAATATAATTTTTAGTAAGAAAAAAATATTTATAAATGTAGACTAATATATTAATAAGACAAGTTATAATTATAATATTATCTCTTGTTGGAGTGTTGATATCATGCCGAATCTCTCTCTCTCTCTCTCTCTCTCTCTCTCTCTCTCTCTCTCCTTAGCTGTTCTTGTCATTATATGCTCAAAATTATTATATTTATATTTTCTTTTCGAAACAAAACAACTTAAATATCTGCCTAGTTTATGGATATATCACATTAGAAAGGGGTATGTAAATGGTTGAGTCTAATGTCCGATCTTTTTGGACGAAATACACATGAATCGATCTGTAGAAATTAATTTTCTTGCAAATACAATATTATTATTATTATTATTATTATTATTATTATTATTATTATTATTATTATTATCCTAAGATAACTGCGTATTTAAAAAAGTTTGCTAGTTAAGAAACATATCATATAGCTATACTTAGATAATTTGTACAAAATCATTTTGTACAGCTTTTTTCTTGAAAGAAAACACGATGCTATACAACAGTCGTTCCTAATTTCTTGTCTTTTTTTCTATAAACACACGTTTTATGTATATTGATAGATTGTACAATTTGATTTAAGCAGACAGCTTAGAAGCTGACTCGTTCTTCTGTCTGTTAAGAACAGGCGTCCACTTTGTCAAAAACTACCTAAATACATACATGCATAACTAACAAAAGTAACACGTCTTCAACGTTGATTGAACATTACTGAGATATATTCTGTTAAGTAATGGATTGCACAAGTTATGAGAATGACTCTTGTTATTATGAAAGGAAGACACGAGCCGAGGCGAGAAATTTATTGGCAGAGAGCGATTGGTTGTCAGTAACCTGTTAGAACCAGCCTTTTGAGACAGATGTTATCTAATGGGCGTTACCTAACGCTTACGTCCTGATCATAAATATCTCTTGTACTTTAACGTATTAATTTTGGAATGCAAGGTGACTTCAGGGTCATATATTAATTTATTAAATGCTTACTAGAACAATATAAAATAAAAAAGTACATTATCAGATTTTTAAAAATGAGTTTAAAATAAGGATAATCAAGCACCTTCCGCTCTGTCTGGTGTATATTTGTACCTATCTGTATGCCTTGATTCATGTTATAGGAATCCGGAGTGTCTGTGTATTAGATGAGAGATAATTGCTTGGTCGTCATGCGCATGTGTCTGCTACGCACGAATGCTTATACCAGCGACTATGTTCCATCCTTTTTGGGGATGTGTGCATGGTCGAGGGAGTGTAGGGGTTTGGTGCGTGCAGGAAGGCGATTGTTGCCGAAACCTGTGGACGTTGGTTCTAGTCTCGGCAGGGAACGAATTAAAAATTACCTAACCTGTTCATAATAAAATCGTTCAAAAAGAATATATATATATATATATATATATATATATATATATATATATATATATATATATATATATATATATATATATATATATATATATACATTCAAGCTTGTCTGCTACTGTAAAAAAAAAATTGTTTCCTGACAACTATTTCCAGCTATCTGATTGGCCAGGCTATTTTTTAATATCTTTTTTTTTATACCTGTATGAAGCGAAAAAAATAATTAATTTAGCTCAGCCCATAGGCATTACTTCTTTAGACATTCGCAGAGAATTCTGTGTAAAATATTTGCAAGCAATGTTGACATAATGTTGGTGATTTGATTGTGTTTACGGTGTACAATACATAAAATGCTGTGAATGATAAATTTTTTTGTGGAAAAATCGAACTTAAAAAGCTCAAAAAATATAAAGCTGAAACTTGGATCGATCAAACATGTAGATAATGAGAGAGAGAGAGAGAGAGAGAGAGAGAGAGAGAGAGAGAGAGAGAGAGAGAGAGAGAGAGAGAGAGATTCGCGGCCATGATATTCAAAATTCTCCTCAAAGACACATTTTTACATGTACATTACAGCATTATTAACATCTGGTAAGGTTAAGATATATATGGGCAGGACTGACCGCTGATTGCGTCTAGCGATTAGACAAGTTTTGGATCTAGGCTTGTATTAGTCATAATAGAAGCATAGGTCTTCACAGTTATATTAACATTTAATATTTACAGTATGATATTAACATTTAATATTTACAGTGTGATATTAACATTTAATATTTACAGTGTGATTTTAACATTTAATATTTACAGTGTGATATTAACATTTAATATTTACAGTGTGATATTAACATTTAATATTTACAGTGTGATATTAACATTTAATATTTACAGTGTGATATTAACATTTAATATTTACAGTGTGATATTAACATTTTAATATTTACAGTGTGATATTAACTTTTACTATTTACAGTGTGATATTAACTTTTACTATTTACGGGATGTGTGACGTCCTATCGGGGAATCATGAAAAGGTCAGTGCATTTTCATATATCGGGATGTGACAGATACTACTCAAAAACATTTAAATTAAAATGTAGCAATGACAAATTAATACGAATTTCCTGTTAATTGCCAAAAGGCATCTGCCATTTAGACTTAATCTCCCAAATTCTGTTGGTTCTAAAAAAAAATTAAGCAACTGTTTCAGCCATAGTAATCACGTAGATATGACTTTTATGCGGACTCGTCATTTGACGATTGTTGAGGAGACTTGTGCTGGATTTTTGTTGTTGTTGAATCATCATCATCAACAACAACTGCTTCGTTCTTTGCTTAAAAAAAAAGATTTTTAATTGAGAGTAATCACAAGTTGTCCCCCTGCTTTATCTTTAAAAAAGATTTGCTGTCAGCTTTTAATCAACCCAAATTGATTTAATTTTGAGTGTTTGCACCACTTCGTGCATTGATGAGGTCGAAAAACAATAGCAACTCTCCCTGACCCCCCCCCCCCAACCTCCCCATTGTCTTTATAAGTAGACATATTTGTCATTTTAGTAAACTATAGACCAGACATATTTGTCATTTTAGCAAACAATAGACCAGACATATTTGTCATTTTAGTAAACTATAGACCAGACATATTTGTCATTTTAGTAAACTATAGACCAGACATATTTGTCATTTTAGTAAACTATGGACCAGACATATTTGTCATTTAGTAAACTATAGAGCAGACATATTTGTCATTTTAGTAAACTATAGACCAGACATATTTGTCATTTTAGTAAACTATAGACCAGACATATTTGTCATTTTAGTAAACTATAGACCAGACATATATCGCAAAAACTAAGGAATAAAACCTATTTTTTTAAATACCGAATGTTGTACATTGACAATGACAAGTAGGCGCTGCTTCCAAGTTTTCGACATCAGGAAATCATGGCAAAAGTAATGAAACGAATCGAAATTAATGTTCCAGTCATAATATGCGTATTTCTCCACTATATATTTCACTTTGTGTAATTAAAGTCGGTATATTTCATTAATCTCCAGAAGCATGTTGAACTTTTTGAATAATAAAAAACCACCCTCTAACAACAGAAACAACAACAACAACAAAACAACAACAAAACCCCTTAAATAATACCTTTAGATCTTCATTTATGTGTATAGGACGGATAGTACCGCAAAATAAGGTCCTAAACTCGATGACTGCATCAAGGACAAGGACCGAGTTTTAACCTTAGGAGAATGAGGAATCACTTCAAAATACCCGGATGTAAAAACTATCCTCTAGAACTAATACTCCAAGTTTGTTGAGTCATGTGCATAGGAGAGGGTATTTATGGGCCATGAATGTTACCAAACCCGAGCATATGTTGAAGTATGCACTCAAGAATTAAGTTAGTTTGTATGTCCATCAAAAGTCGTCGTCAGGTAGCAATCTCAATGAAGAGAAGAAATTTGAAAGGATTACAGTCATTGTAATCATGTGCACCAGCATCATCTGAAATATAACTCACATGGGTAAAATCTGGACACAAGTCTGAATTTAAAAAGATTATACTAATATATATTTCTACGTTATTACTCTCCAATATCGCCACTGCCGTAAAGCAAGTATCGAATTTAATATTATTATAATATTCACAAGTACCAACAATTAAATAGGAACAAAATATTAAAGATTTTACCCCAAATTTGTGAAGCCTTCAGTGAAATGGTATCTTGATGGAAGCAAAGGAATTTATTTGCTAGCATTCACACGCCCCTATAACCGTATCAAAGTAAATTATAGAAAGAAAATTACAAGACTCTAAAAGGGTCCTTAGATTCAGAGGCCATAAGGATCCTGGAGGTTTTGAACTCAGATCAAAACTTAAGTTTAAATTTAACTATGTCAAAGGATAGTTGTGAATACAATTTTATTTAAAAGAATCTGGAGAATGTTTGTTTTTAAGTAGTGCAATACGTGTCACAGTGGACAGACAAGAAGTCAATGTGTTTTCAAGCGCAGAAATATTTTATAAAAAACAATTTACAATTTATATGGGATATTGAAATGGTACGACCTCTTGCCCAGTATGATATGTCCAAGTCGCCTTTTCTCACTACGATTGGAGACTGCAGCGGAAGTCGAAAGATAGGAAAGGTAGGAAGTTTATTTGGTTTCTATTATTAGGCCATCGGCCCATGTACAATACTACATGACACAAATTTATATAGAGAGGATAATTTTATCTATACTACATAACACAAATTTATATACAGGGGATATAGGATAATTTTATCTATAGTACATAACACAAATTTATATACAGGGGATAGGCCTATAGGATAATTTTATCTATACTACATAACACAAATTTATATACAGGGGATATAGGATAATTATATCTATACTACATAACACAAATTTATATACAGGGGATAGGCGTATAGGATAATTTTATCTATACTACATAACACAAATTTATATACAGGGGATAGGCCTATAGGATAATTTTATCTATACTACATAACACAAATTTATATACAGGGGATATAGGATAATTTTATCTATACTACATAACACAAATTTATATACAGGGGATAGGCCTATAGGATAATTTTATCTATACTACATAACACAAATTTATATACAGGGGATAGGCCTATAGGATAATTTTATCTATACTACATAACACAAATTTACATACAGGGGATATATGATAATTTTATATATACTACATAACACAAATTTATATACAGGGGATATATTATAATGACATACACATACGAATTAAACCTGATATTTTACAGGATTAATGAAGTCATGAAGCTAGAAAATTCATCACACACTGCAGAAACGGCCGTAGCGAAACGAAAGCTGAACAAGTATAGTGTGTAATCGATTTTCAACCTTAATGGCCTCATGAATCCTCTAAAGTCTAAAATATGATATTCAATGCTTATAATTACAAATAATTACATAAACAATAGGAAAAGGTAAAATATAAACACTATGACGGTATTTAACTAGAACTATATCTTATTGTTTACAAATATTGTCAAATCACACATGAAGGGGGCATGAATACATACGTAGTTTATTTCTGGTGCATGAACTAATAACTTCTAGTTTTCTGCGATTTCAACCAATCCAAAAGCTTGTTACAAAGGCTTAGTAAATGTTTGATTTTGTGGGCTTTAACGCCGTTTTTCAGCACAAGATAGACTATACATGGCGGCCAATATATTTAGTGGAGGAAGAACCCGGGAAGAACCACCGACCCACGGGAAGCTACTGGCAAGCTTACTCACATACCCACGTTGGTCGATCCGAGACTCAAACTCACGCGGACAGAGGTGATATGTGCGAGTGATCTGTAAAGGCGAGCGTCTTAGACCATTCGGCGGCTTAGTAAAAATGTGTAATTATAGAAAGATGATCTTGAAAATGGCCCTAAGCTTGAAATATTTTAGCTTCAACTATCGATCCAGTCTGTCATCTACGAATGCAATGCAGTCTTCCACGCGTAATATAGAAAAAATACATTCCAACATTCACCATATCTCTAAAGTTTTTTATTTTCTAAAATTTTGAGACTATTAAAGTATTTGGGTATTTCAGATTTAAGGTCTTAAAAATATGCAATTTATCGGCATCAAATTTTATCTCATGGATCAGCAACATCATGTGTACCAGTCGTTTCATATTTGTAAGCTGCAGATGTTGACTGTCGAACGTTTATCAGGTGGTTGTGTGTATTCATTTGAGTAGATCTGACTTTGAGACAACGACTACCGGTGAACATATTGAATTAACTGAAATAACCACAACATTACTGTAAGAAAATTATGTAAACCTAATTGACAACGCTATGAAACAAATTTAGTTCCTGCAAAAATACAGCCATTACATATCTTTGCTGACGACCTTGTCTCACTTCCGGTGCTTGTGAGACCGCAGACAACTATCATCATCCATCTTAGTGAAAGTAAGGAATCTCTGCACTTTTTTTGTCATGACGCATCGTCCCGATGTGAAGCTACCAACCAATTACTGCAGTTTAGGGGAAAGTTTCCAAAGAAGCCGCTATGGGAATGACGTCACTTTTGTCACTGACTAACTATTCATTAGACACATATTTTATTGGTTACCGTCTTATGATCTTGGTTTGCCAATTTAGCTAGGGCATTAGCGAATTAAATGTCCTTTGATTTTCTGACAAAGATCAAATAAAGACTCTGTTCTGTTCTGTTTCATACCCTGCACTGTGAAAATATCTATTGAGAAAGAATGAAAATTTACACTTTTCTCTGTATCGAAAAGGGTACTTCATTATGAACAAGGTTCCAAATTTTGTTCCCACACATCCAGAAGGTAACAATGACCTAGATTTGCCATGTAACGGCTTAAGAAAATCATTGAAATGAAAAATATGTCTAGTGCCACTTACTTCAAATACATTCGAAAGATTGAAGTCTGAAAATTTGAGTTCGGTGCATACTCAAGGATGGGACATTTTCTGAATGCGAGGTCAGATATTTTGTTTGAAACAACTCTCGGTTGGGGTAACTTGGATCAGAGTTCAAGCCAACGTCCAATTGTTTATATTCTTCCATATGGTACACGTTTTGCATCCAAACTACAAAGTTATGAATATGTATGAAAGAATGTTACTCTGTTTGGTGAAATGACTAATACTGAATACATAAAGAAACTTTGCTTCATGTGCAGATCCCTGAAATTGCAAACTGTCGCTAAACTACTGGAGCAGAAATTTGACTTTAGTCCAAACTTACATTTGATTCCTGATACTCTTCCTTAATAGGGCTATTTAATCTACCAATCAAAGTACGAATGGCGAAATGTAAGTGGAAATATATATAGAAATTCCTAACGTCAGATTGACATTGGAAAAGAAATTAAGATAAGACTGTAAAGCCTTACCAAATACACAAATAAAAGATGAAATACATAAAGATATTAAACGTAGTGCTGAAACAAACTAAGACACAAAGAAGTAATTATAAAAAAGTAAATCAATAATAAATAAATACATTTTAGGGAGTGTTGCCTCAGTATTCATATTCTGACCAGTATGATTCTGTGGAAAGTTTATTAAGGTTGGTTTATGATATGAGTAGATCAAATATCCTGGTTCGGCAGTATTTGATTTGTGAAGCTGAGCACCGAAATCCTTCCCATGACGTAGCAGCCACTTCTTTACACTGTTTTTTTTTATAAAAATAGATGTATGAAGCTGCAAGTGCAGTACTGGATTGCAACTGACATAATGTAGAGGTACGCGCGGCGCGTAAATTACCAGATACTTGTTTGTTAATATAATTGATTTAAAACAGACGTAGCCAGCAGAAACCAGAAAGCAAGTACTTCCATATTTTTGTCCAATTATGTAACATTAACGCCAGAAATAATTATCGTACTGCAAATCCTTGTACAGGCGGCATCCAGATGGTTTGGAAGCCTTCGTACGCCGCTTAATGATACCTCTCAGTAGGTAATATATGCGGCTTAGAGAAATTTAAACTCAATACAATTCAATAGTTTATTATTATAAGCATTTACATGCTTATAGATTACATATTACAAATATTGCGTGGTTATCAAATGTTATATATACAACGTTAAACATGAACTCAAAAAGGTAATCGTCAAAAGCCAGAAAGGAGAGGATGGACAGATATACACAATCTTTATAATAAATTACTGTAAAAATAATAATCTATCTCTTATTTTAAACGACTCATAAACAAATTTAGCTAGTGAACATATTATTTTCTTTTTACTAGAAGTTAATAGTTCAATGCACTTGTGTATGGATGGTTTATTCTAGAAGTAATTATAAATTAAGTTTACACGTAAGTGAGTATACGCAGAACATACTTAAACAAATGATATTCGTCTTAAGTATCATGGTTGTCACATTACATACAATTATTTCACTTCTTTCAATTATATTGCTTCCATATCTCCCAGTTTCAATTCTCAGATTATGGAAAGACACTCGAGGTTTTGTAAAAGCTGAGCGATGTATATGGTTACACAAGAAGTTGAAATAAACTTCGAGGCCGAAGTCAGTTTTGATATGTTTACATAAAGACAATTTGTCAGAATTTTGTAAATTTGTTATTCCAGTCTGATAGAAAAGTATCTGTAACTCTTTGTTTAAAAATTGGAATAAACTTGGAGCAACTCATCCAACTCTATACAGATATCTCTCGTAGACTGTAAAATGTTTCCAGATCTTCAATAAATAACGAAAATAGTATCGATGATAACACTTCACCTTGTATCAAACCTACTCCATACTCCATTCTAAAAAAGGCACTACGAATACCCCAGTGTGAAACACATGATTTAACCACACTGTACATAGAACGAAGAACATTTAAAATTTTGCCATTACACCTTGTCTAAAAACCTTCAACCACAAACCATTTCTGTATACACTATCAAATGCCTTTTTAAAATCAACAAAAGCTGCATAAAACCTTTTACCTTGATTTAAATAGTTATTAATTCAATTCAGTAATCTTTCATTTAAAATACTGGTAAATAATTTTGAAAAGCAACTTAGTAAATTAATACCTCTATAAGTTCCTGTATTACGAGCATCACCAGACTTAAATATAGGTACAATTTCACCCCCCACCCCCCATTGCGTAGGAAAATGACCACTATCAAATATTGCATTACATATTTTGCATATATAGGGTCTAAGTAGCTCCGCTCTGTTTTTGAAATACTCATTCAAAAGATAATCATTGCCATGTTGTTTCGAAGTTTTGAGATTTTTTTAATCGCTTTTGTAATTTCATGCTCTATTAGTTGTTTATCTAGTTCTTCAAAGATTGTTACTTGATCTAGTAGATCATTGTCATGTATATCTCGTATAAAATCATTTGTTCCCTGAATGTTCCCACAATGAATTAAAGCCTTCCGCTATTTTCTTCAAGATGCTTTTCATCGCCCATTAATTCGTCTTCAAAAACTCTTTCGTATCCTCTTCAAATTCTTTGTCACGAATCTTGTCAAATATTAGTATTCGATTCAGGCGTGATTCTAGTTTTTTTTATGAAAGCCGTCGATTTTTTTTATTCAAAATCTTAAGCTCATTAGACAAGAGATTATGGGCTTCTACAATTGAAATTTTTCGATCCGCTTTTGATAAACATTTGTCAACAACATTTTAAAATTCAAGCTGTTGAATCATTTCTTGTTGCTTTTCTTCCCTTCTTGTTATTGCTAGAAAAGGTTCTCATAAACAATTGAATTCATCTAACTCATTAAGATTTTTGCTCAGCACATGAATTGTCAAACCACACATATCTCAAGAGATGTGAGTACAATAGGAACATTGCTTAGACATTACTATTTATTTATGTAGAATGTGTAAGTGTTATTTGTTACAACCCAACCCTTACAAATGCTTTAATTTGTTTCAGCCAAAATCTTAAAAATATGTAAATTTATTACAACCAAATTCAAACAAATTTCTTGTTAATCTAACCGATCTGTGCTAAACTGCATCAAGCAGTATATACCATTTGTTCACTAGAAAAAGTACAAATAACGTTGTATCTCTTTTCCAATTATTTAAAGTAAACAACACCAGCACGTAGAATCCGTGACAGGTTTTGCTTTATTGCTTCTTCACACTAAGACTTTTCTTGTTTGTTCTAAATTAATAATGAAACTATTTACAGGTGGTTCATCAACTAAATGCAATAGATGAAGATGTTCGGACTGTTCTTTCATTAATGAAAATATTTATTTCAGTAGCAGCAACACTAACGGAAAATTTAAGACGCGTCATGCTACTAACTGTGCGACTTCAAATGTTATTTATTTTAAAAACTTGCAAAAAGTTTTGCTTACAAAATGTTCTGCAAGTATCAAAACGCACGAACAAACATACATTTAGCGATCCATCTTTTCAATTGCATGTTGCCACATTTTAATGATGGCTTCCATAAGTTCCGAGATTTTTCACTTATGCCAATTGATATTATTAATTCTAAAATTGAATGAGCAAGCAACGTAAACAACGTATGAGCAAGCAGCATAGCGTGTGAGCAAACAACGTAAACAGCGTATGAGGAGGCAACGTAAGGAACGTATAAACGAACAATGACGAGAGCAGAAAATCAACAAATTCAAATACAAAAAATACCTCATTTAAAAGCAACGTCAACAGATACAAATTCGTTTGAGGTAACGATTAAGACGTGTACGTCTTTATAAATCAGGTAGAACCACATACTTAAAAGAATAATTGCGCATAAACTAAAACAATTTGATTTTGTACTAATTCAATTAGTTCTAACATTTCGATTTAGACAGTTAAAATTATCTGAAACTAGACTAAAAGAAGGAAATAAGAAATTATTTTACTCAGAAAATTGTAAATCAATCCTCAACAAACTAAAGCTCTATACCGCTTTGAATGATGATCCTATAACTCAATTCGACCAAACAATTACAGAATCAACAAAGCTGGTTTTTGATTATCGATTTTACCCAGATGGGGAAAAAAAAAAAGAAACAAACAAACATGCATCAATGTCGAAAAAGACAATAAATAGCTTTTTATGCAACTAAATGAATTCGAAACACTCCACAATGACTTTAAGTTCTTTTTGTAATTTATTGCTATTTTGAAATCATAATGGCTGAAACTCCACAGGATATAACATCATCATCTGAAAGTTGAATACAGAAAACTGCTAAACACAAAACTTCTGGTTTCTGTATGTATCTAAAAGCTATGCATAAGAATTACAATCCAACAGTTTACAGAGATACAGATTGCATTTACTTGTTTAACAACTTGTTATGTAGGACACCTAAACTTGTGTAGGAAGAATTAAGAACTAAAAGTGTAAAACTGATGATCTTCACAGAGGAGGACAAGAAACTTTTTACCTCAAGAAACAATTGCCACATCTGTGAGAAACAAATTTAAGGTCACAAAGTAAAGGATCATGATCATTTAGCTGGTGAATATCGCGGGCCTGCACAAAATGAATGTAACGTAAACTTCAAATATGCAAAGTCTGTACTACTCTTCATTCATAACTTATCAAGATCTGAGAGCCAGCTCTTGATCAAGGAGTTTGTTCGTCAAGACCCTGATCAAGAGGTACAGTTCATCTCTAACATGTATGAAAAATACATATCGTTCAGCAATGACTTTGTAGTTGACAATTTTAGAAAGGTAGGGAAAGAAATTACGGTGAACAGAACGATTAGATTTGTAAATAGATATTTGTTAATGTGTTAAGCCCTTAAACAACGTGCTAAAAACGCACGTGAAGATAGATTTACCGAAACGATTTCATATTTCAATAACAAGCAAACTAAATTTCCACGAAAAGATGTCTACTAATACGAATACTTTGATTCAATTGAACGATTTCACAAGACAACGATCCCTCCTAAAGAAAAATTCTACTCTTCGCTCTTAAACTGAAACATTTATCATGGTCATTAATAATATGTTTAGGATGTAATGTCACACTTCAAACTGAGCACACTATCTGAATTTCACGATTATTATGTGGAAAAAAAGATACTTTGATGAACTATTAACAGGTTTGAAGAATTTAGGAATGTCTGTAGGAAAGATTGCAAACTAGACCCTGCTCATTGTTATAGTACACCAGGACTACCTCTGTTACGACTCTATGGTCTAAGAAAAATGTAACAGAAAGAAAGTGAAACCAACAAATCAAGTAAAAAATCAACAAGCAATTTATTACTAGATAATTAAAATGAAAAATCAAAAATTCACTTACAGTAATGTGTTTTGAAATCCTAATAATCCAATAAGAATGATTGTTCTAATCACAAGTCCTAAATATAGAATGTTCCGAATTCACGGCTGTGTCCTTGAATATTATGATGTGCTAATGGTCTCCAAAGTCCTGATGTACTAGAAATCTTGATGTGCTGATGTCAAAATGAAGTATTCCAAAATCTCTGAATAAGTTCACATAAATTCCAAAATCATCAATTAAAAATCCAAAATCCAAAAGTTTGTGAGCACTGTTATAATCCAATGAATATTTAAAATAATTCCTCTCTTAGAATTTGGAATGAATTTTCACAACTGTAATAGCTCTTTACAAGACTGATGGTAATGTCAAAACTGAAAAAATGTCCACCAAACATGGTATATATAAAGATTGGTCACATGACAGAATGTTCTAGAACATGAGTCATCTTAATGGAATTTTTACTTGTAAACAAAAATCAACCTTGACCTTCAAATTGAGAAAACATATTGATCAAAACAACCTAATTCGAGGACACTAGTTAAACATGTTTTTCCTGATAAACATTAAGATCCAAGCAAACATCAAAGTGAAGAAACATTTATAATTTCCCAAAATACCTACAACACCATATAAACATCATACATAACACCTCATAATACTTTCTTTGAAAATGTATGGTGTTGAACTTGAAATGCTAACAGATAATGGTATGTTTCTCATCATCGAAAGTGGAATAAGAGGACGAATTAACATGATTCCCAACCGATACACAAATCCAAATCACGAATTGTGCGTTGATGATGGCAAGGTTGCAAAGGATGGACAATACGATGAATCAAAGTCTAAATCTTTTGTCATGTATAGCCTGTTCAACAGTTTGTAAGGTTGGGCGATGTGCCAGTGTTTGCTAGTGAAAGACTTCAGAACAAAGCATGATATTTAATGGGTTAATGAAAACTTACTCAATATTCCCAATGATAATGATACTGGTACATTTAGAAGCCGATCTAGAAATACCAACTTATTTACATGACCATTTTAAAGACTTTCTATTAGCCCCAGAAAAACTATTTATCAAAAGAGGAAGACTTCTTGGCGTTAAAAAAGCAATAATATAAAAATAAAACAAGACTAAAAAATAAGTCTTCGAAGAGGGGTAAGCAAACAAGCTAGATGTGCCCGAATTACTATGTACTTTGAAAAATAATAACGAACACGTAATACTTTACCGAAATTGCAAGCTCCACGTTAAATTAGGCTTGAAATTAACAAAAACTGCACAGAGTTGTCCTTGTTAATCAACAACCATGGCTTAAACCTTACACAGAGGTAAATACAAATTTGAGACAAAAGAAGCACATGATTTTAAAACGGATTTTTTGAAACACATGAACAACGGCGTTTCTGAAAAGAGTTTCCATAAAGCAATTTCAAAATTTGAGGAAACGTACAACGGTGAAAATATGCACAGATGAGAAAAAATAAGCAAAACATCAAAATAAACTCATCGTTTGCGAACAGGTAAGTAGTAGACGATGAACTTGTGCTGATTAGTATGAGGAACGACCAGATTAAAGAAACTAAACCGATTTACGTAGGATTCACTGATCATGAGTTAAATAAGTGGCTAATGTACGAGTTCTCTTACAATAAGCTCAAAAATAAATACAACTATCGATGTAAACCACTTCTACAGTGACATGAAACAAAGCATACATTAGTATATGATATTAGTGACTCAAAAATAAATACAACTATCGATTAAAACTACTTATACAGTGACATGAAACAAAGCATACATTAGTATATGATATTAGTGATTACAAAAAAGGACAACATCTTGAGCATACCACAAGTGAACAAGAAAATTGTTGGAGTTTTTAAATATGAGTTTCAGGCTTTTGAATTAGAGAATGTATAGATCTACTCATTCTAAACAGATCATGATGAAAAGAAAGAATGTAAAGATATTAAGAAGTGTGCCATCAAACAAATTCTACGATTTGACACGCACAAAGACTGCTCATTCAATCACGAGGAAAAGTAGCAACAAATGCCATTACTTAGGTCGTTTCAGTTATGATATGTATACGATCAAAATGAATAAAGGTGCTTTGTCATACCATAATAAATATAAAAAACTACATAAATGTTTTGTTCCGAGTAGGCGGAAAGAACGAGTTTGATAAGGCGTAGGAATATGTCGAGGCCGTCATTCCTACGCTATTTCAAACGAGTTTTTTCCTCCGACTCGTAACAAAGCACCTATGTGGCTTTGTATTTATTACATATCCCCTTTTTATTCACACATTCTTTTCAACTTTTTAACGTAACCGTTATAATAATTGAATTAGGCCTTCAGAGGTTTATAAAAGATAATGTACAACCCACTGAAAAACCGCCATGAGACATACGTAACCGGGGCTAGGCCCAAATAGATACTCTACAGTGATTTACTCTGTAACTATGGATTTTTAAAACAATTTGTATGGGACATATGAATGGATTTAAAATGCAGTCACCGGCAAGAGGATTTTTTTTATTTCTCAAATTAAACATAGATTTTGGACCAGTAAGTGAACCTTTTTCTTGCATCCTATTTACTGATTACACCCCCTCCCTCCATTCCAAGCAAATTTTAGGGCAAATTTAACAGACTAACAATAATTAAATACATTCTATTATACAGAAAGCTCATTAATTTACAGTACTTTCAAACTTGGTATTTGTTATGATTTATTACAAGAAATTATTGATGCATTTAACTTTAAGGTGACAATTTAACCAATGTTTTGTTTGTTTGTTCGGTTTTTAAAAAAAGAAAACGAAGATTCAATCTCTTTTTAACATGCTGACGATATTTTTATTAACCATTTTGATATTTTTTTAAACAAGAAAATTCTAAACGATATTGTTTGTTTTCTTTTTATTTTGTACTTGAAAAGTCGCAATAATTTAAAATGTAAACAAAACTACAATTCCCTGCTTGTGCCCCTGTGATGAAAACTTCTCAACAACATTGTAACAAAATGTAATTCTTCTAAATTTCAGTCAGAGTAAATGGAGTTGCTGCTCTCTATGATACGTCTACCTTTATACCTTTGTGTTGCAAATGTTTATAAATTGTATCCCCAGATTTAATTAACGAATTTAAATCCTCGGTAATATTAATAGACTAATTAAAAGTCCCTCCACTTATTCTAGCTTCCTTAAAAAAAAAAAAAAAAAAAAAAAAAAAAAAAAACCCGGAGAACATATTTTGAAATGTTGCAGTCGATATGGTTTTCTGGCTGGTGTTGGTATTTTAGATGATTTATATTGTGAAATGTCTCTTCCCTGTGTCATCAGTGCAGCAGCTGGGAACGAGTTCAACAAGTGCACCGTTCAGAAGTTTCTGTTCTTTGATTTTTTAAACGTTTTAGTTTAATGTCTTTGCGCTGAGAATTCAGCACTTTGCAGCTGGTAGATCAAATGCTGTAGCCATAGTTTTGTCCCTCAAATATCTGTCTGTAACTCTGTAGTAAATATTAAAAGTATCTGGTTCAGAGTACGTACATCCGGTTTCATTAGACTGACCACTTAGGTATCACTATAAGTGTATAATTAAACAGGGGTAATGTTGATAATTTTCATTTTCTCCGAACCAGGTGGCATTTCTAACCATACTTTGAATTTGGACATGACTCCTCGAGTCTTTCTTATTGTTTCTGGATCTTATTTTACTTTAAGCGTAATATTTCAGCGGCAAAGTACTTAATATCTCCCTCTCTGTCATGTTTGGTGTCACTTTGCACATCCATTTCATCTGAGAACCCATCGTCAAACATTCTGTCAAAAATATTATTGGCAACCTGAATGAACTCGATGGTAGGTACTGTGAAATGCTAATAAACTCCTCCTCGCTACTTACGGTAATCCCCCATTAGGCCCCAGCGTTGAATTCGGTCGTTGTCACCAGATACATTGTGCAACCTTCCCCCCCCCCCCCGCCGCCGTCCTCCACGCGTTTATTGGTTGACAACATAAATATATTACCTTACGGCTATAAAAAATTACAAATGTTGTAAAGAACGACAGAATTTTAAACCAACTAAATGATCAATGAAGATAGCCCAGTTAAGAAGGAGAGCTGCACGAACGGTATATGTTCAGTTCATTCGAGCCTTATATGTATGTAAACAATCCTAAAAAAGAGGATAGTATGCTAGATGGTTTTGAAAAAGAAACAGTTAACAGATATGTAAATGGCTGATCTGATCAGGTTCGTGAGTGACGGTAACTTGCTACACATACTAAAGGAAAAGCAAGAGCTAAGTCAAAAGAATACATTTGAGCTACTCCTGGAACACAGTTGAAGACTTACCCTTTAATGGCATAAAACACGGTTGTGAAATGTTAGGTGATGCGTTGTAAAAGTCATTCAAAGACATTGACAGGTTAGAATATGAACTTAAAATAAACAAGCAACAAATTGAAAATTTTTCTCAGTTGACACAAACGCCATTGAGAGAGTGCAGTATACTTTCATTCAACAAGAAAGTACAATAAAAGCGGCTAACGAAAGATATCATAAATGCTTATTGCGGTACACAGAGCAATACATCAACAAAAAAAGAACACAGCGCTATTAGAAAAACAAACAACTGATATCTGAATATGGGCCCGTTTTTTGCAAGGCAACACAGCTTTATTAGAAAAACGAACAACTGATATCTGAATATGGACCCGTCTTTTATAAGGCAACACAGTGCTATTAGAAAAACAAACAACTGATATCTGAATATGGGCCTGTATTTTGCGAGACAACACAGTGCTATTAGAAAAACGAACAACTGATATCTGAATATGGGCCAGTTTTGCGAGACAACACAGTGCTATTAGAAAAACGAACAACTGATATCTGAATATGGGCCCGTCTTTTGTAAGGCAACACAGTTCTATTAGAAAAATGAACAACTGATATCTGAATATGGGCCCGTCTTTTACGAGACAACACAGTACATTTAGAAACACGAACAACTGATATCTAAATATGGCCCGTCTTTTGCGAGGCAAATTTTTAAAAAAGATAATAGAGATCAAAAATTTCAAACTGAGAAATTATCATACTTGTGTTTAAAATAACGTGTTGTTTTATCAAGACGAGCCTTACACTGAAGATGCAAAGGGTTGTCGACGGCTAACATGTATATTTCACTATTATAATATTTTACAAACCTTGAATGTCTTCTTATACCTTAGAATTTCGACACAAGTTTGCAATTTTTTCATTTGTAAAAAATATTTTTGAAATTTATTCTACCATAAAATTTCTAAACTACTTGGTATTTTTGTATTTTCATTTATTTAGTATCTGAAAGAGTGGTCTAGTGTATGTAGTACATTTTACCATCTTCTTTCGAGACAACTTTGTAATTTGTAATGCAAACAGAGTAGTTTAAACAGTCGAGTTCTGGATTACTGGAGTTTGAAGTTCTCATTGTTTTTATTTGTAACTGATGTTTTTCTCATTTGACATCGTTATTTTCATTGATTGAAGAGCTGCAACTTTAGATGCTCTTATATCATTCGAATTGATAGAAATTGACCGTTTTATAGTACATTGTCAAAAATTTTAAAATAGTAAACCAAGACATAAAAACTATTATCAAGATATAAGTAGTATTCACAATGCTTTTCATATTAGTATTATATTAACATTATACATGAAATATGAGAAATAGTAAATGCATGTATTAATCAATAAAATGGAGATGAGACAAAGAAAAAAAAATAATAATAATTAATAACGAACTAAATAAATCATGTAATTTTAAGTCGCATTCATCATATTATTACGTTCAATTAGTGCTCTATGAATATAATTTCCCAGATTTCTAACCTCGGTAGTTTTAGTGGAACTGAGTAATTTAATAAATTTCAACATATTTGGTCCTTTCGAAAAATAAGAGTTAATATACTTCTTTCTTAGTGGCAAAAAACATTGGCATTCTAAAACAAATTGATACTCATCTTCCAGCACGTTGCACAAAATACAAATTCTTTGATTTAGTGGGGTACAATGTGGTCTCTTCCGTCTCCCTGGTTCAACATGTAAAGTATGGGCAGACATTCTTATTTTTGAAAGGGATTTTAAATTTTGTCACTGTTACTATATCTAAATACTCATTATAGCCACATTTTGTGACAAATTTCTATATAATCTAGCTCTCGAAGATTCTCTGATTCTTGATTGCCAATTTTGAATAAACTGGTCAGAAAGCCGTTGTTTAACTAAGGATAAGAAAACATTTATATCCCCAACAGCTTGATTTATCCACACTTTCCCCAGACCCATACAATTTTATAAATTCCGGACTAACAATGCCCAATTTTTCTTTCCAGGACGGTTTTCTATATATATTTTCTATCTGAAGAAATTATCTTAGTCCAGTATTTCAAGATGCGGTAATGCGGTAATTGATCTGTAAGGATGTCCTCCCCAATTCACCATATACAAAATCATTTTGGGTAGATTTATAACCCCAAGAAGATTTTTGCAAAAATTTAAGTGCAACCGTTTAACAGCATTTCCTTCAATGAATCCCCATACTTCTGATCCATAATTAAGAATTGGTGAAATTAGTGTGTCAAAAATTTCACACTTCACCTTTGTGGGCATAATTCCGAACTTGTATAAATATTTATCCATTGCAAATAATGCTTTTGATGGCTGAGCACTTAAAGTTTGTTGAGCAAGTGTGAAAGAACCCCCTGTTGTAAAAACAATTCGGAGAAATACAAATTTGTTAAAAAAACCTTCCAATTGTAAGCCTTTATAGCTGAACGAAGTATCATCTGCTATTCTTCCTCCCTTGCGGAAAATCATAATTTTTGTTTTGTTTGTATTAACTTTAAGGTGCCACTTATCACAATATGTACTCAAAGCACTTAGTCCCTTTTGCAGACCCTGTTGTGACTCTGAAAGTATTACTAGATCATCTGCGTATAAAATCATAAACAGTTGTACCATACCTAAGTCAGTATCTTGAACGCAACTGTTTATAAATTCTTCTTTAATGTCATTAATAAACATGGAAAATAAGAAGGGGGACAAGCATTCGCCTTGACTAACGCCAGTTACACATACAAATTCCTCCGACATGACGTTATTGAATCTCACATTACTTTTGACATTTTCATACACTGAATATATAATATTAAATATTTTACATCTTATTGCTAATTTAAGCAATTTATACCATAAAATATCCCTTATAATAGAAACAAACGCTTTAGCAAAATCAACAAAAGCACAAAACAATTATTTTACCCGAGTTAATATAATGACATCACAAAACAAAGAAATACTATACCGATGTTAACCAATCATCACAAACAAAAGAATACTATACCGATGTTCACCAATCATCACAAACAACGGAATACTATGCCGTTGTTAACCAATCATCACGAACAAAGAAATTCTATATCGATATTAACCAATCATCACAAACAAAGGAATGCTATACTGATGTTAACCAATCATCACAAGCAAAGGAATCCTATACCGATGTTAACCAATCATCACAAAGAAAGGAATGCTATGCCGATGTTAACCAATCATCACAAACAAAGAAATACTGTACCGATGTTAACCAATCATCACAAACAAAGGAATGCTATGCCGATGTTAACCAATCATCAAATTCAAAGGATACAGACAGAGAGAGAAATGCGTTACATTCCATCAGGATTACTTTGAGCCAATGTTTGCTGAAGCACGGGGAATGAGTTTGATCCCGCGAATTAAAAGTCTTTCTAAAGTGCTCCAGCAAAATTATGTGTGCACATAGCAAACAACTATGTTTGCACAGATCATGCATCGCTTGCCAAAGCACGAGGGAGCGTCTTAGTCCCACGATTCAAAATCGTTCCCGAGTTCCCCAGCAAACACTTGAACTTAGCGAACAATGAATAATTGTAATTCTTTCATGACCAATTGCAAAATAAATAATTTATTTACAAATCATCTACAAAAAGTTTCATTAAAAAAAAAAAACAAAAAAAAAAAAAAAACAAACAAACAAACAAGCAAACATAAAAACCATGTACTACAATGCCGATGTTTGAGTACGGTTGACGTTGCAAAGACCTCTCCGTTAAACCAGCTGGATCCGGCCTGATCATGTAAAACGAGTTTACTGAGAAAACTTATGGGAATTATGACATTTTTATCGCATTGAAAGTTTCTCACGAATGTTCTGATATTGTGTTACAGAGCTTTCCACCTTCATCAAAATGGGCCTGAGACACTAATCACAACATGTAAATATCCAAATATTATTCACGATATATGATGTTTTTTATTTTTGCTGTTGTTGTTTTTGTTGGTTTTAACGGCACTTCTACCATTATTGGCTGTTTCATGACGAGGATTTGGGAGCTAAGTGCCTTTCCTTAGGACAAGCCGAGGCAGCCGGCGTGGACTGGCTTATGTGGGTATCGAACCTCCGATCCTTGGATTACGAGTCTGACTCTGCCAACTGTGCTACCGCGGCTTCCCGATATATAATGTAAGCCGACAACTTACTATCTACCTTTTAATATTTCTGAACTTTCTCATGGTTAGACATGTTTAAATTAATTCAGTTTTGCACAGAGATTATATTTGTCATGGGAATTTTAGAATGCATGCTTACGTTGCATATTAACGTCATTGTGAAACATCAAAGATCTATCATATCGGAATTCTGGACTTTGATGATGAACTTAAGAAATGTGTGATAACAGAACCAACAGGCGTTTTAAAAAAAATGCGTTTGCATGTTAATATTTTGTATATAAAAGCTATTCTGCAAATAATGTGCCTGTGTTTTATATTTGTCGCCACTGGATTATGTCATCAGAATAGTTGAACAAGGTTATTTCTCCACCCCACTCCGCTTTGCTTTGACAACTGTACTTTTACTGAGGGAAGGGGGGGGGGGGAGGGAGCATGAGTACAATATTTTTCAAGGCACTTTGTACCTAACATTCATTCAAAACATGTAGCGGCTGCATGTGTTCTTATTGTATCGACAGCAGTAACCACATCTAAGAACTTGTTGCTTAGCTCTTGACATTTGCAGGGGCGTTCTTCCGCGATAGTGTGAGTGACCCTTGGTCAGGTCACCGGTTGAAGAAGGACCAATACCTCGCAGATGGGTAATGTTGATATACCACGGGCACATTATTACACATCCTTCAAGTTCGTCGGCCGGGAACCTCAGTCTTACATAACTCGGCGTAAATGAGAATGGACGATGTTAAGAGTACTCTGTGATCTAATGGTTTACGTTGTAATATTCAAGAAATCTGTACTTAGAGAATGTGGTCATCAATATAATGATAATAATTTCACTAGAATTATAGTAAAGAAACTAAAGTGCTGGTACTTTTGTATCTTAAGATAAAATTGGTATAGTCTGCTAAAGGTGTACATCAACAGTCCGCCCCTACCCGAAGAAGGGGGGAGGGGTAGGGGAAATTGCCCAGGGGCCAGCGATTTCTAAGGCCTGCCGTCAACTCATTATAAAAAAATAAATTAATCTTTGCAGTAAATATTTAAAAATTTTCCTTGCAAGAGTCTACGTTATGGTAGATTACTACAGGTTTTATATGCAAAACTGGACACAGGTGTGTATATACAAAAAATTAAACTAGTTTTAGGGCCCATGAATGCTCTGCCCAGGAGCCCGGAATGTCTGTCGGCGGGCCTGTATATCAATATCCAATAAACACAGAATAGTAAATGTATTCAGCGTTAAATTGTACATTACAATTTCAAGCTGAACACACACACAAACGCACACACACACACGCGCGCGCAAGTTGATTCGCCTGAATAAAATACTAGGTGACAATTAATGTTGATATAGCTGCCAAATGATACAAGATGAAACAATTCATGGCAAGCCAAAAAGATTTCAACTTTTTCTACTCATGAAACTCAGTGAATGAGTACAATTATATGTTTGACAAAAATTGATGTAGATCCTAGAAGACAACAATCATTTTCAAGTACCCTGTTATTTCTGATCCGATAACCAATTTCCGCAAGATTAAAATTAATCAATCACCAACAAAGAACGTTGACCGAATACATCTCTAAATTGTGTGACCCTTTGCAGTATCGTTTATTCAGAATAATTGGAATTTGTTTTCCTTTTGAAATTCAAGATAATAATATCAATAGTCCATAATACCCTCGGGGAGATGTGTATTCATTTATCTGGCACCAATCAGTCTCAGATGTCACGGGTTTATAGATTACGGAATATTTGCACGAGTGATAGTTCCTAATTGAGAAGGATGCTTTTTCATGATTTTGGAAGATAATATTGGCTTTTTCCGTGAAAGTAAACATCCCCTATTCATGGGGTTCATACTAGATATACTCGGTGGAATTACACTGACATAACTGCTGTAACTGGAGCTTTTAGAAACTGCAGTTGAAACAAAAGTGGATTGGAGCCCGGATGCATGGGCAAAAATTAATTTTTTTTATTATTTAGAAGCTATTGGAATTAACAACAAATAGTACTGTACGCTTCTCTGTTGATTGCTATCTTGAATTACCGTAAGGGTCCAAATTACAAGTTTACATTGTCTAAGCGAGGTATTGGCAATATATACATACAATTTGGTTGCCATCTTGTAGAACAGAAATTGTTCCTCTTTTTGCTTGATTCTTTTATCCGATCAATGGCGGTCAATACATACGAACTTGGATTTCATCAAATCTTTACCCACTTCTTATTCCCCTTTTCTTTTTGATTCACTTGAATGAAAATGGTATCTCAACGTTTTAATGCGAAAAGACAATTTATGTCTTAACAAGCATTGATTACATTTCCTGATTACAATGCCAGACTTATCACTACGTCTGCGAAGTTTTCTTTAATATATTCCCAGGATACATAATAACTTGTATCTGATTTTCTACTCACTGGAGAAGGTACTATCATTTTGTTGTTGTTGTTGTAGCTTTTCACACACCATTTTCACGTTACCCATTATAAACTACATATGAAATAATCCTATTAAAATCTAGATCTCCGGCATAACAGAGACCCGGGGGACACCGATACGAGGTCATGTACTGTTCACCTTTCGATTCACCAATTAAATTACAGCTTTAACTTTAATGAACGTGAAAAACTTCATTCGGAATATATCGTTCCGAGCGATAACTCTCCCTAACATAAAATTGCAACGTTTATTCTGATAGGTTACTAAAATTAGTGGACAGGGAATTTCAAAGGTTGGCAGAACATGAAACTTTGTCGGTACCTGTCTCTCGATTTTAATTAGATTGCATAAGAAATAAAAATGAATAATAATTCAAGAATGTGCCCGATTACAAGGCCTTTTCTTTTTCATACAGGGTATATGGTGTTTTTGTTTGTATTAAAATACCGGGATGTTGTTATTGACGCTTTGTTTAATTGCAATTTATTTCGACTTGCAGCATATGAACGGACCGGGTGACGAAATAATCATGATCATTATATGGTTTCTTTTGACAAACATCATCCAAATTGTCAATTAAAATCGTTCGAATCGTTAATTTATTGTATTTTTTTGCTGCTCACATAATTTAAATGCAAAATCTGCATATTTCATTAAAAATAAAATTATTCTCATGAAAACATTAAATTCATTTGTAGCTACCCTTGGGGCAATATTTAGCATTTGCATTTCTCATTCTTTACATGAGTTTCAACTTTGGGTATATGTCCGTTGACCTTTCAGTGTCCTTAAAGATTCTCTAACAACCAATGTTACGGTCATTTTAAAAAGGCAGTGTGTTGGTGTCACTTGCCAAGAGGCACAATTGCATGCGCTCAGCTGGTGTGAGTAATGTTGAAACTAATGGGGTGTTACAGAGGGTGATATACGGTGTCATTGCTATATAAGACCGTCGGCTGCAGAAATCGTATTATTGTTATTCTACTGTGTTGGAAACTGAGAGAAGCGGTTTCTGACGATGTTCATTATAGGTGTGGTGGTGTCCATCTTCGTAAGTTTTATTTTTATCCTCGGTCACTTTTTATGTTTAAACTTTTTCAATCCCTGTTCTTTGCAATCTCTTTGCTTTCTTTCTTTCCCTTTTCTTTCCATATTTCTTTTCTTTCAAAAAACATGGATAAATAGGGGACAAGAGTTGAATGTGCTATTACATTCTCATATTTGCCACTTAATCTACTGTCACCTGAAATACTTGTAAATAATTGTCCGTGTCCCCATTTAGCTTTATTTACGACATATTGGAACAGAAAGGTATCTGGAACAAATATTATCATTTTTACTTCCATGTGACATCTCTGATATTGATATATTGATATGAAGTCGGAGGGACAATCATCAGCAGCATTAGTTATCATGTTACATTAATTTACTGTAGGTACGATTTTACTTTGTTTGAAAGCTGAATAAAGTTTGCTCCTTATCGAATTTAAAAAATCTTATGAAATTTAATTTTAATCAATAATTGATAATATTATATTGTACATGTTCCATGTAGTAAACATGAGAATTAGGGTCGTATAAACAGACTCGCATTCACCAATTTAAAAAAAAAATTAAATGGCCGATTAAAATAGAGAATACATGTATAAAATTTCATTTATTATTTTATTACAGGGCCTTTGTCGAGGATCGGATTGTGAGTAACTTTTTTTAAAATTTTTTTTAATACATTAAAGAATAATGATTTTGTGTGAACAAATTGTTTGGATATTTGCAACAATTTGATCAAACATTGATGGAAAAGGTATGAAATAAATGTTTGGTTTTTTTTCCATTGTCTATACCTTTTTAAACATCTTATTTGGATTGTTCAAAACCGTTTCCTTTTTTTACCAATCTTCTTTATTTTGCTTAAAATAAATTCCATGTCCCGATTTATTTATTCAGTTTATCTTATTTTTTCCGTATGTACTCGCTTATAACTCGATACCAACTGCAAACTGCATAGACACAGATATGCCGTCGCATAATGCGCCGGCAGATCTGGGTCAATGCAGTTTGTTAGGACTAATCAGTAGAACAAACAACATAGACCCTGATCTGCTGGCGCATTATGCGACAGCAGATCATGGTCTATGTTGTTTGCATTTGGATCAGAATTATACGCGAGTATAGTTTATAAATTAAAGCAGCATCAGTAGGGATGCTCAGTTATCACTTCTTTATCGTTTACTCTCTTCAACAATCTAACAGATGTATGCATCTTTAGTTTTCTTCTAATTTTACATTTTAAAATGAGAGCACTCGCTCATATACATATTCCGGTGTATAGAAATTAATTAAATACTCAAACAGTACTCCAAAGCATCCGACTTAATTTATATCACTTAGATGATTATTTTAATATTGTTTTCAGTTCTTTAGTGCTAATTGATACATGTTCATGAAACTTTAGTTGAAACAAATGTATGAAAACGAATATTGCAATGGTCCCAAACGTCATTTGAAAAATAAATAAATAATAAATTGCAAAAGTTTCTCAAACTGTTATGTTCCCGCCATTGTGGGAGCATATAGCGCTAGGCTGGTCCATCCGTTACTTGCGTATGTACATACGTGCCGAAATTATTGTGTGTCTAGCTCCTTTTTTTTTTTTTTTTTTTTACATGGAATGTGTTGAAACTTGGCAGTCGTTATTGACATGAGGTGACAATTAGCATATTGTTTTGTCGTCATATTCCGATACTTTTTTCCGCTAGAGGTATGCCCCTGTGTGATGTTAAACATGCGCATATTGTTTTGTTGTCTTGCTCCAACGCATTTTGCCGGAGTTTTGCGCCTTTTTGGCGTCTACACTCGTCAAAAATGACAACATTTGTAAATAAACAAAATTGTCGTTATAACGAGGTTGTCGATATAAGGAGACTTTAGCTTACTTATCCTTTGGAACAAGGATAGATAGATAGATCGATAGATAGATAGATAGATAGATACAAAATATATTTTTAAAAATAATTCTGGAATAAAATACAATTATATTTTAATTAATCCTTCATAACTATATAATCATAGCACTTTCGTGCATACTTTTTTGTATGAACCGTAGAGTCAATTAACCTCAGCCAAAGTACACAGTACCTGAAATTGTGAATTACATATTGGTGGTCTATTACCAATATTAATTTATAACAAAGTGCCTAAAGAATTTTCTTTGTTTCTTTTTTACAACAAATAAGTCATAAAATCATGATCCAATCTACTTATAAGCGTGGCGTTATATAACGGGTGAACACTGTATAAGTATATGTATACTAATTTCTTGTGTGTACTACGAGTCCCACATCTTTGGAAGAATTGCTATGAAACATGGCAAACATTGTTGACTTCAGGTGAGCATGTACATATCATTCTGTTCTAACTCTTTATTGAGTTTTCCAGAGTTATGCCCTGTTTTGGTATTTAATGTACGTAACATGTAAGTATGTATGATAATTCTTGTGATGACAACTAGTCCCACATCTTTTTATGAGTTACTTTAAAACAAAAAAAAAAAAAACAAAAAAAAAACACAGACATTATTGTCATGAGGTCAACAAGTTCTGTGATCACACTCCTACAGTTAGGTCCATTTTCTTTTTATACATTCTGTTTATTTTAATTTATCTTCATATATACACGAGTACAGCCTGCCAAAGTTATTGCTCTTTTCTACTTAAACCATTCATTCAAACAGAGAGTGCGGATAGCTGCACCCGTGTCCTACAGACACATTTCTAGGCTTTGTTGAAAACGAAATAACGTTTATACTTATGGCAACCATAATATACAATATCTTTTTGCGGGATCTAAATACAAAAAAGCACAATATAGCGTAAGAAAATATTGTTGTTTTCTTTTACAAAGCAGTTTTCTAAGAAAAATAGTTGCATTTGAATTAAATGACTGAAAATGTTAGTGCATGTGACTTTTCTAGAACCGGCCAAACCACACGGTTGCTTTGTCGTCCTATGCAAAAGCTAGAAGGCTGAACTCAATAATCATTTTATTTTCTATTTCGATTTTAATGTTGCCTTTTATTTAATGCAAGTACATTCTTCACTGGTTATCAAATCTCCAGCAAAGATCAAAGAAAAGAATATTAATGATTTTCTTAGGGACTACATATTATGCAAGTTCATCAGTCGAATTCATGTAGCTGGCTTAAGTCACTCAGTCGGGATTTGCAGCTATGCCCGTGGCTGTGTTCGTGAATTCGCAATTCATGAAGCAAGACTAAGCACATGTCGCGGGCGGATTAAAAGCTCTCGAATTAGCCTAGTCACCGGGCGGAATAATGGCTGCCTACATATTGCACGAGAGGGGAACGATCAGGAGAAACATGGTATTTCGTGATTGTACTCGATGTTTTTATGACAGAGACATTATTAAGAAGTTTAGATTTCCACGCGATGTCATTCTCATAATCGCCGATGAACTGCATAATGACATAGTTTACCAATTGCTGCGAACGGGGACTCCTGTGTTGCATGACACTTCGCGACTGGAACATTTCAAGATGTTGTATTCGAGTTTGTTAAGTTAGCCATTATCAGTTCCCTTTCTAAAGCTATCTCTTCCAATAACACCGATATTTCTGTCAGAAAAATTAGTTTTTTGACGCGTTTGGTCTGTTGTTGCTCAATATCTCGACTTTGTTAAACAAAAGATCATAAACTGGCAGTTTTCTGTACATACTTATTAGCTGTAACTGTGCGGGAATTTCTTATTCTAAAAATAACTAGACTGAGCACACTGGACTTGCAAGTCTTGTATAAATGTCTGCTTCGTGAATTGCAAACAAGCAGTACACTTTAATCGAGATTGGCTATGCTTAAGACGGTAGTCGCTCCTCCATGAATTGGGCTGTATATTTCCTTACAAGGAAGTTCATATCGCTCAAACCTAGCATGACCTTCCCCAAACGTAATTTTGCCAGTTTCTTTTATTTGGGTGAACTTCTCAGCTGCCCATTGGTTACTGTAAAACGGAAAGAGAAGAAGAAAAAATAGAACAACAAAATAACCTATTACACTATATTTGATTAGGATCTATTTCTTTATGACAATGCCGCGAAAATTACAATTTTGATAGTCTCCAAACCTCCTAGAATTTTTTTTTTTTTTTTTTGGCCTTGACATAAATGAGTGGAATTTATTTGCCACATTTCCAATAGCCATTCTGTGCAGAGTAAAACCTGTTAAATCTTCTTCCTCGATTTCTCGGGAAGAATATTCCTTCTTCAACCATCAGAGTAGTAGTGGTAGTAGCTGTAGTGGTATCGGCAACAGTACAAGCAGCATTATCACATTTAATGAAATGATGTTTTTAGTGTGTGGAGGGCATCCTGCTGAGATCTTCTTCGCTCTCGACTCCTCGGGAAGTATTTCCCTGTCCAACTACCAGAAGGAGCTTAAATTTACCCAGGACGTGACCAACATGTTTGAGATTGGAGAAGACAGGATCCGGGTGGGCCTTGTTACTTTCAGTGAGACCGTGTACCCTCAGTTCGGCCTTCTGGGCAGCAGCTCCAAAAAGACCATACTGGATGCCATCAGGTATCACAACACTATAAAAACGAATTAGCTGGTATTGCACCTATCCATAACATTTTCATAAGGCTCACAACCGTGTTTCTGGTAGTTGAAAACATACGCATTGCTTCATCACAGTGATTGCTGATTTCTTTATTTTAAAAAAGTGTAGAAAACAGGTGAATACATAGTGAAGTGTTTATTGTCATATTTTTTTCCAATAAAAACTATTTTTTTAAAACACACCGTTTGAGAATCGCATTCAGTATGGAGGCCGAACAAGTTAAAGTGATAAGTGTCGAATATATCAGCTTTTCAAATGAACAAAACAGAGAGTTCTTAAACGTTAATTCAAACAGTGAAGTCAATTATAAAGAAATAAACTATACGGCCTCAGAAGGTTACACACACACACACACACACACACACACACACACACACACACATATATATATATATATATATATATATATATATATATATATATATATATATAATTTGGACGGTTCATGGGGAACTGTTGACTAGTGCAGAATTGTTTTTTTGCAGTCATTACACCACCCCCACCACTAAAGGAAAAAAAACGAAACAAATTAAAAAGAAAGCCATCAACGAGAAGAAAAATATTATTTGGTCAATATGTTAACCCTGCGATCTGCCTGGGAAAAGCTAACGGACATGTGCAATTCGTCTCGTTCTCCATTTACAATTTTCTAAATTACAACCATTTCATCCCAATATTTCGAAAGAGTCTTTGTCTTGGTTGTTTTTTATTACATGCTCCAGTTAAGGCTTAGACAAGAACTGACTGGTTTTATATTAAATGATCCAGTTAAGGCTTAGACAAGAATTGACTGGTTTTATATTGCATGCTCCAGCTAAGGCTTAGACAAGAATTGACTGGTTTTAAATTACATGCTCCAGTTAAGGCTTAGACAAGAACTGACTGGTTTTATATTAAATGATCCAGTTAAGGCTTAGACAAGAACTGACTGGTTTTATATTACATGCTTCAGTCAAGGCTTAGACAAGAACTGACTGGTTTTAAATTACATGCTCCAGTCAAGGCTTAGACAAGAACTGACTGGTTTTATATTAAATGATCCAGTTAAGGCTTAGACAAGAACTGACTGGTTTTAAATTACATGCTCCAGTCAAGGCTTAGACAAGAACTGACTGGTTTTATATTACATGCTTCAGTCAAGGCTTAGACAAGAACTGACTGGTTTTATATTACATGCTTCAGTCAAGGCTAAGACAAGAACTGACTGGTTTTAAATTACATGCTTCAGTCAAGGCTTAGACAAGAACTGACTGGTTTTATATTAAATGATCCAGTTAAGGCTTAAACAAGAATTGACTGGTTTTTTAATACATGCTCCACTTAAGGCTTAGACAAGAACTTACTGGTTTTATATTACATGATCCAGTTAAGGCTTAAACAAGAACTGACTTGTTTTTTAATACATGCTCAACTTAAGGCTTAGACAAGAACTGACTGGTTTTATAGTACATGCTCCAGTTAAGGCTAAGACAAGAACTGACTGGTTTTATATTAAATGATCCAGTTAAGGCTTAGACAAGAATTGACTGGTTTTATATTGCATGCTCCAGCTAAGGCTTAGACAAGAATTGACTGGTTTTATATTGCATGCTCCAGTCAAGGCTTAGACAAGAACTGACTGGTTTTATATTACATGCTTCAGTCAAGGCTTAGACAAGAACTGACTGGTTTTATATTACATGCTCCAGTCAAGGCTTAGACAAGAACTGACTGGTTTTTTATTACATGCCCCAGTCAAGGCTTAGACAAGAACTGACTGGTTTTCATTTTGAGTAAACTCATTGACTTTGCATTAGCTCTCTCTAAAGTGCAGGTGAATAATATAAAATAAACGAAATAATAACAACAACAATAATAATAATAATAATAATGATTATGACCATCATCCTCATAATTATCATCATCATCATCACCACCACCATCATCATCATCACCATCATCATTGATATTACGATCATTGATACTTTCAGAAACACCAAGTACCATGGAGGAGGAACGAACACGGCGGAAGCATTAGCGTACCTTAGGGAGAAGGGGCTTTCCCGAGGTAAAACTAGGGAGGGAATTTCCCGCATCGCCATTGTGGTGACCGATGGCCAGTCCCAAAACATGACGGCCACACTCCGCGAGGCGGCAAAGGTAAATTCCGCGGACAAGAGATTTTATCTAACGTGCATAAGGGGGCTCAATACCTGTAAACAGACTTAAGCGTGTTTTAGTGCAAACCATCAGGGACAATAACTCAGTTTGTTGCTATTCATTACGTCCCTTTGGAATCTAGTAGCTCAGAGTAACCCGAATATCGTAAGTTTGACTGCCGTCTTTCTAGGAAGACGGCTTTTAAGATCATTAGCAAACATGGCAATTTACGTCCGCACCTATTATAATTCGGACTTTTGAGACACGTTCCTCACAACTGATACTCTTTCAGAAATATCGCTGCCGTAACGCTGTTTGACCTCAGGGTCATCTACAGTATTCGCACACCCTCCCATTTGTTTGTATCCCCCCCCCCTTCTGATTTTAAAAACAAAAAGCATCAAGGATATAAAAAATGCACAAAACTTAGTCATTTCATTCATCAATTTATCATTTCTAACCTGATTGTCGCCAGTGGGTCCTTAACATTATCAACTTGTTGGCGTTTCGAATCAAACGGGAGTTTCTTTAGTAACACGGTCGTCATATTTGCATGGGCGAGGCTATGTTTTTAAAACATATGTGATGTAGTTCACCGTCTTCGATAATCTTAATAGTTCAGTAAATTTAGGAGTGACATCTCTTGGAAAACATTTGTACAAGAGTTCCTCCTTTTTATTTGTTCAATTTTTGTTTAGAAATAATAAAACTAGACATTTCAAATATTGGAAGCAGACGACACAGTTTTTACTGAAATGGACTTTTCTAGAAACCAGAAAACGACAGTGAGCAGTCTTGTATGCTTGTTTACATCGAGAACTTCCGTTTGGCTTGAAACGCCAATAAGTTTACAGTGTTAGGGACTCCCTGGCGACAATCAGGTTAGAAATTATAAACTGATGAATGAAATGACAAAGTTTTTTGCATTTTTCATATTATTGATGCTTTTTGTTTTTAAACTCGTTAAAACTCGGGGGGGGGGGTGTACAAACAAATGGGAGGGTGTGCGAATGTTATAAACTTAAGCCCATCGTCTCAGCGCATTAGTACACGAGCTCGACGGCTCTATCATAATTTACTGTGAATTGACGGAGTTTTCTGCAATGTGATTAGATATAAACGGTCATGTAAAACTGATCTGGAATTTTTTTACACATCGGTAAATTCTGTGGACTGCTTTCAGTTACCAATCAGTTTCCAGTGCACGTCAGGTCGAACTTTAGATTTGTCAATACCAACTCCTTACAACACAATAATAACAACAGCAACGCCCCCTCACCCCCAGCCCAATTAACTTTAGATCAAAATGTACAACCCCAGATAAAATCTCCGATTAGAAGTTCAAACAATGATATAATCACACAGTCGTTCCTGTACTCCAGCACTCACCTCTGTAGTCAAACTAAGTATATGGCCGGCTTTTTTCCTTGCACAATTAAAGAATCCCGGACTCTTCCTCCTACGTGTTAAACAAAATCTGTACATTTTGCAATAGAGCCATTGTAGAAAACATCGAAGCAAATGCAATTTAAATTGAGTGCGATGCAGTTATCAAAGCGTTCTTTTCTTAAAGTGGCATTTTATCACCAGATTTACAGTATTGTGATTGTGGAACTAACGTACCAAAGGGAGGCAATCCAGTGCGAGTTAGTCTTTAGAGAATCACATATTTAGATTGGCTACAAGCTCACGATTTTGTTTTCCGGTAATGTAGGCAATGACTGTTTGATACATAACATGCGCATTGGTTAAAAAAATTCACGTCCCTTGTCAATCGGACCTTCTCGGCTCTGGCGGAAAGAAGGGGCGAATTATCTCCAATTGCAAAGTCTCGATTACTACATTTAAAACGTATTCGTTTGTCTGTTCTGCAGCTACACCAGCTGTGTGCCAATCTATATCCACCCATTGATATAAAGGTTTGTAATTTATTTTTAATTTTTGGTTATCTTCTTCGTCGGTTAGGCAAAGAGCATGTGTTGTCAGTATGGCAGCACTATAAATATGAAATAAGTGGAACCCAAAGAGCAAGCCCAGCTTGATATTGAATAGCTTTTCGATATCCAGTGAGGCATTGCTGCCCCCAGTCTGTTTTTGCATTCGTAGACAATTCAATGAAAAACTGCTATCTTATTTTAAATGTTCTATAAGTGTAAAATTAAATTTTGAAAAATACATGTTTGGGGCATTGAGTCATAGTTCTCCATAAAAAGTCTGTTCATTATACATATATCATATTGTGTGTATATATATATATATATATATATATATATATATATATATATATATATATATATATATATATATATATATATATATATATATATATGTATATGGCAAATGCTGCCATCATGACATGCAAATATAGTATATAGATTCCTCAAACCTTTCCCAGTAACACTTCCGGTTATTACCCCATACATCAATGGGTTTAGATCCGGCACCCAAATGGCACAGTTAAAAGACGGAAAGCTTTTTGGGAAAGTTAACACTTGTATGGTCTACTGCAGCAAAGATAAACAGAAGGACAAAATTGAGCGACTTTTAAGTAGTGGCGGGTAGCGGTTGAATTCAGCAAGGCTAGTGCCATAAAACAATACTAAGAGTTCGGTTACAACTTTGTCTGGAAACTGTTGATTTAAAAAAAAAATATAACAATTTATCACTCACACAGGAAACTTTACCTGAAAAGTTTCAGCCCAAAAATTACATTTCTGGCACTTCAAATCCAATCTTTTGCACATCTTCAAAGGATTGTATTAATATCTGAAACTTGACAAAAAAGCAGTAAATGGAAGGAATTTTGTGTAATATATTTTATTTAATCAGGAGGGTTGTGTCGTACTATTTTCTTCAAATTTTATAGACAGTAATAGTATGAATATTTATACCAGAAAAACTACACAAAGTTTTGTTCTTGCTACTTCATTTAATCCAATTGTAAAGCTCAACATTTTGTTTGTGAGGGGGAGGAAGAGAAGTAGGGGGACGAGGAGATGGATCACTATCAGCATTACCATCCTCCTCCTCCGCATTTATTATTATTATTATTATTATTATTATTATTATTATTAAGGTTCATGACGACGGCATCATAGTGTTCGTGGTCGGTATTGGCACACAAGTGGACATGTCGGAGTTGTCAGCCATAGCAAACAAACCGACCAAGAATTTTCTGTTCACCATAGACGACTTTGATGCCTTGCCGTCCATTAGGGAACTACTGGCCATCGAGGCTTGTAAAGGTATACAGATGGACTAAATGTAAAAAAGGAAACATTTCTTCTTCCTACTTAAACAACAAATCAAATACTAAGTATTTGTTTCAGCAAAGAACTTTATTGATTTTATGCAGGTTGTGCAGCGTGTTCAAACAAAATTGTTACATTTGTTTGTACAGCGTGTTCAAACAACGCAACTGTTACATTTGATATTATGGTCTTTATTTTTTTGGGTATAAATTCTTTCTTAAATAAATTGACACCACCGACATTTTCAAGCCTTGTAGACCATTTACTTCAATACAAATAAAATCATCAATTGTATCACATTTATACTGTATAAAATAGTCACACGTGTATTATTAAAAACAGAAAAAGAAAAAAGGGTCGTAAGCGTGCGCTTGTGTCAATGCTTGATTTGATTAAGTTATATTATTATTATTATCATTATTAATAAAAAGTCTCATATTTAAGTTTTTACAAGAAGTGATTCATTACATTAAACTAGTTTAATAATACGTTCTGCAAAAAATAAAATGGTGGACATTGCAACGATGAATAAAATGGGTAAAAATTCATAATAATACATAAAGCAACAGATCTACCATGATTGTGACTTTATTTCTTTATTGAAGCATAGTTTGGTACTTTACTACAGAGAAAATCACTGTCTTTTACAGTCGAACCCGCTACCCCAAAACCAGAAATATTGAGTGATGAAGAAGTAGCAGAGCAAGAGCTTTTGTTGTACAAGAGTAAGTGTGAGAATTTGGCGTTGCTTGTTTTCCGAATAAGACATCCATGTTATTATCAAATCAACAAGACAATATGTTCCTCAGGCGAAAAGTTTCCTCTCACAATCAAATTAGGACACATAACACTGAGAGCTTCTTTTTTTTTAGAAGGGGTAATTCGTCCATTCTCCCTACGTCAGAGGCATCGCGAACACCAATGCCAGAATGATATTGAGAATTCTGACATAGCGAGAATGAAGTTCAACAGATGGAACTTTCTTAGGGGGTAGATGATTCTGTTTTCAAAAATTGATGTGAAAAGTTGCTGAATTACAGTAGGCGGAGGATCACATCCACGAAATTAAATCAGCACAAATACGCTTGATTATATTCTGGTAACTTACGAACAAGACCAGTAACAGAACAGCGAAATTATATGTCGCGAACTTACATAACATTGACAAATCGTGAAATATAGTAGCTCCGAAAAAGTTGGTTTACAGTGTCCTGTAGCTTACGAAAATGGACTCATTTCCAAACAATGTGATGGTCATTTGTGTTGCACTCTCTAGCGAGGATTCTCTTCCAGATTAAAGATAAGCGACGTCTTTGGGCAATTTCTATAGGTGGAATAATAATGAAATGCCTCACGTACAGATAAATAAAACGAACGTTGTTTTTCAAGTTAAAATAATAACAAAATTAAACAATAATACGTTATTAACTGAATGTAAGGTTGAGTTCTTTCAATATTTGTCCGAAACATAGCAAGTTTTCTTTAAAAAGATACATCCACTCATCAACTATGTGATTGACGCATCAAGAACATCACGCTTCTTTCATCGCATGAGGCTGGACTTAACTGAAACTGTTTAGAGGAAGGCATGGCTTTTGTCCCTATCCCACAAATTTGAACTCCACGAATATGAATTAATGACCTGATCAAGGTTCTTTTAACTATCAGTAATGTGAAAATGTAATGAAGTGTACATTTTTGTTGCATTATTTTATCGAAAATATAAAATCATCGTCGACCCAGAAGTCTAAAAATGTGCACGTTTAGGGTGTAGTTGGATGCAATTGATTTTTTTTTTACCTTCACGTTTACTTGTTTTAGAGTTCTACAATTTTACTTTAATGTGTTTTTATATTCACGCAGAGTGCTCACCAAAGAGATCAATCGACATCGCATTTGCTGTGGACTCTGCTGGAATTGGTGTCTCAAACACCAAACTAATTACTCGTTCCATCACCAACCTAACTGACCACCTGGACTTCTCGACTGGACGTGTTGCTGTTGCAACTGTCAGCAGTGGCTGCAGCGCGGGAAGTTTTAGTGATGAATGGTCGTCTGACCCAAATGTCATCAAGCAGAACCTTGTAGACTACCAGATTCCAAGATTTTCGGAGATAATGCGAGACATGCGCATGAGACTAGGAAATGGAAGAGCAGATGCGTCTCGTATTGGAATCATCTTCATGTACGACCGACTCTCTGACGCAGAAATCCAGAAGTCCTTCCTTGAGATGCGCAGGGCTAAGTTTCAGAAAATCACCATCTTTGTGATCGGTATTGGAAATCACGTGGATTCTAAGCAGGCCGACGGGCTAGTGACCGAGATGGGACAATTCTTAGAAGTTTCTGGATTTGATAATTTGAAGGATATTGAGGCACAACTTCTGATGCAGCTGTGTACTTTCTAAAATCGTGGTGATTTTCACATTGTTTTATTTATTCTTACGTAACCTACATAAATGCAACATCCTTACATTATAGTTTTAGCAGTATATCTTGGTATTGTAAACCTTAGGATAAAGGGCATTTTTATTGTATCAACGATTAATGCTGAAATATGAAAACAGAAATAATATATTAATGGTTGTCTGTCGGCATGGAGCTGCGTAGCTAGTGATATCTCACCTTGCCTGATGATAAGTATGCAAAACAGAAGTAAACAAAGTGTATAGGTCTCTTAATCCAGTAATCCATAATAAAGAGTTTATGCCAGCTTTGTTCGATAAATTTGTTCATTGCTTTGAAAACTCTGTATATCCATCTATCAGTCTATCAATCGATCTATCTATCAATTCATATGTACTCAAAGGCGCAAGTGCACTTGCCTGGGAATTTCAAGCTTGCTTTAACTATCAAGATACAAGGCGAAAAAAAAAACATTAGAGCGTTCAAAACGATGTCCTATTAATTCGAAACATTTACAAAAATAGAACTATGCACCATTTCTATTTTATAAATATAAATAAATAAATCGTGTGAAGTAAACTTGGGACCTTTATGGGGTATAATACACGTTTCTTAGGTGCGTGGGTGAATCTCGGAGCGTTGACTTATGTCCTTGTACATATCAATAGTTTTCAAAAGACATCAATGCAAAACAAAAGAAGAGAATTATTAAATAATAAAAAAATATTAATAAATTAATTTATAAAGGTGTAATGTTGATTCACAGCCCTTTTTCTTCTTCGTGCGTTCTGTAAAATTAACAACTATGCAATTTTCAAAGTCAGCTTAGATTTACAAAACAAACTGTCAAGGCAAAAAAGGTAATCATAAAAACAGAGTTTTATAGCATTGAAAATTGTATTGACTATTCAAGACAAGATGAGTTCTTATGTCATGCTTTTTATATGCTTTTCAGCTGGGCATGGAAAAGAAAAGATGCAGTCATCTTGATGACGAAATGTTGAATAGAAACCATGAAAGTAGGTCCGACGCTAGGTTTAACTCTTGACAAGAAAACAATTTCAAGACTTCTTGCTGTTATGTGGACATATGGACCAAGTTTGTTTTGGACATATGGACCAAAATCACATTGGGAAATTAGTAACATGCAAGGTTTTGCTTATGAGTTAGCACATGATAGGATACTAATATGAAAGTTTAAAAACTACTCTGGTATGTATGCTAATCAACTGAAAACACTAGCATGTACTTAAAAAAATAAAAATAAACGAGCAATTAGGAACTACAAACACCTTTTTATTACATCTTGGAAGTTACCGGCATCTACACTAATACAAAGAATTTTTCCAGGTTCAGTGAAATTGACAAGGTTGGTCTCTTTCTCGTGACTTTGTTTGTTGTTTATAGCATCCGGCCATTCAGATTTTCATATCAAGGTAAAATTGGCACCACTGCAGCAGTCTGTAAGAAGATGCAGAACGTTGCAAACTTTAGCCAGAATAATAGCAAGTAAGTTTAAAGAAATGCTGTTATATTTTGGTACAAGTTTCATTGATGCTTTGATTTCATGTTGTAAAGTACTGAAAATTGTCAGGAGTATCGTCCTATGCCAGTATAGGAATTACAATATATTTTTTACTTCATTAACTTTTTGCCTTTGCTGAAAATAACTGGACGATATTCTGACACTGCCACAAATCTTTAATTTTTTTTATAGATTAAATGGGGCCGCATGGACATGAACTTTTAAATATAACTGGCGAGCTACTTTTTAAAACCTCATTGTTAAGGAGCATGAAGAACTCATTCCAAACTATATGACTTATATTACTTTTGATAATTCTTCTGATCAATCAACAACAGATTCTGTGGAATTCTATAGCATATATTAACTTGATACTTCCTCGCATTTAACCTCAATAGATTGAGTGGAATTCTATAGCATGTATTAACTTGATACTTCCTCGCATTTCAAATCAAGAGACTGAGTGGAATTCTATAGCATGTATTAACTTTATACTTCCTCGCATTTAACCCCAACAGATTCAGTGGAATTCTATAGCATGTATTAACTTTATACTTCCTCGCATTTAACCCCAACAGATTCAGTGGAATTCTATAGCGTATATTAACTTGATACTTCCTCGCATTTAACATAACAGATTATGTGTATAATATAATTTATATTTCTTGAGTCTTCTTCTGATTTACCCTCATGATTTGAACTGAACTATATAACAGATATATTAAACTAATATCATGTCTTCCAATTAATCATAAACTGAACTATATAACAGATATATTAAACTAATATCATGTCTTCCAATTAATCATAAACTGAACTATATAACAGATATATTAAACTAATATCATGTCTTCCAATTAATCATAAACTGAACTATATAACATATATTAAACTAATATCATGTCTTCAAATTAATCATAAAAAACTTAAGGGGAATTGGATGACTTACGGTACTGCAATCTGCCGCTCCAAGAACTTTCGTGCTTTCATCTACTATCCCGGTATGGACATCCACACAGAAACAATGGTCTGTAAAGCAAGCAATTTACAGTTTTGATAGCATAACAGCATGGCCGCTTAGTCGTGAAATTGTTTGAGGACAGCAATTTATAGTTTTGATAGTATAACAGCATGGCCGCTTAGTCATGAAATTGTTTGAGCACAGCAATTTAATTCAGACATGTGACTCCAAAGTAGATACCATACCCAGAGACTTTTAAAATCAGTAAAATTGATATGCATTCATATTTTCATAACTCAAAACATCAATACTCGAACACTCGGCTTCTCTCGAATAACTTACTTAGTACTAGCATAAAGCCTTCTCACGTCCGTGACACTGAAAACTCGAAACGACTGAAAAATCGAAGAAGAAAAAAAAATCGAAACGGCTGAAAATTCAAACAAAAGAAAAAAAATCGTTTTTGAAGTGCTAATGTATTTATGCAGAGAAAAATATGTTGAGCTAATTCTATTACTTTTGTATTTTTTGCTCCCATCTGAATAAATTTTAAAAAAATATCTACATTGTAAAATTTCGCGTCCGAGCTAAAACTTTGTAGTCAGGATTTTTCGTGATTATGGGACAGTCACATGTTAATCAAATTATTTGGGCCTCGCCTGTGAGCCTTTGTTTTACTGATGTTTAATTCTTTTCTATAACACCGGTATTAAATTTTGTATTGCTGTCTGTCCGTTTCGGCCGTAAAACAACAATATTGACATATCTGTCACAAATAATTCAGTCAGTACTTCGTTAAGTTATTTTGTCTAAAATGTATGTACCTGACGTTATCCCGCAACCCCCCCCCCCCCCCCCGACGTTGTAAACCAGTCCACTGCCAGCGCAGAGCGTTTGACCCCGAGGTCGGCCTCTATTGACTTGTCATTTTGGCATTTAATTTTGGCGAAAATGACGACAAGTTAACAATAATAGCGCTATAACTGCTAACTCAAGGCAAAATATTCATACATTTTTGTTGCCTATTGCGAATTCCTTTTTAAAAGAATGAGGTAAGATGAAGAGCAGTTGATTCTGCAAGAAAGTTGCGCATGTCACCTTGCGGGTGGGCAGCGTCGTTTCGAGAGCAGTTTTAGATGTCATGTGATAAGTATTATGTCTATGAATGATCTGTAATGGATCAGGTCTCGGATTCTCGAAATGTGCTGAGCACGAAATTCAAACTCAAGATAAAATAACTCTAAAGACACATTATTTCGGATGCATTAATGTCCTTCAAAATTTGGTGAAATGAGAAAAAGTAAAATTTTAAACAAATTTGAAATTTCCAGGAGTTAAACTTTATATTGAGCTATGTTACAGAATATAAAAAATGTTGGAATCAGAGCTGGAATTTGAGTTTCGTGCTCAAAATGTTTCCAGTTTACAAGGACATATCTTGGCGTTAAATTTTTTCTCTGAGGTAGAGGGAACCCGAGAACCTGAATGAAATTACCGACTGCGGATATCGACTAGATACGGTTTGCACTGTGCATACGTGTTCTAGAACACTCGGGAAAATCAAAGGCGAATCCTTAGGGCTCGTACTCGCCCCTTGTGATCCGGTAAACGTTTGAACTTGGCAAACCGTATATGACCCCTGTAATAGCTACTTGTATTGTCACACTGCATGGTCATGAAGAGGCCCTCGGCGTCACAGAGAGGTATCCACTGTCCCCTATAGACCACCATGCTGATCTGGGCACGAATTCTGTTCTGTTGACACAGGCTTCTCACCGTTGAAACTGATCTAGCTGAAAGGAGCAAACAAGCTATAAAAGTAGAAAAAAAAGGGTGGGGGGATTCAACGGAAAAGAGATAAAAACATTTGCATACTTAACCAGTATAATAAAATAGTAACGTGCAATAGTAGACAAGACATATTCAATGTATCAACACAACATCAACAACAATGTCATCCAGCAAAAGCGTGTACAGTCTTTTCTTTTAGGGAGGGAAACAGAAGGGTGGTGGTGATGATGGTGTATGCAGGGCCCGTTTAACCGCTAGGCAAACTAGGCGCTCGCCTAGGGCGGCAAAATTTGGGGGCGGCAAAACACTGAATGAAAAAAAAAAGAAAGAGAAATAGTGCACAAAATTGAAGATAATAAGCGTATAAAACTAGAAAGAGAAAAACAGAAGGAAAGAATAAATGTGCAATATTTGTTTTAAAAGTTAATGGAGGGGGGGGGGCGCAAGGCCGAAGGTTCGCCTAGGGGGCCAAATATCCTTGCGCCGGCCCTGTGTGTGTGTGTGTGTGGAGGTCTAAACTAAATGAAGGAGTGACAACTTAAATGTATACCGCCTATAGAATGTAATATATACAGTCATTCACAAACACGTAAACAACTCAGAAACAAGTAAAATTTACTATTGTTACCTATCAAAACTAACCAAAAACTAACTAACCAACCAAGCAAGAAAGATTAAAGCGGGCTTAGCTCAACTAAACAGCACACTGATACACATCAATCACATTTTGTTCGTGTGAGATAGGCGTATGGATGGGAGTTGAAAGCTATTGCGTAGGAATTATAGCTCGATGAGTTTTTGTTGTTGTTTAACTGGGAAAAGCGAGCTAAATATTCTTACGTAGCTGTTACTCATGGCAAACAAAATGATGCTAGACAAAAACTGTACGAACGTTAGACTAATAATTATATATCTTTTAAAGCTCATATTGTAATTGTCACAACTGTACTAACTGTTCTTCCCGAATAACTTTTATTGTTTGGCAATACCACACTTGAGAAAAACTTGCCACTTGAAATAGACCATATCGTAAGAAATGAATTCTCCTCGTGTATTATTTGCTAATAACAAATATACTCATACCAATTTTGTCCGTGACAGTCTCCTCTCGGACGCAGACACCAAGGTCAATTCTAAGTGTGCCCGCGCCGTCCGTGCCCGGATCCGGCCTCTTGCATACTAGCCCCGTGTCACAAGTTCCTGCTGGTGGCATCCCCCGAAAAATGCTTGATCCATGTTGGCATATTTCTCCTTCCACCTATAAAGAATCGTGTTATCAACAACTGTAAGCTGATAAACATTTCGTTGCGTAATATACAATGTGAGGATTTCGAGCTTCTTTCCCCGTTAAGTTTGATAACAGATGGTATCTTGTTCGCCTCGATCACGCATATGCAATAGTGTGCACTCTGGTAGAGCGAGGCTTCAAACCATATGGAAGATTCCTGTCAACATGCATAGGGCAGAATCATATTTCTGTTCTACGGTGTTATGTAAACAAATAAATAAATATATTACAATCCCGATGAAACAATCGAACTTGAGAAGTGTGACCAATGAATGTGCAGAGACCTGGGATCGGATCAACCCTAATATGTTGTAAAACATCGTTTACCTGTTGCATTTACCTATGTTAATCCATTCCGGTGGCGTCACACTAGTGGGTTAGCAGTGAAATATTTGTTCACTATTCCAAAGTCTCGGCTTGTGTTGTTGCTCACTCGACCGTCTTAACGCACTGCTTGACTTCCACGTTCATCCCATGCTATTGATAGAGTCACGGGTATATGTCGAAGACCAAGTGATCAACAGCAAAAACAGTGACTGTTTGCAAAGAAAGGAGTGAATCTTTTCATTTTTCCTCATGAGCCGGCAAAAAATTAAAGAAATAAAAAACAATAGTAACAATGTTAACAGTGACATTCGTATTGCTGAGTTTACTTAAGGAATTATGCCGAGAATTTCTGAATATTATGTCAAGAGTTTTGAACATCAACAATAACAAACGATCAAAACTTAATATTTTTACAGTAAATAATAATTTGTCTTTACGTATAGATATAATTTATTGGCGTATCCCCCTCCCACCAAAAAAAAAAAAAAAAAAAAAAAAAGTGCGACATGTGATATGTACCTCTAAATGTGTTGCCAGTAGTTGAGAAATTCATAGTGCTCGATAACTCATTTTTTATTTTTAAAGTCTCTATATGGATAAGCGATTAAAACTCAGAATTGAAAAGTAATAAACAAGTACGACCGGGGAGCCTTGCCCAAAGTGGATTTTGGAGTGTCTTGAAAATCAATAAAACTTACTAAACCACTCATATTTCTGTGCATCATCATTAAGATCAAAAATTAAAAGTCATTAGACTAGTCAGACTTAAGTAAAGTAATACAGTGTTGTCTGCTCGAATTGTTACAAGTAATATATGTTATACATCCCTTTAAAGCTTTCTTTCCTCGCCAGACTATCAGAACATGAGCCCAGCGAGATAATTTCACTTATGTCACTTTACGAGTGAAAGTTTGATTGTTTCGGGCTGCAGCAAAAGACTATATTTTGCTACAAAATCTGCATAAGCGATCTTTATTTCATTTATTAATGTCTACGCTAAGATGTTACTGCAGTATTTATGGTATTTGCGGACACAAAATATAATTGTGCTTTACGTGTTAATATTTCTATCGACTTGTTTAAAATATACTGCACAAGTCAAGAATAAGAAACGATCTTGAGGCAACTGTTTCTGTGAGACAACTAACTTTAATTCTTGCTAAAATACATTCTACAACTGTGGCATTACTATTATCCTATTTGGATGTTAGTATGTTTCTATACATGTAACTTGACAGTGTTCGTAGGCAAAGACTATGTTCTAGGCGTATAGCGTCGGGTTTTAAAAGGAGAGTCTATGGTTTGGTTTTTGCCTGAGCAGAATTTTTGTCTATATAATTGAGAACCATCTCGTTGTCTTTAAATTATCACTACATAACAAAGCAGATCAAATATATTCCACGATCGAAATAAATATCTGCTCCGCGATTTGAAACAAGGCATTAAAAAAATGATACCTTTCTATTGTGCGGCTGATGCACACAAGAGCCATTTGACAGTCACTACTTGCATGCAATGAGCTTACCAGGAAGTCACATCCCAAGATAAAAATAATAAAATAATAATAGTAAATAACAAACACATTCCATTGTGGGGTTAACGCACAAGAGCCGCGTGACACAATGACTATGTGTACGTAAAACGCGGAGCACAAAGAACAATCACGGAGCGTAGATAAAGATATGCAGCAAGAAAGTGACATCCTGCTTGGCAGCCCCCTCGCCAGCCCCTGGCAAAATCCTTAATACACAGTGAGGTGGGTATTTTACACCAGTTTATGATACATGTCAAAGGTTAAGGAGTTAAATAGAATACAAATTAGTTAAATATATTTTGAAATATTTCTACTTAAATAAGTGAAAAGGAACACTTCTATACTCGACCAAAACGGGTGAAACTAATTACAGCCACCTTTAATACGTTTTATAGTTTGCATGCTTTAAATGACCCTACTGGATGGGTTGCACAAAGCAATATACATTATCAACATAAATTTTGAGATAATTGCATTGTCGCAGCGGTAAGTTTAAACAATTTAGGTATCTCCTCCAGGGAGAATTTAGGTGGTGACCCCATCCAAGATTTACTAAGTTTATTGTCTCGGGCATTCAAATTAGGCAGTATTTCCGGAGGAGAATTACATAGCATCTGGGGAGCAAAAGCTACAACATTTGAGAGATGTAACGGCTGTTGCTATGTTGTGCAGTTTGCTTACACTGCATAGGCTCTCCGATTTTCTTTTCATATTGTTCAGTTGGTTTTTGACAATTACTCCAATTTGTAAATGATATTGCCGATACCAATAAGCATAAAAAACTTTAATATTGACAGTGACCCAAATAATACATAGTTCTTTTTTTATTATCTCATTACGCTCGTCGTCTTGTAGATTGTTCAGCTAACAGTTTAACTACTCTTTCAATTCAGCGTATTTTATTTTATTTTCTCCAGTTTAACTTTTTTTAACAATTTATTAATATGTGTGTAAGCAAGTGGACTGTCAGGATCGTAGCAAATATGTTTTGAATACTGTTCTTTGACAGTCATTTATAACGAAATAAAAATGTCACGAGAATACTTTATACTTTATCACCTCTCTGAATTTTTTGAATTCTATACATAGTAGCTTTGTGCCCATTATTGATGGTGGGTATTTATATCAGTTTTAGTGTTTGCTAATTGCCTTTACCGACTGACTGGTCTGGTAATGTTTAATTTTGATTTTTAATGGTAATGCACAAGTTATGAGAGGCACAGTTAATATTTAATTTGATGTTATCGTGTGATACACAAAAATATGAGTAGTCTACTCATTATTAATGAATTCCCCGCTCCCCCCCCCCCATAAAAAAAAATTCAGAAAATTAATCAGGAGACAGCTCTAGTGCATCTACACTCTGCATAATGACCACATGTGAATGCTAGTCTTGCACGTGGTAAGTCATTCTGAATAATCAAAGTTATCGATTATGTATGAGGGTGCACGTGCATATGCCACGCACTAATGCTCTGGAGGATCAAAAGAGAAATTCGAAAGGTCTAAAAGGATTTCGAAAACGAATCTGATGACTATTTTTGTAATGTTTAAATTGTAAATCGCAGCAAGTACACAGTGAAAATGGATTAAGTTGAAGAAACCACTCTAAACTGCTGATTCGTGAAAAATAATTCACTCGCCCCTTCGAGGTCCGTGCATAATTTTTCACGAATCCATAGCTTGGAGTGGTTTCTCAGCTATTACTAAGAGACTGTACATTCATAACCACATGACTAGTTCTTGCATCATTTAACACATGAGTAATCATATGGATAATTTCGGAGAGATAGTATTGTTATCAGCCATGAAACGTATAGAGATCATGGTGGTGGTTAGTGAGAGGAAAGAAAGACCCCAGATTTGGGACTGTGTGATGAGAGGTGTGAGTCGCGCGGGGGTCGATTTCGGGTCGCTGTTGATGAATTCAGCGTCCCTAGATAGAAGCCGCTATCAATGGCGGGTTATATGTATATATGCATGCATCAAAGACGCATACCAACATTATGGTTTGGTTGGGGTAAGCGCGTTATAAGGTGTTTTACCTAGAGCTTTTGGTTACTTTTGTTGGCCAATGAGACTACAGTGTGTTGCGTAAAGACACAACACAGCAGTCAGTTTGGCCTGTCCTGGAAATCGAACCAGGTACTTCTACATAGAAGTCCATCACGCTAACCATTATCCTAAAATCTGTACGCTCGACTGGTACACCAGAACATTAGACTCTAACACTCTATTTTCTCGGGGTTTTTTATACTACTTCTGGATGTTTTATGAAGAACAGCCTAAATTCTAATAATGATTCAAGTAAAACCACCTGCTCTTGAACAAACCAACGTACTGCAAATTAATTCTCTATCAATTGTAGACTTTAATATACGTGATAACCTGTTATGTAGATGATTAGTCCAAATGAACTGACAGCTGGTCTCAGTCCTACAGTAATCTAACGAAGTTACTGTTCCAGTTTCTGGACTGGCAATTATCTTAGCTACAGTAATGTCTCGTCAATCCGACTGGTGTATGTCTGAATAATATTAAAGACAACATCATGAATTAGGTTAGTGCAATTAATGTAATTAAACGATAAACCGGTGCATAATACAATCGCTTTTATCCGACGTAATTTTTATGGTAACGGCTTGCATCTGACAAAACGAGACGAAACTGTATGTATTTTGTTTACCATTTCGGATACTCGAATCCAAATCTTACTGCATATCACTTAGGCTGCAAGAAAGCGATATTACATATGGGAAAATATCCCCAGCAGTGTAAAAGTATCGTTTGATTCAATCCGTGCAATCATGTGTGCAACCGAGGAGCTTTGGAACACAGGTTTTTGTAATTTTTGTCTTCGTGTCATTTTGTTTGAACATAATTCATCCATGACAAAACAGTGTATTTCTGTTGTTTATACCTTATTGTCCTCGTAGAATTGTTCAGTTAATAACAAATTCCTCGAACTGAATCTAAAATTAATAACCATAAATAAATGCACGAAGCAGTGATAGTGCGTTTGCTTTGCACCACTATCGTCCGTGTTTGAATATTTGGCGGGCAAGTCGTCGCCCATCCAAGCTTGGTTATTTTTACTGGGCACTATGGTTTCCTCCAATCCACGCCAACATCTGGGCCCTCGAGAGTACGTGGTATATGTTGCATGAATATGCTGTCCAATCGATGCAAAAATTAAATGACACTTTACACTAATATCTTAGCGACAAAAGCGAGGGGCGGAATTTCTTTCCCACACTTACCTTGGCACACGCATCACTACACCCACAAAAGCCGCCACCTTTGATGATAGATCCCTTGCAATGGAGTTCAGGATGTTGCCCCATCAGCTGACACAATTCCGTTGTGCAGACTATAGCATTACCTACCGCAAAACTTGCTGCAGCTAAAAATACTAAATGCAGCATTTTATCGTTTCGTGTTATACTGGAACTTTCGCAAATGTACCTGTATTGACAATGAACTCTGGTTGATATTTAAATAGTCCGTGTCTTTGGAACATCTGTAGATACCGATTGGTCTTATCTAAGAACCAGTCATTCCCTACCACTGCCAAGAAATATTGGTACAAAAAGATCGCGTGACTTTGGGGTATTAATGATTTTTAATTATTGTTAATTCTGAGGCAATTACAGAAATTCGTTTAAATAGCGTCAGACTTTATGAAACCAGAGCGTTGTAATTCATGGATTATTTTTAATGGATGAGGAATATGGTAAGAATTAGGCATGGCCCTATTAATTTCTTAAAGACTTCCATTTGGCACTAGAGGGTGAAGCACATCTATACAACGCACTCCCATTTAGTTCGGATTTCGGTACTAGTTTCTGGGGTCAAAGGTACGAGTTATCGATCTGTCCGATATCAAGCCGATAGAAGCCTTCTTTTTGTCTGTGTGTTTGTCCGTCTGTACAGTTTTCATAAACATCCTTGCCCCTCAGATCGTTCATGATTAGTCCCTTGATGTAGTTTATTGAATTGACAGCCAAGTTAAATATTCAACCCCGATATACTGAAAATGTTTTAACCAGAGAGAAAATACACAAAGGGCTAACTAATGCACAAGCAAACTACATATTTTGGTGTTTATTTAACACGTCTGCCCCCACTACAGACAAAAAAGTAAAAAAAAAAAAGTTCATACATTTAGAAGAATTAGAATAATTGCTATAATGGGCATGAAAATCTAGTCAGGTCATCTAGATATGCATACAAACATGCATACAAATTTTTATTTGTAGACCTAAATAGCTTTTTGCTTAATCGTCCAAAATTGTATTAAAAAAAAATTGTAAACAATTTTAAACAATGGTTTAAAGATTGAAAATCTAACCATGTTTTGTAAAAGTTTGTAGAAAAAAAAATGCTGTACTGGCCTTAAAGACTGCTGTACTGGTCCTGAAAAACTGCTGTACAGGCCTGAAAAACTACTGTACAGGCTTGAAAAACTGCTGTACAGACCTGAAAAACTGCTGTACAGGATTGAAAAACTGCCGTACAGGCCTGAAAAACTGCTGTACAGGCCTGAAAGTGATTTAGATCATCTACATATGAATACAAATATGGCTACCAAATTTCATTTGTCGTCCTCAAGAAGTGGAGGCATAATTAAAATCAAATCAAATAGCTGACTTAACACCTAAAATGAAATAACAAAAGAAAAATACAAGAATGTCTTCTCAAAAGTTATGACATGGGTATATCCCGGAGCTGAGTGTGTCTCTTTCCATTGGCTGATAGGTGCAAAGATAGTGGCTGCTAATTGTATTTGGTCTTTTAAATAGGGTTTAATCCATCCACTTGAACACAGGTACCAATTATAATGGTTAAACAACAGTGTTCTTTACGTCGCCATGTTGTGTTGTGTAGTGTGTTGTTTCTTAAGAAAGCACCATTAAGAAATAATTTTGACTCTGAAGGACATGAATTATTTCTGACACATGCTTAATGTGCTATTATATTGTCATTTCTCATAGCAATAACTTTTACTATAACTTTATATAGATTTTGTATTGATACAAGTGAGGGAAATAGTGGCATTTAAACCACTAGTACTATTACTACTACTACTACGGAAAATGTCACGTAATTTTCTGACACGAGTCTAGAAATTGATCATATAGCAAGAGTGTAATTTTGATCTTTTTTTTTTTTTAGTTAAGAAGGACAATAATCGATATTTCAAATATTTTATTAAGACCAAATCCCCGCGTGCATTTATATATCGAATCCACTATATTTCCTTCCGTACGCACTCTAAGCAGGTCTATTGCGGCTTAAAGTCAATTTGACGATCAGGGTTGCCACCAGTGGCGGCGCTAGGGTCCGAGGAGCCCGGGGGCAATATTCTTTACTGGCGCCCCTATTGTCACATAGAACAGTTTTTATGTCAGCTGCCAATCTCCCAACCCCCTTGGCTGATTTTTCCCTCTCTAAGCTTTTCACTTCCTCCTCTGTAATACCAATTTAATCTCCTTTCTTTGACTCGATCTTTGCAATGCTACTACTTGTTTTTCGTTTTTTCCATTGAAACTGTCAGTTTTTCTCTGTTGCATTTGTAACAGTTTACAACTGAGTATGTCTTAAATATTAATTATACTGTTTAATTCAGTAAATTAAGTTCAATTACTTGATGTTTAATGAAAGTTCTTAGAAACTGGATCTTCAAAATCTGTATACCTAAACACTTTTAAACGTATACTGGATTTTACATCATCCATGTTGTGTAAAAACGCCTTCCATATCAACTGATATTGGTTAATTTTCATGGGATTTTGTTTTTTGGATTGAAGGTTTTACAGATGTGTTAAATTTGTACATAGTCAAAATTGTATCCAAGCAAAATGAGTAATTCATTTTATGCGCGGCACGATTGTCATACCTTCTTTTTGACAGAAATTCGAGAAAAGCTTAAATGTCCTCATGATTTCATCACTATTTGTCCGATGTTATTACTTTTCATTTTGTTCAAAATCTCATAGACTAACTTGTAGTCCTTTATATTGTATCTGATTATCGGCTTGTAGTCCTTTATATTGTATCTGATTATCGGCTTGTAGTCCTTTATATTGTATCTGATTATCGGCTTGTAGTCCTTTATATTGTATCTGATTATCGGCTTGTAGTCCTTTATATTGTATCTGATTATCGGCTTGTAGTCCTTTATATTGTATCTGATTATCGGCTTGTAGTCCTTTATATTGTATCTGATTATCGGCTTGTAGTCCTTTATATTGTATCTGATTATCGGCTTGTAGTCCTTTATATTGTATCTGATTATCGGCTTGTAGTCCTTTATATTGTATCTGATTATCGGCTTGTAGTCCTTTATATTGTATCTGATTATCGGCTTGTAGTCCTTTATATTGTATCTGATTATCGGCTTGTAGTCCTTTATATTGTATCTGATTATCGGCTTGTAGTCCTTTATATTGTATCTGATTATCGGCTTGTAGTCCCTTTATCAAGTTTTTCATGCGTATCATTTTGTTTCTTACTCGTGATGTTTTGGGATGTACTTTTTTCCCTCTGGCATGTCACAGATCAGGTATGTTTTAATTCCTTCAGTTTATATTGCATCATTGTTTTTCGACACATGTCACATTTTAGAAACTCAATTTCTTTTAAAAAAACTCAGTTTTCATTCCTTGACACTGCTACCTATGTATCGTGCTTTCTCCATTTCTCTCACTCTCATAAATATTTGCAGCTGATTCCCATCTGATAAACAATAAACGACTTTTCATGTCCTTCCCATTTTACTAGTACATACTTCATCCGTTTTTATATATAAAACGTATCAATTTTGCATATATTACAGTGTTTGTCATACACAGATAGCTCTTGTTCATAAAACATGCAACCTATATCCTCTCACTTCAAGTCTTCCAGTCTGTAACCAGCTGGATCAACTAATATTACTTGTCTGATTTAAATATTTTCTAAGAAGTACGCTTAGGAAGGTAGCCCTTTGCAAAGTTTGTTTTGTACTTCGAAAGTTTGTTTCATCTATTCTAAATTTAGGCGTCTCAAATGAATTATTGATTATGTAACCGAATATATTGATCTATACTTTGATCAATTTTTTTATTCTTGCTTGCTCGAACTGGAATCATGTCTATTAATGTATGATAAGTGCAATCGTAGCACTCATTTAACTTAGGTAAAGTATCAACACATTTTCTGGTTTCATTCTGAGTAAATACTTCCAATTGTAGTCCTTAGAGTTCTTTGAAACCTGTCCACTACATATGTTTTTGTTTCGATTTTTAAAAAACTTTGGTACAAACACTATTTTAAAGCACTTTTGGACTAAAAATCTACCTTTGACACTAAAATCTTAACGTTTTACCCTATTTTTCAAAAATATGAACTGATTTTTCTAAACAAATTTGACAAAAAATCAAATTTAAAGCATTTCCACCGAAATTTCTAATTTTTAGTGTTAAATCTGAACTATTTTTGTAAATTTGAGTTTCATTATTGCAAACCCTAGGTCACTGGTTATAAGAATTATTTTTACTGAAAACCCTAATCCACTTGTCATCAGATTATTTTACTCAAAATCCTCCACTGATCATCAGAATTTCAGTGAAAACCATAGGCAACTGGTCATTAACATTTTACTAAAAACCCTAGTCCGCTGGTCGTCAAAACTGACTGAATCGCAGGTTATCGCCACTCAGATTTTACTGAAAACCCTAGACCACTAACCCCTAACATTTTATGAAAAAAAACCCCACCTATGTTCCAATCTTAATGTTTCTAATTCAAATTTTACCCCTACATTTCAAATATAATTACTTGAAGCTGAGGTGTGTGTGTGTGTGTGTGGGGGCTTTATGTCCCAATGTTATTATTTTCAAAATTCACTTTACAGTGAATACACTAATAAATCTGGCTTAAAAGACGGACCATAGAAGTCCAACAAACAAATGATCTTTCTTTATACAGAATACAGTGTAAGTTACACCACTCTTTTCCATCTTGGAAACAGTTACAGAACAAGTTGTCCCCCTTGATCTATTGAAATTATCTCACCCCACAATAAAACTATATTAATAACTGACGTCCCGAAGGCAGACGCAGCATATTTTTCTTTACAAATTTATAACTAAACAACTGAGAAATTGTATATAAATAAACCATGTACTTCAGATTTACCCCCCCCCCCCAAAAAAAAAAACAAAAAAAAAAACAACAACCTCATTCCTGCCCTGCAGCCTAGTTTAACAGATTCCATTTGATAACTCGAGCCATAGAAATTATTATAGACAATTAATCTGAATATATAAAATATATTACACAGAAAATGACTACCAGTATTACATACACAAGACATAAATGTTTTAAACAATGACACTTTAAAATGTGATAATGGATGATTCATGTAAAAGATACGGTGCATAGTGTAATATGAAGTTTTGACAAAATCAGTTAAACTGGGCAGTGTGGATGGCAGTGTGGATGGCAACATCAGGCTGTGGAATACCTGATTGGCATCTATCAGAAAGAGTATACAGGAGTTATTAAAATCGATACAAAGGTTTTATATATACTTTCAGATACAAAAACTTCTGTCTGAATGCTCAATACCACTACCAGATGATCAAGCATTTAATCCAATAAACAAAAAGATAGATTTAAAGCAGTTGAACATAATTTGTAATAACTTTGATATTCCTCCTAAGCATGATTGGATATGTATGTATGTATGTATGTATGTATGTATGTATGTATGTATGTATGTATGTATGTATGTATGTATGTATGTATGTATGTATGTATGTATGTATGTATGTATGTATGTATGTATGTATGTATGTTATTAGTAATGAGCCCGTAGAACATAAAACTGTACATCAAGGCGTTGGAGAACCTACACGAGTTGTTGTGTTAAGTTCTTGCAAGCGAAACTATAATTACGAAGCTGGAATAGTTGTATACTGGAGGAAAATGCTAGCCGAAGAAATTAATAAAACTGTAACACATGAAGAAAGAATAGGATGGAGTTGTTTGTTAAATCAACACAGCATCGGACTAACAGATGAAGGAATAGCGCGTCTAAATCTGATTATTATATCATGTAATATGTAGTTTAGGTGTTCAAGTACAAAATAGAACAACTATTACATAGTTTGTTTCCACTGTTTAAGACACCATAAAAAAGTTATTTGAAAAATTAATTTTCGGTGAACTAGGTTATGACTCGGATATAAACATCACAACAACATTTCAGAAACATATTTCAGATTCAAAGGTTAGACTAAACTATGTTGTTGGCGGTGACAGTATTATTCTTTTACTGAGTGATATAGTGATAGTATTATTCTTTTACTGAGTGATATAGTGATAGTATTATTCTTTTACTGAGTGATATAGTGATAGTATTATTCTTTTACTGAGTGATATAGTAGGCTACAATAACAATTTAAAAAAGCCATTAGATTCATTTGGTCGTGGAGAAAATCCTACTATAAATGCTGACATGACAAAATCTAACTACAGATGGTAATAAAAGGTCTTCAACAATTCGTCAAATGGCAGACAACGAAAGGAATAAGGTTAATAGGTTCATAAGAATTATTTGGACAAGCCTACAATCACGACGACACGACCTAGAATACCAAGAACAGTACCTTTAATATCAATGACAGTATCTATAATATCAACGACAGAACTTATAATATCAACGACAATACCTAGAATATCAATGACAGTACCTATAATATCAACGACAGAACTTATAATATCAACGACAATACCTAGAATATCAATGACAGTATCTATAATATCAACGACAGAACTTATAATATCAATGACAGTACCTATAATATCAATGACAGTACCTATAACATCAACAACAGTACCTATAATATCAATGACAGTACCTATAACATCAACAACAGTACCTATAATATCAATGACAGTACCTATAACATCAACAACAGTACCTATAATATCAATGACAGTGCCTATATTATTAATAACAGTACCTATAATATCAATGACAGTACTATAATATCAATGACAGTAGCTATATATTTGTAATAACAGTACCTATAATATCAATGACAGTACCTATATTATTAATAACATTACCTATAATATAAATGACAGTACCTATAATATCAATAACAGTACCTATAATATCAATGACAGTACCTATATTATTAATAACAGTATCTATAATATCAATAACAGTACCTATACTATCAATGACAGTATCTATATTATTAATAACAGTATCTATATTATTAATAACAGTACCTATAATATCAATGACAGTACCTATAATATCAATGACAGTATCTATATTATTAATAACAGTACCTATAATATCAATGACAGTACCTATAATGTCAATGACAGTATCTATATTATTAATAACATTACCTATATTATTAATAACAGTACCTAAAATATCAATGACAGTATCTATATTATTAATAACAGTACCTATAATATCAACGACAGTACCTATAATAATAACACCTGTAACTACAGCTAATATACCTCATGAGATAAAAGATATAGGACATGAAACAAGTAAACAAGAGTTTATAATTATGTCTATGGTTCCAGAAGCTGGTGTAATTTCATTTTTGAAATAGATAACTAGTTAAAAGATTAGTTCTTTATTCCTTTTGTAACTAATAATAAAGATTTTATTGCAATTGCGGAGAACAAGCTGATTAATACAAGAATGAAACAAAATGGCATTATCAGTTATTAAAGAAATTACAAGACGGCTTATTACACTGCCAGTTGTATCCATCAAAGCTTCTGCTGTTTTTTGTTCGTTGTTTATTTTAGCTAACTTAACATAAATACCCAACTATTTGTGCTCTTCTGATTTCAGTTTTTTTTGTGCAAAAAGTTCTTGCAATTTAGCTTTTCTAAGTTGCATCTTTTTTTTAAGCAATATCTTTTATTATATTTGCTGTCTGTCATACAAATCAAATTATGTTTTCATTTATATTATTTTTGAATTAACTATACCAGCAGCACTCAGATAACTTCTTAATTCTCTCTCTTCTTGCACCGTAAATAATCTATTGGATGATTCATTGCCAATTCGTGCATGGTATTCATCTATTAAAGTCTCTGCTTCTTTAATGGAAGCAGATAAACCATATTTACATGAAGACGAAATAGAAGAAAAATACAAACAGGAATTAAAAATGAATATATTAAATGGAACATACGAGGAAATAGCTGGTAAACACTTAATTGTTAAGATGTTGGAGAAAATTGATTGAAAACAAATTAAGAAAACATGAAATTTTTGTAAATGTAGATCAGCTGAAAATATCAAAGTCATTGTTAGATGTAGTAATACAAGGAATGACATCTTTGATGAGTAAATTTCTTTGAGTTGATAACTTAAATGAATTACAGAAAGAGCTGAAAGAAGACTACTTAACAACAAACGGAATCAGATCCTTTCTAGATTGGATTACAAATTTCAGAAGTAAGTGCTAGCTTGATAAGTTTTAAACACATTAATTTTAAGGAGCAAACAGATGAAAACCATGACGAAATGTATACTACCGACGTTACGATAGTAATGCCAGAGCTTCAAACTGACTGCAAGGTAGGACAGAACGTTTATACTATTAATTTAAGATCTTTGTGAGTTGATAAAAACGTTAGTTGAGGTCTAAGACTATTTTTCAAGGACCGAGAAGATTGCTAACGCCGTAGGAGGCTGCAAGCCAATTATAAATAAAGTAAATTCATATCCAAAAATGTTGTAGCTGAACAAGCAGAGTAAAGACTAGAGATAAAATTCATAAAATTTACATTAATAAATGGCAATCGAAACGAATAAGATAATTAACACTATTTACCGTGCAGCATTAAATTCAACTCTCACATTAAGTAATAGTATATTTTTGAAGAGTATATTTAATGTTAAAAATAGATTCGCTAACTAACATGGGTATAGAAGAAGTAATACAATTGCTTATTCACATTTCTTTGAGTCAGTTTACGGTTGACTATCTAATAGATCAAAGGATACTACAAGACCAAATGATTAAGTTAATGTATTAATTAGTTAGTTCATACTTTAAATGATAGAGAAGTTTCCTAGCGATCATGGAATTAAGTTTAGGCTGAGAAAAATTAATGAAATTAAGATTGGTTTAGTTAAAGAGATAGAACATTACAGATGTGTAAAAAAGTATAAAACTGCATATAAGGTTTTTAATTGGGTAGAGGTTGGTATGGCAGGTGTTTCCGGTGAAATGGGTGCAGCGGCTGCTTGTTTCAGAGTTGCAGGAATGGTTACAATGTTTATCATACCTCTAGCTTTAACAGGGTTTGGTTGTTCAGCTTTACTAGAGTTTGTTGCAAAAGATTTAAAAGACAATCTAGTATGCAATACAGTTTTAAAACACGATGAAATTGTTACTTCTGCTATAAGTAAGTTGAATACTGTTAATTAACTGGTGAGTAAATCAATAATCGATAATGAAATAAGTCACGATGATATGTATGTATGTATGTATGTATGTATGTATGTATGTATGTATGTATGTATGTATGTATGTGGTAGTTCTTTACGGCGCATCGGCACAAAAGTGCCTATGTAGTGCCAACAAAGGTTATGTTGCAAGGACGTAACGGCAAGGATTATCGTTACTTAGATGGAAACCTAGCACTACCTAACGGCGAAGGCTATTTACATAACAGCAAAACCGACTTACATTACTGTGGAAGGACAGTCTGACAACGAAATATATTTTTCAAATCAAATCGATAACAGATATGTTAAATCATACATTTCATTACAGAGAATACATTTTGTTGTTGGTTATTACAATATTTCAAATGATCAAAATATATTCCTATATATATCTATTAAGAATGAAACCAAGACCATATCAATATATGATAGTTTCTATAATCTTGAAATTTACATGAAAAAAATCAAAGATGGAGAGACTGCTAATAACGACAATGAAGAAGGAATAGATATATAATGACAGAAACATATCTATGAAGTTTTAATAACTCAGAGCAATAATTACACAGTGTATATAATAAATTATAACTCTAAATAACAAGGATTTAATAGTCAGAGATCTGTAAATACATCTACCAAATCAGATACTTTGAAGCATAAAAGCAAATATTTTCCTCTATCAACTAAACAATAAAAAGAATTACTGTAACGTCTCCTACTCAACTCTATCCCGTGGCTGTTAAAAATGTATTTTATGGTGATTTCATCTCATACGATGTTAATTGTCCAAATAAAGAATTACTACGAAGTACTACACACACACACACATATATATATATATATATATATATATATATATATATATATATATATATATATATATATATATATATATTACATATCAGCATTAAATATGTGGATGGAAAAGCAATAGATTTTAGTACTATGTTAATTACACATATCTTAAATTTACAATAGTACACACATATAAAATGAAGCTTGCAGAATAAGGCATATCTGTACCGTCGGCATTTGAAATCATATTTCGCTAAATGACAAGCTGTTGATAAAACAGGCAAGAAACGTGCCTATCCCTTTGGTCTGTGACTGTCGTTTCAACTCAAATAAACATAAACTCCTCCAAGTCAGCACTTCTCTCTCTCTCTCTCTCTCTCTCTGTGACACACACCAATGTCAGGAGTCCGAGTGCCACTATTGATGGGTAAAATCTCTCCTATTTGATAGGTGACTGATCTGTCTATCTATTGACCCCATACCTGCCTACTTACTTACGTACTTCGCCCCACCCCGATAATTGTCCCGCTCCATTTATTGATGTTTAATTGAGCGGGGCTTATTTTATTTTTTATAATGTTAAATTTTAACAAAAATGGTTTTTATAATTTTGTCTTAATTTTTTAAAACTCTCTCTCTCTCTCTCTCTCTCTCTCTCTCTCTCTCTCTCTCTCTCTTTCTCAGACATACGCCCATGTTAGGAGTACGATTGGGACGACTAATGGGTAAAATTTCTTCTGTTTGACGGGGTGACTTATCTATCTATCGACCCCCGTACCTACCTACTTACTTACGTAGCTCCCCGCCCCCCTTAGCTTCTCTCTCTCTCTCTCTCTCTGACTTGGCACAAAATTCTATGCATAACTTCGATGTACTTTTATGCCAATATTTGTTTATCAAGAATACATACAGGGCCAACCGTTTAATTGAAAGAATTAAAATATACGATGAAAAAATAAAAGTGCGATGCTAGTATTTGTTTTTTGTTTTTGTGTACAATACAAACGCTGGATTCTTTTGGGATTGCAAAAGTATGTCATTGTCACCAATCTAAACCAAAACACAATATTTAAAAAAAAGAAGGGGGGGGGGGGAGTCAGTGTAAGTTTTTCAAATTTGTAGCAAATTTATGAACCAAATTTAGCTCACGCCAAATCGGAAACCAAGGTCAGGTCTTTGTAGCCTGGCAGAATTGTAAGAAAGTTAAGATAGACTGGCAAAATTGTAACAAATTTAAGAACCAAATTTGGCACACGCCAAAAATTCTGCATTTATTCGACAGTGTAGCAAAATAACACTGGCCTTCAGAAACTGATGACATTGGATTATTTTTCTGGCAAAAACACAACAGGCTGACAGTAAGGTTGGTTAGTTTGTCACTCAAGACAGACAGATTGAGAGTGAATGTTTTTTTCAAACATAAGTAGCAATATTTAGTGAGAATCTTAAATTTCCGTTAGAGACCGTACAGACCGCACAGACGTAATCTTTACATTTCCCGCCAAACAGACCCATCACATTACAATTTTTCATTTTTAACTATACAGACTCTTCGGGCGAAACCTATGAACCAATATTTAGAGATTACATCTTGTCTCCATAAATTTCAGCATGGCGGGCTAGTGTTAAATTCTCCTTGTCCATAGAATCCGCAGACTCAGTTTTTAACATAGGATGTTCCCTTGTCCTATACAAAATTTAAACATGGCGGCTAATGTTACATTCCCGTTTCTCCCTAGAACCTTTCTACCCCGTTTAACAGAGGATGCTCCCTTAAGGCTCGATCGCCATCCTATGCTACTGCTCTCTAATGCTTTATAAACTTTACAAACTGTTAAAGCGGAATCAAACATAAGACCTAAGAAAATATACAACAGTTATTATGACCACCTGAACAAAAGATAAATGCTGAAATATCAGCCTTAAAGAGTAACGTGGAGGAAATAAAGAAGTCCATTGAAAATTACAATACAACATGTTACAATCCGAACTTCAGCAATTGCAGAAGGAAATTAAACGACGAGAATAAACAGAATGATGAAGATATTAACAAGTTAGTTAATGACTGTAAAGATGGTGTGAAAAAGCCCCCAAAATAGGCTGTCAGCTGTTAATAATAGTCCTTCACAATTACAGCGGAAGAATGAATTTGGAGAAGTCAATAGAAAGTAGAGGACATAGAGGTAATAAAATTAAAGTGGGTGAAAGTACGATTACATGTATTAAAACGGACTACGATTACATGTATTAATACGGACTACGATTACATGTATTAATACGGACTACGATTACATGTATTAATACGGATTACGATTACATGTATTAATACGGATTACGATTACATGTATTAATACGGACTACGATTACATGTATTAATACGGACTACGATTACATGTATTAATACGGACTACGATTACATGTATTAATACGGACTACGATTACATGTATTAATACGGACTACGATTACATGTATTAATACGGACTACGATTACATGTATTAAAACGGACTACGATTACATGTATTAATACGGACTACGATTACATGTATTAATACGGACTACGATTACATGTATTAATACGGACTACGATTACATGTATTAATACGGACTACGATTACATGTATTAATACGGACTACGATTACATGTATTAATACGGACTACGATTACATGTATTAATACGGACTACAATTACATGTATTAATACGGACTACGATTCATGTATTAATACGGACTACGATTACATGTATTAATACGGACTACGATTACATGTATTAATACGGACTACGATTACATGTATTAATACGGACTACGATTACATGTATTAATACGGACTACGATTACATGTATTAATACGGACTACGATTACATGTATTAATACGGATTACGATTACATGTATTAATACGGACTACGATTACATGTATTAATACGGACTACGATTACATGTATTAATACGGACTACGATTACATGTATTAATACGGACTACGATTCATGAATCAAAGACTAAGACTATAAAATAAAACTTAAAAACTTTTAAAATATAAGTATTTAGTAAATCTCAAACATAAAATATCTGAATTACCTGTTATCATAAAATAATTACGGAATAAAGAGATAAAGAATTTGGTATAATTAAAGGAGATACTGACGACTTAGATACAAAGGTGAAACAATTAATAAATGATTTAAATAATATAACACTAATACTTTATTGGAGTTGCAGATAAAAGATACATGAAAACAAAAACGAAATAAGTGTGATTGAAAAACGATTAGATATCTGTAAGCTGCATACGATTCATCAATCCTTGATTTAGTTGAAAAAATAAAACTTTTAAAACAATAGGATTTTGTATATCTCAAAAATGAACTATCTGATGGAATACAAAACGTTCTAAAGGATTGTGAAGTATATACAGATTAATAATAACATAATTTCACTGTAGTTTCGTAGCCGTTATTTTAATTTCACTGATTATAGCGGATGGTATTGTGCACGTTTTATACAGTATAAATGTACCGACTTTTAGTTTTACCTGCGCGAGGATACGCGTCGCAAACATGCACCTTACCACGTGTGTTAGGCAGTACTTGTACTATAAATAGCATTTTGTTTAACATTGCACTCGCCGTTAACAACTTTATTTTTCCAAATTAAAAAAGTATGCGTAGACGGAACAAGGTTTGGTTTGAAATTTTGTAAGGTATAAAGAGATTAAATAATCCTCAGCTAGATAGTAACTGGCCCAGGTAAATACTTTCGAAGACCGAAGGTGGTGTACGATTCAGAATGAAACGGGCCCATACTATAGTAGACCAACAAGTTGTTCTCCACCTTTTTTTTTTTTTTTTTTTTTTGACTGGCCGCCAGTCAAAAAAAAAAAAAAAAAAAAAAAATGTGGAGAACAACTTCTTGGTCTAATACTATAGTATCTAAAATCAGCATCTATATTAAATATGCGTGTCTTTGTGCGCGTGTAATTATTTGTTTATGTAATTTCTGTTTAAGTTATAAATGGATGTCTCCGACTCTTCTTGAACCTATTACGTGGAAAATAAAGAAGGTCGATAAATCTTCCTTCAGAGGTGGCAAAGATTTGTCCTTGAGTAAACAATCAATTGTCACAAGAAAGCTTTTTCTGACCCAAAACGGCATGTGTTATTGTTTATCCATGATATAAAAGCATAGGGAGAATTTAGCATTCAATATATCATGACCGTAGTTTTATCCTTCATTCCCGCTGAATGTTCAGTGAAAATTCAATGCTTGCCATCCAAACAATTAGAGACATATTAAAAAGCTAAATTGAGGAACAAATTTCTCGAGGTTAGGCAGTTTATCCTCGCGGTATCAGTTTCGGAGCCCTTAAGAAGAAATCGCGGAATAATTCGTAAACAATATAAGTTTTATTAAAAGTTCATTTACACTTAGAATGATCGCGGCCATCGTAGATATGATAAAAGACTTGTATGGTGGCACAAACTGGCTACAATGGCGAACATAACAATTGTCATCTTAGTATGAATCAATATTTTTCTTTCTTATTGTATTTCTATCTCTTCTGCTTAGTTTTAGTAACAGAAAAGAATTAACAAATGTTGAGGGATAATTTTTAAGCTGGTTCAAACAGAAAATTTAACTGTTAACTTCAAAATTAGATATGTACACATGTGAAAACTTTCTTTAAACATCTCTACAGTCTGCCATAGTTTTCCTTGGCAGTTCGGGATGACAGGGACAGTTGAAGACCTCATTCCGCCTCAAGACTCTTACTTCGGCACAATACTTCAAATGAACCCAGTGACTGCATCCTTGAACACAACACTGTGCCCAACTGACGAATTCGATGTAATCATTGTGTTTCATGGCATCGGGCTGTTCTTGTTTGCATACACAGCAGGGTTCACCGTCATCTACAAACTCTCAGAGTCTTCCATTTCTTCCGATTCCCGTACTGATATTACATGCTTGCCCGATGGACCAGTCATATTAACACCATCTGACTGGATCTTAATAGGGTGTGTAAGCTTAATTTTTTCCCCTGACTTTTTTGAACCCTCAGATAGTGAAGATTCCTTAGGCTTGTATGTTTTTCCGTTTTCCTCATTTTTCTTTGCTTTTTTTGACGGTTGCATTTCAAGATGTCCAATTATTTCCTGCACAATGCTATCCTCTGTTATTGGCTTTCCACCAACTATAGCCGTTAGGACTTTGCGTTTCTTAGTGGTATTCTTTGATTTGTCCAGTAATACACTCTCCTTCTTGCTGAAGAAACCAGCAGCTCGACTGCTTGGACTCGGAGCATGACAACCTACTGCTTTGTCCTCGTTGGGAATAAAACATTCGTTATTTTGTGGAGAGATGGTATGGTTGGTAACTTCGTTGGAATCAGAGTCATTGCTTTCATGTTGGAATGCTGTAGCTGGTATGAATGACGCACAGTCTATAGCAGATGGGTTGAAAGGGTAGATTCCACATTTTTTAAAAGATGATCGAAGATTTGTACCAGACAGACTTAAGTTGTAGGCTCTGCATGCTATGTCACATATGGCGTGCTTAGGAACAGATGATGATGACATTTCTCGAATGAATTTTGCCCTTTAATTATTGTATATTTCCTGAAACGGTCCGAAACATCCGACGTCATGTGGTTGTAGAACATGACTAGTGTGAGGCGGTAATACGAAAAGAATGATATTCTGTTGTTTTGCCCAATCAATGACTTCCAAAGATACGTGTGATCTGTGTCCGTCATACAACAGAAGCAGTGGCTGAGGTGGATCACTCACTTGTACATAGCTGATGAAATGTTCCTCGAGATATTTCCTGAATACTTGACCATTGGACCATCCAATCTCACTAACAGTACCATAAACACCAGTTGTTGCACCCTCAAGCAATTCATTTCTCATTTGCTTTCCCGGAAATATAAAATAAGCCGGAATGTATGTACCTAAAGCATTCCCGGCCGATAAAACAGTCACATTATATGACATTCCACTGGTAATTGCGAGAGGTTTCGATTTTTTTTATCGGCGACTACAAAAGGAGGGGTATGATTATCGGAAATGCCCTTCTCATCAATGTTGTAAATGTACTGTGGTTTCTAATTCAGGTTATAAGTATTCATGATTTTCTCCAGTTCCTCAAAATATGCGGTTACTTTCTTTCTTGATGTCGATTTTGCACGTGCGATTGCGAGAGACCTTGGTTTTTTAACAGTTAAATTAGGCCATCGCGATATGAAGTTGCGATACCACTGCAGTGATAATGGATTATCCTTCTGACGAAGTCCAATGTCAACAGCATAGTCAGTGGTCAAATCACATACATCTGAACGGGTATAACCATACCTTACAGAGTTTTGTCCCTCTAACACGTCTCCTTGTCATGTGACGTTGAAAATGGTTCCGAAAATTGTTCGTTCCGCTTTTGGCGTATTCTTTGAGTATGATACACCAAGAATTGTTCACATTAGAAGCAAGAAAGTTGGAGTGATCAATAGATTGATTCAGCTTGTCATAATAGGCTATGTCATAGGGTAAGTATATTGCATATGACTGTCATTATCTTAATACCACAGTCACATTGGCTTTTAGTCATCAGTTTTGACGCACTTACTTTCACTTTTTATAAAACATGCGCCATTTAGATTGAGACCCGTCGTTTCATATGAAACATGAGTTATATTAATAAAGTATGAATATCAAATGCCAATAATATATTTTATTATACTCTTGACATCCTTACAACCAGACGGCCCCTTGTCCTTCGCGTATTATGTGACTTCTTTTGACGCACTTCCATGAACATGAATCGCCTTTTGTCAGTTACTCTGTTGTACATATGATCCGTGACAAAAATATACGGTGGATCAACAGTCAATAGCAAATAGACAACACAGGTTTTTTTTCACAAGAAAAATCACATAAATAAATGTAATTTATTATTTATAAAGCTTTTTTTTATTGTATCGTTGATCCTTCATATTTCGTGCACATAGCGTGAATTTTAACACATTCGTTATAATATAGTGAGAATCTATTCAAATAAGCATAGAAAGTGTTCAACTATATCTACTTCATTTAATCATCGTTAACAAAAATTTGGCATTCATGTACATTAGTTCAGAATTACAGTTTTTCCGAGCGTGTGTATGTTACTTATTTCCGAAAGTGACATCCATGGTTCGTGACACTGACTAAAAAGTCACGTGGCATATGACCGGACCGTGCCAGTTAGACCAAGGTATGGATATTATTAGTTTATAGCGTCTCCGTGTTTTTGAAATAAAAAATTTAATAATGAAAAAAAATTCTGTTAATTCTATATGCAGTTTGTGCACTTACATTACTGCTTGCTTGTTCTTTACCATATAGATACATGACTCAGTACACTGAGAGAGAGACAGACAGACGTACAGAGAGACAGAGGGAGAGAAATTTAAAAATAGACACTGGTGAATGGATACACATTTATTATAATATAATCAATGTCTTTTGATATAGAATATATGTTTATTATGAAATAATACTGAAACAAAAAAGTCCGAAGTGAATATACATTTCGAGTGTAAATTTTTCTTACGTTGTATAAGAAACCCACATGATTAAAACCAAATATTTACATTGGCTATCTAGTTGTATCAATTCCCAAAGTTGGTTTTTCTGTTCAAAATATGTAAACAAAGTCATCACGTGATCGGCGGCGCTATCTTTAGCATATAATAGAAAATTCAAGGCCAAAATGTCTCACACAAAAAAGGCATTAGTGAAAACAGATTTTCAATATGATTTTTTTAAAATTACATGAAATTACCTTTTTGAATCTCATTTTGTTTTATTTTACTATATAATTAAATTCTTTCGCTCTTTAAGAACGCTGGTGACACAGCTGATGATGTCATTATCTCGCAACAAGCGCGTTAGATTGTAAGAAACATGGCGCATGATTGAAGAAGGCGAACAACAACTGGCCGTTGGACCATACTACTTGCTTGTTCTTTACCATATAAATACATGAATCAGTAGACTGAGAGAGAGACAGAGACAGAGGGAGAGAGAAATTTAAAAATAGACACTGGTGAATGGATACACATTTTATTATAATAGATTCAATGTCTTTTGATGTAGAATATATGTTTATTATGAAATAATACTGAAACAAAAAAGTCCATAGTGAATATATATTTCCAGTGTACATTGTAGACTACAAGGCATTAGTCAAAATATAGATTTTTTCATCTGATTTTTTTAAATTACATGAAATTACCTGTTTAAATCTCATTTTGTCTGATTTTACTTGTTAAATACTTGCTGTCACTCTAGAAGAACGCTGGTGACACAGTTGATGATGTCATTATCTCAAAACAAGCGCGTTAGGTTGTGAGAAACATGGCACACGATTCAAGGACGGAAACAAAGTTAGGAGGGTGGATGATAACTATGATTTGGGGATTGATTTTTTGCTAACCCTCCTGGCAGTTTGTACCCCCTCCGCCCACTTACGATTTTGGAAATGAAAAGCCTCAAAGATATAAAAAAATGCACACAACTTAGTCATTTCATTCATTTATTATCATTTCTAACCTGATTGTTGCCAGGGGGTCCCTAACACTGTCATCTTTTACGAAGATCGTGTTCCAAACCAAATAGGAGTTTCTTTACTGACACAGTAGCCATATTTATGTGGGTGAGTCTGTTTTTTCAGACAACAGATGTTGTTCATTGTATTTGGTGGGCTGTGAATAATTCCATAGATTTCTGTAACTTAGGAAATTATATGCCTTGCAGTCTATGTACATAAGAGTTACACCACTTTCCCTTTTTATTGTGTACAGTATTTTTTAGAAATATTAAAACTCGACATTGCAAATATTGGATGCAGATGATGCAGTGTTTACCTTCTATGTATGTATAGTCCAAAGATTTCACCCCTTCATTGAAATTGGAATTTTCTAGGAACTGGAAAATGATACTGAGCAGGCTTGTTGTTTACACTAAAAACTCCTGTTTGGCTTGAAAGACATTGTTAGAGACTCCTGGTGACAGTCGGGTTAGAAATTATAAATTAATGACTGAAATGACTTATATATTCTTGATGCTGTTCATTTTTAAAATTGTTAGGGAGGAACAAACTGCCAGGGGGGTTGGCGAATACTATAAAAGAATCAAGTTGGGGAAAATCATGACGGTATTATAAGAAAATTGTTTGCATGTAATAAAAAAATATTAGATTCATCTTGTGAATTTTTTTTACAAATTAATTGAAAAGTGTGGGCATGCAGAAGTTCAGTCTCTTGAATGTACGGTTTTGGAACTTCAAACATACAGGCATTCTTCTTTCCGGTAGCTCATTTCATTAGATCTGAAAATAAAAACTTCCTCCTGTAACTTCATCTTTTGTTCACAATTATTCTGTCTCATTTCACAGTAAACATAAAGTTTTGTAAAATATATATAAATTCTGTTTGTTCTAGTATGTAGTCACTAAAATCGCTTCTAAATGTAGATCATTTACAACTCAAATGGCCTCTGACTTTTGATAATCTTCAAAGAGTGAAAATCAAGCTTGGTTGTAATGGCGGTCAATGTGGCAATTCATGCATCAGGGGCCTGCTATTGCAGATTTAAGCTTAAGTTTTATTGGTACACCAATAACAGAGTAGAAACTTTTTTATGCAGCTTTGCTGCACTTTTCTTGTTTCAAAGGTCTTCTTGAGCTGAAAATAGGACCAAAATATCTCCAAATAAGTTATTTCAAAATTATGCATTATTAAATTTTGAGCAGTCTATCCTTGCAACTTTATTCCCAATGATTTTTTTCTTCTCCAAAATGATGAGCCAAGAAGGCTCAGTCATTTAAAAAATATCCCAGTCAATTTTTATTTTTGTTTTTTCAACATCTTTATTAGACATTTGCAGACAAAACATTTAGATTCAGTTGTCACTATGCTTTTTTTATGAACAAAAACTTGGAAAATGTTTAGAAAGATGATTGTTTAGAGATTGGAGTTTTTCTTCTTTTTCCAGGTATGCCATTATTTACAAGAAGGGTTATCAGGATTTTGATGATGTTCAGGGAGCAGTGACTACCAAGTTGAAGGGTGTTGCCCTCACTAACTTGTCTTCTATGCCAGGTCTTCAGGATCGAATTTGGGATGTGGTTGATTATGTAGTACCACCTCAGGTTAGTCTAAATTGCAATGCTTTCCATGCAAGTACTAGTATGAATGTTGCACATGGTTTTTGTTAGGGAGTTCTCTCAAAGTGTCATATAGAAAAGTGACAGGGCCAGAGTCCGGGATCGATTTGTTTTAGCCTCAGACTTGTCCTATATTTAGTCAGATCTTTAATATTTCTTGTTCCTATAAATTGAAGAAAATGTGGTTTTTAATACTTAAATAGGCAGCAATAAAAACAGCTGATATGCTCCACAACTTGTGATCACACAGTGTGATATACCCTTGATGTAGACACTTCTCATCCTCAGTAAAGTGGATTAAGGTTTGTGATATAAAGTGTTTGAACATTTATTCAAGTTATTATCCTTCTTTTCCCTTTTCCGGTAAGCTAAACTGGGTTGACATTTATTTGTGATGAAGCGGTCAACATCTCTGGCATGCGAATTTCATAAGTTCTTGCCATCTTAGTTTAATGGTAGATTTTCCCTTGATAACCTCATATTGGATGTAGTCAGTTCAGTCTTCATACATTACAAATAATGGTATTCTGTAATTAAATTCCTGTACAAGTCTAATTGATTCAGCTCATTTACATATTTAGGGCAATCATCACCATATTTGAAGTTGAGGTGTCAAGATTAGTTGAAGCATTTTTGAAGGAAAGTATGGAATATCTTTAAGATTTTCAGAGTTAAGATAATATGAATAAATGTATATAATTTCAGTGCTACATTTTGTTGTCCAACACAATTTTTATGTTATGAAATAATCTCGATATTAGAACTTGCTCCAATCAGCATTTAGCATATGTTATTATAATCTGGATCATGGTCATAGATAAACTTAAAGCGATGATTAAGATTTACTCTGTGTTCATTCAAACAGATTAAGCAACATGATACATGTATCTGCCATGGTTTGTAAGCTTGCCCAGAGTTTACAGAAATTAAAGAAATAATATCATTTAGGACTGGTTACTATAGATACTCTAGTATAGTTTACACTTATCACTAACGACAGTACATGTACACAATGAACAGACTGAAATAGTTTTGCAAACAAAAAGAAAAACAAACACCAGGAATGCAACATTATCATGAACAGATGAAAGTGTTCTTTGTTGGCAAGCAAGAATATGATGCAATCTAGTTTATCTGGACCACTTCCGATCAGTATTGAATTTGTTGGATGCATTGATACACAATCCTGACAAAAGAGATACATATTACTTTTCTGGATAAAATATTTGGGAAAAATTATATAATTTTCATTATTACATGAATTGTACAGACAGAGAAATAATTGTGGTTAAATGTCTGGATATTTAGGTGAATGATGGTAAACATTAAACTGCAGACTGCTAATTGTTTGGATCAAATTTAACTAATAAATTGTTCTCAAATCAATTAGTTTTAATTATCTTTGTACTAACTGTTGTGGATTAGTGACACATGTAATTCTTTTCATCTTTACCCATGGATTCTCTTTTCCTTTTGTTGGCACAATTTTCATGTACTTATTTTTTCACTCCTTGCTTAGAGGGGGAATGAAAGGTCATAGTTAAGCTCTATTTGAGCTTCAGATAGCATTTTTATGCAGTTTTAATCTCTTAAAAAGAAAGTTTGCAGGAAATGTAGCGGCCAACTTGGGTCTGTTGTTTTCATAGCAGACACGTACAAGTTGGAGGTACAGGGTCTGACAAAGTTGAAAATAATATGTTGGCCTTCTGGGCTTCTAGGAAAAGGAATCTCACTGGTAGCCCATGTTTTATTCAGTAGCACAGAGAAAGCAAATTGTATAACATAAAGCATAGAGCTGTCCACAGGCCTGACATTTATGTTTTGTTAAATCCTTGTCTCAGTAGCATTTGATATAACCTTTCTGTTATTTTAGTTACTTCTATAGACAGTTAAAATTTTAAAAATATGATATACACTGAATCCTTGTTAAACTGGACTCCCATTGTCCAATGTCTTGGTATCTGAATGACAGTCACGGAGGTTATTCTTTAAAATGAATCATTAATGCAGATTCTCATTTAATATATACAAAAAGGGTTGGGAACCGAAGCGCATGATCAATGGGATTGCACTGTACATACATTAATTTTAATATTGTTGTATTTTGCTTTTCTTATTTTCAAAAGTAGAAAGTAAAATATTGGTTTAATTTCAAAATGTAATGATTCCTAACAATCATGGTATTATTTTTTCTCTACAGGAGAACGATGCTTTCTTTGTTACCACCAATTTAATCATCACAGCCAACCAAACAATCAGAACATGTGAAGAGGTAAATTTAAACATATGTCCCCATATTTCTCCAATCATACTTTGTGATAAGCCCTCCACCTTAGAAAACATTTAAAAAACAATGTGATCATTACAGCCAGTCAAACAGTTAGAACATAAATAGATGTACAGGCGTAGAGAAGATTTTAAAAAGCATGGTTGTCTACCAGACAACCTTACAGAAAAATCTTGTTACCCAGCAACAACATATGGTTATCCAGTTAATAGTCTTTGAGGGAATTCCAATTAAATTACTGAGTTATTGAACATTTATTACTGGAGTTTTTGTAAATTAGGTGAAAATGAGTGCCGAAATATCTATTTTTTTTGTTGTAATTTCATATAGAGAGCACATTTGATTGATTTTGCATCATCAGATCATGGGAAACATGCATGTACTTGTTTTAAACCATTGCTTTCAAAAGCTGGTTGTCTGCCTGGCCTTCGACTTAGAGTCATTGGTTGCCCAGCATTAATTAAGTTGTCATGTTCATCAGGGCAATTAATTTTTCAATTCCTGATATAAATTCAAAAATTGGTTAACTCCCTTCACCAGTCAATGGCCTCATTTTGATACAGGGAACAAATGATCTATGTATACTTTCTGTTGGTAATTTGAAAAAGAATTCTTTTGAACAATATTATTTTATACTTACAATTTAGTCTAGTGTCTCCTGCAGAACTTTGTATGTTTCCTGACTTATTCATGTTAAAATACCAAAATCTTCATTTTTGAAGCCATAAATCTGACCTGTATATTTATATTTATAGAACAATACATGTTTGAATGTTTGTAATGGAACAAAACATATCTATAAGTGTTTTCGGTCTCATAAAATTTAAAACGAAGGTAAATCAAATAGCATGCTGTATTTTGCATTGGTATAGCGAGGCAGTTGTGACATTTTACTATTGGCTTATTTATTAAATTCAGTATGAAATGAAGAAAAATGTAGATTTTAGATAAAATTCAAAGTTCTACCCATTGAATGTCTGAGTTTTCAAAGCATATGGTAACATCGTTATAGAAGTTTAGTATCAGTTGTATGATTCATACATTTTGAATAATTTAGCTGGTGTGTTTGCTCACATGATGCCTTATCATTATCACCTTTAAGCTTCTTGGTTTTTGATATAACTTGAGTTTAAGTGATCCTGATTTTTCCCCCATATTACCTTCTAAATTGTTGCATGTACTTGACATTTGTTTAATTTTGGTTTTTAATTATTGTTGGAAAAACCTGTTGGTGCCAAATGGACTTAAAGATTGTCAAAATTGTTTAAAATTTTAAAATCAGTTACCAATAGGTGTCATTCCAGGACAAGTCAGGATGATGATACACTAAATATAATCTCAGCGAATTATTTTATTTTAGAAAATTACCAAATTTTGGCATTACAAAATACAAAAACATGAAACATTATACTGTGGTCGTTTAATTTTTAGGACCCAAAGGTAGAGGGTGCTATTTGCACTGGAAATCCAGGTGGTTGCAAAAAAGGGGAGCCATTGGATGCAGGAGATGGTAATGTTTTTATAGCAGAGTGCAAAATAAATTTCAGCATTTCTTACGGGTAATATAGATAGTTTAATACATCAGATAAAAGTATCAAGCAATATTCAAATAATGTGCTTATTCATTTTACTTGCCACCTTATTTCCATAAGTAATATTGTATCACACATAAAGAGTTTAGCCTTGTAGCTAGATCCAAAAATACCAGTACTTATATCATCATATGAATTGTATTGATTTTTATTTTTTCCTTGAAAATCAGATGAGGTAAAGAGATGACTTTATTTGTCTATTTAGCTCTATTACCATAGAACAATTTGGAGTTTTATCATCAAGCCTACAATCATCAGCTTGAGAGAGAGAGAGCTGTTGTTTTTATCTCACCACTATGAAGTGGAGAAGAACTATTGTACTACTCCTGGCATCAGTGCCAGCATCTGTACATATAAAAGCATATACATATATACAGCCTCGCTGCATCTCAGCCATTCTTTCTTCATAGGTCCTAGGCAGCAGTTTGGAGTGGGTTTCACAGCACATACACCTCTGGTGAGGGGGAAAATGGGGTAACTTTGTATAGACATGTACATTATTTGTGCATTCTTGGTTGAGCTTTTACATTTAGCTCATGTTTTTTACACACTGTATAGGTGCTGTTATACTTGAAATCATGAAATTTGGTGAGGGGATACAATTTAACGAGTACCATACTCTAATTGCAAAAGTAAGTCACTGTGACCCATATTTCACGCATCACAGATTTGGTTAAATTTTGTGATTTAAGTTTATTTCTCAAACTCTGTTATGCTAGAATCATCAAACTAGCCAATTATATGCATCTCTGTTAGTACCTTATCCTTATAACAAAAGAAGGTCACATTGACCTACAATTCTCATTTTACTGGCTTAGGTTTTGTTGCATTTAGCATATAACCAAACAGATTTTTTGCATCCAGTATACATACTGTTGTACCTAGAATCAAGAAACTTGGCGAGGAGATGCATCTTATTGAGTACTACACCCTCATTACAGAAGTAGGTCACTGTGACCCATATATCACATTTCACTGATTTGGGTTCAGTTTTTAACTGTACAGGTCACAGACTAGAACAGCTAATGAGATGGTCTGTTGTCCATCGTCCATCGACCATCCATCCGTCTGCTAGCACAAGTTTATTATCACTACTCCTCCTAAACTACTTGGAAGATTGCCATGAAACTTTACACAAACGTGCATCCCATCATCTAGTTGGTCCTAAATGAAAATGGTGCTGCTTGGAGATCCAATATGGCCACCACAGTGTCTATCTTGAAAATATTGTTATTGCTACTCCTGGAAGGAAAGTCATCTTGATGTGGGGTTTTCACCAGAAGACTTTTTATGATATCTAGTTGGTCTAAATGAAAATGGTTCCAATCTGACATCCTATATGGCTGCCACAGCAGCCATCTTGAAAATCTTGTTATTGCTACTCCTGAATGGATGGTCATATCAGCATGAAGTTTTCACTAAAAGGCTTCTTATAATGTCTAGTTGGTCTTAAATGAAAATGGTGCTGATCTGATATCCAATATCTCTGCCATGGCAGCCATTTTGAAAATCTTGTTATTGCTACTTTTGAACAAAAAGTCATATTGGCATGGGGTTTTTATGATGTCTAGTTGGTCCTAAATGAAAAACTTGCCACTTGCACATCCAATATGACTGCCACAGTGGCCATCTTGAAAATCTTGTTATTGCTACTCCTCCTGAATGGATGTCATATCAACATGGAGTTTTCACTTAAAGACTTCTTATGATGTATAGTTAGTCTTAAATGAAAATGGTGCCAATCTGATGTCCAGTATGGCTGGCAGAGGAGCCATTTTGGAAAATTTTGTTATCGCTACTCCTGAACAAAAAGTCATATTGGCATGGGGTTTTTACCAGAAGACTTCTTATGATGTATAGTTGGTCCTAAATGAAAAAGTTGCCACCTGCACATCCAGTATGGCTACCACAGTGGTCATCTTGAAAATCATGTTATTGCTACTCCTCCCGAATGGATGGTCATATCAACATGGGGTTTTTACTGAAAGACTTCCTATGATGTCTAGTTGGTCCTAGATAAAAATGATGCCATGCTGACATCCAGGATGGCCACCACAATGGCCATCTTAAAAATCTTGTTATCACTACTACTCCTGAACAAATGGTCATATGAGCAGGGGGTTTTCACTGAAAGACTTCTTATGATGTCTAGTTGGTCATGAATGAAAATAGTGCCAATTAGACCTCCAATATGTCCACCACAATGACCATCTTGAAAATCTTGTTATTGTTACTTATCCTAGATGGCTGGTCATGTTGACATTGTGATTTTACAAAAAGTCTTCTTATGATGTCTAGTTTTTCCTAAATGGAAATGGTGCAAATCTGATACCCAATATAGCCACCACAGTAGCCATCTTGAAAATCTTGTTATTGTTACTCCTCTAAAATGGAAAGTCATATCAGCATGGGGCTTTCATCAGAAGACTGCTTAAGATGTCTTGTTGGTCCTAAATTAAAATGGTATTTGTCTGATGTCCATTATGGCCATCAAATCAGATCAAACCTTCACTTTTGCACCCATGCCACTATATAGGAATCTTCATGTCAATCCATCCTTCTGTCCTGGCAGCTGGCTGTCCATGCATTCTTTTATCCATCACACAGTCTTGTGAACACAACCAACTAGTCCAACAGTTTTTTGATGGATTGTCATGAAACTTAATGAATATTATGGTTATTACCTAACGATATGCAATTTTTATAAAAGTTATTGCCCTTTTTTGACTTGGAGCTGAATGCAGTATGTGACAAAATGTTGTGAATGCAACTAGTCTCACAGTTTTTGATAGATTGATGTAAAACTTGGTACATATTTTTGTCATCATCTAAAGATACATAAATTGACACTGTGCTCCTATTATTTTTGTTAGAGTTATTGTCCTTCTTGATTTACAGATGGATATAGTGAATGACAGAATTTTGTGAATGCAACTAGTCTCATAGATTTCAGTGGATCACCATGAAACTTGGGAAGAATTAATGTCATAATCTGAAGATGCCCATGTCAACAAATCACCGTAATTCTATAATATTTTGTAGAGTTGTTGCCCTTAGACTTGGCGCCTGATGAATAGAGTTCTCACTAGGATTTGAAAGATGGAGTCCAGGAATCCTGTCTTGTAGAGAAGAAAAAAATTTGGAGTCCCATCACTAAAAATAGGAGTCCCAATAATGAGACCTTTCTTTTCCTTTGCAAATAATAATAGGACTTGAAATTAATGCTAATCCAAGATAAGTCAGTTTGCAGTTATATTAAAAAATCCCAGTCCTCGTAAATCCATTGAATCAGTAAAAATTTCCTCTGGTCACTATCATAAGTTAAGAAGTGATCTTTTGTTGGATGTGTCTAATAAGACATGGGAAGGCATTTCATTTCATAGTTACTAGAACTGTTTATTGTGTTAACTGAATACCTGCAAAGACCCTGCACTTGATGAAGGTACATTGAATGCCTGTGGCAGAAATGGATATGTGTTCTTGCACACATCAAATAAATAAGGGTGCTGATTGTCAAAACAGTCAGGATGCATGCCCAACTAGCCTGAAATCCCAGCCCAATGCACTAATTTCATTAATGACTATATAAATTGGTATATAGGATATCAGACTAGTGCCAAAACTTGGTCAGTCAGAAAATGTCATGCTGGTCAACTCGGTGAGTAATGCAGAATTATATTGATTAACAGGTTCTATTTTTAGTTTGTTGTTGACAAACATTCACTGCATTGTGAGGTGGCAGTTGGAAAGATGTGGAAATTCTTGCAAGGTGCACAGCTGCCACTGAAATGTCAAAAATTAGATGAGGACAAGCAAGAGCATGATCATAAATACGATCAAGAACAGAGAATGAGAAAGTGACAGAAATTTGGGAAAATTAATATGAATGGCTGAAATATGACCCAAGAAAGGATGTAATTTGTGCACTTTCTGCACTGAGTATTTAAAAAAATGTGAAAGTGCATCGGTTACTCCATTTGTTGATCATTCTAATTTTACCAGGATTTAGGCACAATCAGTAAAAATGTAATTATGGTGATTCTGTGGATCAATGGAAAAGAATCCTAATTGTTAGCTCTGATATACATTTCATCTGATTGCTATTGCTCATTCATTGTGAAATGTTTAACATTATTATACTAGAATGAAAAATAAAAGGCAATTAAGAACTGTGATAATTGTGATTGTGGTGTTACAACTATAACAATTCTCAATAGATTCACATTGACATTTTTTAATTTTGTCTGCAGCAAGAAGGAATCAAAGAAGAGACAAGTTTTTTTTGTTATAAATTTATTTAATTAGTTTAATTCCATTTCATCTTTAATCAAAACAGTATGCTTTTTTGCTGCAGAATTCTTGAATAGACTTAAAGAAAGAACAAATTAACAAACTATATTAACTTTTTCATTCAATCCTTAACCAATATAAATGAACTTTGAGGCCAGTGGCAATGCATGATTCCATTATTCATTCATTGAATCTCCCAGTTTCTTAGGTGTGCTGTTTTCATGATCAGAATTAGATTCATTATCTACTTTCTGTTGGCCAGTCTCATGAGAATCAGACTTACCTGCAGTCTTGTGCTCGGTACCAAAGAAAGTTTGTCAAGTTGCCATAGGAAAAGCACACATTTGATAATTGCCCAAAAATAAAAAAATGTGGAAAGAAAAATTGGAAAGATATGATTTCTCCTAAGGTGCACAGCTGCGACTGAAATCTCAAAAATTAGACGAGGACAAGCAAGAGCATGATCATAAATATGATTAAGAGCAGAGAGTGAGAAAGTGACAGAAATCTGGGAAAATGAATACGAATGGTTGAAATATAACCCAGGAGAGGATGTGGTTTGTGCACTTTCTGCACTGAGTATTCCAAAAAATGCAACTATAACAATTCTCAATTTATTCGCATTGCCATTTTTTATTTTTTTCTGCAGCAAGAAGGAATTAGAGATGAGAGGAAAATTTCTTTTTGTTATTATATTATTGAATTAGTTTAATTCCATTTCATCTTTAATCTGCACAGTGTGCTTTTTTGATGTAGAATACTTGAACAGACTTAAAGAAAGAACAAATTAACAAACTATATTAACTTTTTCATTCAATCCTTAACCAGTATAAATGAATTTTGAGGTCAAGGGGAATGCTCGATTCCATGATTCAGTTTCTTAGGTGTTCAGTTTTCATTATCATAATTAGATTCATTATCTACTTTCTGTTGGCCATTCTCATGAGAATCAGACTCAACTGCAATCTTGTGCTTGGTACCAAAGAATGTTTGTAAAGTTGCCATAGGAAAAGCACATATTTGATTTCTGCTCGAAATTGAGGTATATCTGCACATGGCACAAAAAAACCCTGATTTAATGACTATTGCACTGCCAGACAAAATCAGTAAATTACATTATACATTACAGGGAAGAATAATGAGATGTTCCAATAACTTGGTACAATTTTTCTAAACATGGTATATGATAAAATATGAGTGTTCCAAACATAGCAGGATGATTTACAATGGATTCAAGTGTGCTGAATGGTGCTTATCAATGTGAGGTGTCAGAGCAAACACACATGTAATTAGTCCATTGATCAAAACAATGATAAAAAACTGAAAATCAATTGACTGGTGTTTTAATCTCCTTATCTACTAAGATCTGGCCTATGCGACTTCACCAAATTCCTTTACAGTAGCTTGGACTCTATATGATAACCCTTTCACAGCGCTATTGATGCTTGCTTCGTAGAAATAGATCAAACAAAAGACAAGTTTGCCCAAACGACTTGTATGCCAAATACTCAACTATTGGAACTTTCATTGATCCAAAATTTAAAATACACTTTTCTTTTACATGGATTTCAGCATCCCAGAGAACTTTGATGTAGTGTATGACAGAATTTTGTGAACGCAGCTAGTCTTACAGTTTTCAGTGAATCATTATGAAACTCTGTACATGTTATCGTCATTACTGGAGATGCATATATAAACAAATTACTTTCCTCCAGCAACTTTTCTTAAGAGTTATTTCCCTTTGTGTCTTGCAGCTGAATGCAGTGTATGGCATAATCTTGTGAATGCAGTGAGTCATGCAGTTTTTTATGGAGTGTTGTGAAACTTGGTATATATTATGGACATCATCATCAGATGTGCATATTGACATATCACTCTGCTTCTGTGATTTTTATTTGAGTTATAATTGCTCTTGTTGACTTGGAGTTAAGTGAAGTGTATGACAGAATGTTGGGAACACAACTTGTCAGAGTTTGCAATAGATCGCCATGAAACTTTGTACATGTTGTGGTCATCATCTAAAGAAGCACCTATCGACAAATTGCTAAGCTTTTTCAATAGTTAATAGTTATTGCCCATTTTGTCCTGCTACTGAATGCAATGTACGACAGAATCTTGTGAATTCAACTTGCACCTATTGACAAATCTTTTTTAAAGAGTTATTGCCCTTTGTGACTTAACAGCTGGATGTAATATATGACAAAATCCTTCAGTGCAACTACTCTCAGTTTTGAGTGGATTTCTGTACATAGTATGGTCATCATGAGAAGATATGCATATTGACCATTCATTGCATGTTGACCAGTCATTGTGCTGGCCCTATTTTTGGAGGAGTTATGCACTGTTTTTTTACTATAGACTCGTATCCATCATGGAGGTAGGAATTAGATGAGGGAGATACTCTGTATATTTATGTGAACAAATTGGTTTTCATTCATCTAATTATTTTCCTAACAATGTAATACACAAAACACTTATAAATGTCAGACTTTACCAGATTTTGAGGTCCAGTTTTATACCTAATAAAAAGATGTTACCTTTCAGGTTACATGACTGGAAACTGTATAAATTCCACCAGAAGAAATTACACACAAGTATGTGAGGTTTTTGCCTGGTGTGAAACAGAAAGAAGTATAGATCCGTAAGTAGTTTTGCATGGCTTTGTGATGCAAAATACCACCAGTCACTCTTCTACCCTGTGCACATATTTATAGTGCATAAGTATAAGTGTAAGCAGTAAAACCTGTTTTGAGAAACCACCCCTTCTGTCAACAAGAAGCGGTCTCTTAAGACAGGTGGTCTTCCATAACAGATTCGTTAAAGATGATTGGTTTTCAAGGTCAAAATTTAACAGGGCTTAAGAAGGAAAAATACCCACAGTTACTGTACATGTATTTTATTCTTTATTCATAGTTCTTGTTAGAATATTGCATTCATTTTATCTCAGAAATTTTTTATAGAGCAATAAAGATTTACATCTAAATTCACATTTATATTTGAAGATTAGGTGTACATGTATTGGCATATGAATTGCAAAATTAACTAAGGTAATATTTATTTATCCTGTCCATAAGTTAACTTCACATGTCCATACATTTCTGAGTTACTTCAAATGTAGCATAAGAATCGCACAGTAAGCTATGATAACACTTACTCATCCTGTGTATGAATTGGTGATTTTGATCAGGTTTTGGGTAAATATGGAATATATATGTACCAATGAATGAAATGAAAACAACAGAAATTAACCCATCCAGAAACAAAATAAATATATTGAGAGACAAAAAGCCAAAGACTTAATTCACCATTGACATAAAGAGATTAACTCGATACACAAAGGGTTAACTGGCTGCACATTGGTGAACAGATGATAGCTTGGTGTGTGGGTTTTAATAACTGTAACATCAAAAAAGCAACAAACAACATGAACCTTTTACAATGACAATCAAAATGTGGAAAATGATACTCACTTATTAAAGACAAAGACCTCATTCACCCCAGACATTATGGATTGACTCCAATGACAAACAACGTACTCGATCACGACAGTGAAGCCCTGTTAGAAGGTTTCTAGTTATGACAGAATTGGGGTTGTGCGGTTTTTGCCAAAGATAAAGAAACAATACAAACCATTGAATTGATTATGTACATCCTTGACTGTTCTTTTTGAAGAAGGACTGGTTAATTGTAATGGGTATTTACATGACTTTGGCACTACAATGGAGGTTAGTGACATGTACTTTAGTCTGGTTTATGGTCTGTAGCATATGATGCTACATGCATGACCTGTAGGTTTTAGAAAACTGGTAGCCAGACTCAACTTTTGTTTTGTTTAAAACAAACCCTCCTAAGCAGTTGCGTTTCAATGGAATCAATTAAAAGGTCAGTGTGTTTATATCCGTTCTTGTGATGCAATTGTTCATAGCAATGTTGTTTAGAACAATCTGCACTTTGCCTGCAGATCCTCCTAAGCAGTTGTGGTTACAAAGGAATAAATAAAGGTCAGTAGTGTTTATATCTGCTTTTGTGATGTGGTTGTTCATAACAGTGTCAAATTGCATATTTTGTCACTGGTTTTATTCTGCAGGTAGCCATTCACAACAGTGCATTTATATAATAAAATCGATCTGTGCATGACTATTGTGGTAATAAATGAATGGTGGTCTCTCATAGCAGAGGTTTGCTCAAGACAGGTTATACTGTGTGTATATATATATATGGGAATAGTCATACATCCTATTGTACTTGTTGAATTATATTGTTCCGTATAATGTATCCCAATATAACATGATGTCACCTATATCACTATACACTTTCTTGGCACCCTGAACATTGTTATAGTGAGGGAGCACTGTACTGTGTATAATGTACCCCAGTATAAGGTGATATTGCCAATCTCACAGAACACTTGCATGGTTCCCCAGAACTGCATTATACTGAGGGAGTACTGTACTGTTTATAATGTACCCCAGTATAAGGCAATCTCACCTATATTATGGTATACTTTCACGGCTTCCCAGAACAGTATTATAGTGAGGGAGCACGGAACTGTGTATAATGTACCCGAGTTTAAGGTGATCTTGCCTATATCACAATACACTTTCATGGCTTTCCAGAACAGCATTATAGCAAGGGAGCAATGCACTGTGTATAATGTACCCCAGTATAAGGTGATCTTGCCTATATTAGGGTATACTTTAATGGCTCCCCAGCAAAGGACCACTGTAATACAACATGATTCACAGGCAACTTATGGTGTTCTGCAGAACTCGTTTTCTTTTAAATATGCAGATGTGTTTGTTATGAACTGGTGATTTTGATATCTTATTCTTTTCCATCAGCTGACATTTGATTGCTGTAAATGTGAAGTAGTTAATAACGTTCAGGTTTTTTGTGTCTTAAGCAGGACTCAAAATCATATCCTCATGGAAGTTTAACTAGTCATTCTTACATACAATCCTGATACTTGCTGATTCAGCATGGAAAGGGCCACAAATAAAAGTTGAATATAGGATGCTAATATAAAACTTTAAGGAATAACAATACGCAAAGCATTAAATATTTTCCATGTTACACATATCTAGCTGTATTTCAGTAGTACATCAAACTTTTCTTCCTTTTTTTATTTTTCAGGCCAGACCCACCAGTTTTGTTGGAATCTGAAAATTTCACTGTCTTTATTAAGAATAATATAGAATTTCCAAAGTTTGGAGTAAAAAGGTAAGATACAATAGCAAAGTCAGTTTGTGTGGGTTGGTGTAATTTAAATTTTAAATAATTTACATTTTTTATATGCATTTATTTAGCAATATTAGGAGTATATTTTGCAGTTTTGACAATTTCAGTGCAACCTGTCTGTATGGGTAGCATGAGGGAATTTAAGAATTTGGTAGGTAAAAATGTAAGTGGAAAATAAAGTTTGGAATAAAAATCACTGGCTGGATATTGGACATGGCTGTCAATGAGAGGTGACCATTATACTCATGTGATTATGATGATAAAAGAAGATGATGATTTGGATCTATTTGAGTATTAAATATAAATTACAGTAGTATCACTAATTTTTGTGGGGTAACAATTTTCATGAATTTCATTGTTGTCCCAAACCATGAAGTTAAAGATCCACTGAAAATTAGCTTCATATGATAAAGAAGCCCCTCCCCCCCCCCCCCTTTTCTTACTGTGTTTCATTCCTAGATATCAACAAAGCTGTTTGATAAATTAACATCATTTCTGTAATCTGGTAATAAAATATAAGCTTATACAAGTGTTTGTTTTATTGTAGCCTTTTAAAAAAAGAATTATAATGCATTTAATATTGTTTCAATGCACACCCATATCTATACATTATCCAGTTGCTGTAATTTCCACTTACTGCCTTAAATCGATATGTTGTGACATATAGAGAGAAATGAAAAAAAGCATAAGGTATTTGCACACTAATATTACTAAAAATGAAAGAAAGAATAATAAATGATACTAGTGTATGAAAATTTGATTTAATACTTGTTCAAATTGATTTGTCATTCAAGGGAAACTGTTGTCGAAAAATTTTAATCCTCATGAATGCATGTCTCGTTTTATCCATGCTTGCTTAATCCCAATGAACAAAATGGCTGTAAAATACTGGAACTATTGCTTGAAGCACAATTACTAATTAAACACTAGGTATATGCACTAATTACTGCAGAACATTGAAGCTCACACTTCACTAATATTCGGACAAAAACACTGAATTGACATCGTGTCAGTCAAGTCTGCTGGTACACATAAATGTTTGTCGGGTAAATAATGCTGAAATTGTTGAATTAAACTAGTCCAGCATTCTCAAAGCCACAAATAATTAGGTCCGATCTTTCACACATTTTTGCGTGAGTGCAATTATCCATTCAGCATGAAATGCCTTGATTGATGAAGTTTTAAGTAAAGTCTAGTGTTTGAATTTGGGAAGTACATGAGGCCGGCACAAACAAAGGAGTGATTTCATTCCTTTCAATTTAGCGGGCATCTTCGCACCCTGATGGACTCAGAACACATCAGATGTTGACACTGCTTGTTAATTGCATTGAGCAAGGGGCAGCTGGTCATATGTTTGGTTCACATGTGGAATGATGACATTATCCAAACCGATGGAGATCTAAGCCGAATTTTACCACTCTTAAGTCACTGTGTTAACGCCATGTTTTTTCAGAAAGTAATTGATGCTCCACATATACTTTAATAACTTATTAGCTTAGTGTTGTTGGATGATTCGGTTCCCTTTGATGTTGAGTGTAAGTGATTGATCTTGACAGGTGTTTGATTTGTCCTCATACAGGTAGTAGTATTATTTTAACCATTGAAGTGACTGTTGTTTGCTGTTGGCATAGTTTTGTTCTTTTGTATTCTTTTTTTTGGGTATTTGCAGAGGTTAAACCATGACATTAAATATCTACAAATATGCAAACTTTGACAGACAAACCACGAATTTAAATGCCCACAAAAGTGTCTTTTTTTATGTACAAAACCCGAAAATTGAGACCATGAAAATAAATGATACAACAGTATTAAACTTCTAATAAAGGCATATTGTAATCTGTTTCTAATGGTAAGCAAAGCAAAAATTCATGTTGCATATTTAGTCCAATATTTACAGTGCTTCCTCTTTATAATGCCATTCATGGGAGCTATTAAAGTTACCCACATTTTAAGCTTTGCCCTGATATTGCATTAAAACACAAAAATAAAGTATTTTATGGCATGCAGTTACACCATATTGGTTCTGCTGAACCAAAAACTAAAAGTGAAATCAAGTATCATTGATAACACAAAATTAAACAAATTTCATGGGATTGATGACCATACCCATATTATAGGAGGGACAGCAGTATACAAAGGGACTTTATACCGAGGGATTATTGTACATATATTTTGATTGTATTAGTTTATCTGTAAAAGAAAATTTCACATGAAATGTTTTGATCAGTTACCATATGTATTAATCAGAGAATCAAATACTTTACTAATAGCCTTACTCCATGGTATGGATGTGGCATGCCATTTTCGGTTCCTGTGACAAACTTTGTATCCAGTCAGTAATTAATTTTATTACATGATTTGCATGAGAGAGACTTTTTCATTGGCTGACATGATGTCATGTGAGATTTATTAATTCATGATATTACACTTGCTATGTCATAATGTTTTTTTTTTGACATCAAGCATTTGAAATGCCATTTTTTACTATACTGAAATAAGTAAAATTTTAAAACAGTGCACTAAATTATATAATAAAACAATTACAGAGCTTTGTATTGGTGATATGAAGTTTTATGAACCAATAAACCTATCTTATTATATACTTTACAAACAGTCCCATTAGTTTAATGTTGTTGTTACTGGGCAGTATCGAGCATATTGAATGTAGTTAAATAAAATATTCACCGCTTGCTTATATGGTCAGCATGTGCCTACATTTGATGAACTACTTCAAGCTGTAGCTTACAAAAAAATTAAGATGGAAGTGTGGAACGCTGACCATGTCATAAATCTGATGACAACCAGATGCCAACAATGTCTGTAACCCTTTCTACCTAATACCAGTGCTGGAGAATCAGTAACTTTAGCCCTCATTGAAAGAAAAATATTGTCTCTAAATTAACCAAACAAAATCTGAATACATACACATACTTAAATTGCAAGGAGAAAATTAAAAAAAAAATAAAAATATTGAAAATGGATGGCTAGTGATCACTAGTTGCTGCTGTTAGTACATGCGAGAGGAAGAGAGAGTAACATTGAGCTTTGATACAATGTATCAGTCAGCAACTTCTCTTTCATGTAAACTGCACTTTTATCCACTCACAATAGCATGGTATAGAGGTGCATGGTATTACCGGTATACTGGTTTACCACAGTCTTTTTTCTGGTGTACGTACCTCAGTACTTTTCAACTATACCAGTACTTCAGTAGTTTCTGTCAGTAAGGAATGTGTGGAAATTCCAGAGTACGAATTTAATCATACTAAAAGTATTTTTTTTTCATGACCAGATAACTCCAAAAATTATTTATTGTTCTTCAAATTAGTTGTATTGTCACAAACTAATTTCAAATATTACAAAATAAATTATATTTATGAACCTTTAATAACATGTTTGGCATGTGTCACGTATGCAAACATAGTGACTGGATGGGATGTTGTGAAAGATTTTCAGGCCAAATCCAACTTTTGGAAAACTTTCAGATTAAGAAAAAGAAAAAATGTAATTTTTCAGTTATTTACTGGCCTATGTTAATGTGTTAAGTACATGCATTCCTTTATAGGACCAAGAATCATCAGAAGATTTTTAGGAGAGCAGTTCTTTGTTCAAATTTTACGAAATTTCTCTACTAAATATTTTCTCATTTGTTTAGTCAGTGTGTTAATGTTTACTGGTCCTTTCTGATAAATATCTTGCCCAGGTATTGGCATCCCTCTCAGAGTTTCCCTGCCTATTATATTAATAGTGTAGCTAGTCAATTGTAGGCTTCAGTGTCAGCACTTCCCATTTTTATCAACAAGTTCCCTATTGTCAGCACAATGTCTTGTACATGGTGTCAGTTATAGTGTAAGCTGAATCATCCCACTTTAGTTACAGTAGTTTGATGGCAACTTATGTAACAATTAACATACACATAGCAAATTAATGTACTATAAGGCACTGACCTTTTGGTTTTCGAGGGGTGGGGCTGCAATTTTCTTCTTTTGAGTTGGGCTATTTTATTTTTTTACTTCAAGATAATTAATTTTTTCAAGTAATATAAAGAATGTAATAGTGTGTGTGTGTTTGTTTTTGCTATAAATATAGCAAGAATATTTTTTTCAAGCTATTTGAAAACCGGAATTTAAAAAAAAAAAATCCCAGGCCCCCACCCCAGAAAATTAAATGGTTGGTCCCTAATATAATTGCGGTATACTGTAGGACAAAATTGTTCAGAAATACTGCAGTACAAAATTGTGTGTGGTACCCAACTCTAACATTGTTTTATCCTGTACTCCAAAATGAATCTGTATCCTTTTTTGAGGTATTGTCCACAACTGATGGATCACAATACCCTGGCACAATCATTATACACACTGCACTTTCAGATTTATCCACCACCATGACAGCAACGTCGAGACAATCACAATGATAACCTTAGACAGAATTATTCATCTTTTCATGAGAGTATCTTCAATTTTCTTTGATGTATTGCATCATTATTTCCTAATATCAATATTTTGTTGTGTTTCTTTGGCTACATGACATTCAATTCTTTTTAACAAACTTAATTCTGTTAAGTGCTGAATGAGAATCACCCCATATACACATGCAGTGTTCAGGTTCCATTAGTTAAATGGACAGCTTGTAAAATGTTCAATAAAACATTGAAATAATTTTTTGTTTCAGCAGTATTATTTCTCTACCTGCTTGTTTTTAAGTATATAATAAAAAGGTTATTGACTGAGTATTAAAAAATATTGGACCGTTGTTCAAGAGGAGTAGAATGTCCTTGCAATCTCGGGCATCCTGCACCACATGACCTCGGGCTAAATATTTTTCAGTACTCAGATAATAACCTGTACATATTGATCTTTGCTTTGTGTCGGTCAGTACGAGGTTTGCTGGTTCATAATTAAGCAGTAGTTACATATGAAGAGTACAATATCATTGGGATTGGACTACCCCAAGGACAGGGCCTGGACATCTGGATTGATATGGCCCAAGCCGAAGGGGAGGGTTATCAACCCAGTGGCCTAGGTCCTGGCCTGAGGGCAGTCCATACCCAATGATATTTGCCCTCTTCATAAGTAACTATATCTTTATTGCATTGAGCAGTCTTTTCCTTCATTCACTTGTGTGTCCTGCAACATGATGTGTGTGATGTGATGTCATCCACCTATGGACTGGACCAAATCTGATGTGGAATGGGCACCAAGTGGACCCCCTCCCCCCCCCCCCCCCATTAGGGCTGCAAAAAGCTAATTTCTCTTCGACACAACATTAAGTCGGGGTGTACTTTGCAAATCATATCCATTTGTAAGGAGTGACTTGTCATTAGTGAGTCAGAGTTACACTTTGGAAAAATAAAGAAGACTAACCGGCTGGCTGGCTGGCTGGATAGATGGATAGAAGCAAAGCCAGTGTGAAAAAGACACAATTATATTATTGAGTGGAATATGTAAATTAAATTGAAAACTTACATTTTGTCCATCTTTATGTAATAAAAACCATGGAAATTCATAATGCTGGACATTATAACTCCATTTATATGATAAATCCATGAATTCAATTTCAGGCCGCATATGAAAATGATCATCCAGAATGCTTGGGTTCTGTAAGAGACACTTTGATCATACAGGAAATCTCATTAAAAGCTTGCTGCAACTGTACAGGTGAAAATTGTGCAGCATTATCACAGGGAGTTAAAATAAGCACCCACAGTTAACTGAATATAGGGCTGTAATTGGCACTGAACAAGTATCACATTTGTGACTCAACCAAAGGATTATCAACTGGGAAAACAAAGCAGGTGCTGCCTTTAAAGCTTAGCGATTTAAGTCAGACATGCATTGGGAGTTGTTAAATGGCTCAGAAGAAGCACCCACAGTTAACTGAATATAGGTCTACACACGGACACTCATCATGTACCATATTCACGGCTCTATCAAAGGAGTTGTCAATTGGGAAAACAAAGTGGGTGCTGCCATTACGAGGGTTTTGACTTGTCATCCCATGTGAAATGGCAGATAACTTAGGAAATATCACTTGGGAATTAGATCTGGCTTACGAAAAAGGCAAATACAAATCATATAAAAACTTGGGAATTAGATCTGGCTTATGAGAAGGCAAATACAAATCAAATCAAAACTGTATTGTATCAGACACAAACTGTTTATACAGCAAGCACAAAATGTAATACAAATATGGGTTGTTTGAATTTGATGAAAATGGAAGCATTATACTTAATAGTAAACACCCATGCTAAACAACATTGATGGACACTTTGCTTTGCTGTGAGTAATATTTAATTAAATATTTTCAAATTATTAAAATCCAAATAAATGTAGATACAAGTATTGAGTAATTAATACTGTAATGAAGTGTATAAGTACAGTGCATACCATATATGCATTTCTGGATGGGAATAGTGGTATGAAAACTTTGAATTCATAGTATTTTGTACAAGCTGAAAACATCTAGAGTTTCCAATATTACCCCTGGACTTATAACATTTTTTGTATGTTGTGCTTATAAGAAGAGCCCTACTCTGAATGAATTGAATTTTCAGTAAAAGATGTCGACTTATAAACGAGTATATACAGTATACTGTGCCGTTCATAATACTGAAATCTGTTGAAAATGCCACTCGTCGAATCCGATGAGCATCTTGGAAAAAGTGACCTGCCCTTCCTCAGCCACCACTCATAAATATGAGCTGTCAAGTGGAATTTTCAAGTCTCAATGTTCCCCAGGCTCACATGAATGCAGTTTTATACATAGTAGTGAGGTTTTGTTTATATGTACTCTGTCTAGCCAGATGTCTCAGTAACCAAACATCATTTAATGAGAATAGACTTTCTCAATTATTCTTTTAAGCAATTTTGTTGATTCAGATTTCAGAATCTTTTAAACATGTGTGAAAACACAATATCACTTGCAGTCTGAGGCTAAAAATAACATTCAAATTCCAGAACCATATACAGAATTATTGTTCCCGTATTTCAAAGAAGCATGGGGATATTGCCATATAGTCCATCTATACATTTGTATGAATGGTCAAATGTATGTAATATCCTTGAACTCCTCCAACACTGTCAAAGCTAGACACATGAAACACTTTTGGAATCTTGATCATGCCCCTTGGCTATGTCTACATCCACCCTATAATGATATACATACTTGCTGGGCATGAAAAGACAATGCACATACCCAACTGACATTTGCCCATGGGGCAAGAGGTGCAAACTTTTGGGTTTTAGGTCAAAACAAGGAAGCATGTGGATATATGTTTTACAAACAAAGAATTCAATTTATTATTATCATTACTATTATTATTATTATTATTATTATTAATAATAATATTATTGTTATTATTATTATTATTATTATTATTATTATTATTATTATTATTATGTTAATCCATATGAACTGGATGAGAACAAAAGGGTCCTCATTAATGGGATTTTACACTGTGTTGGAAACTTTACTTAACATTTGCTTGAACCACAACTTTTAGGCAGTGTTTACAATAAGGACAGGCAGACAGACAATCAGTTGGTTAACTTGTAAATTGCAGTGATCCCTCTCTTTTGAGACCACAACTTTTGCAATGAAAGATGGCCTTATGGAAAGGGTTGGCCTCTTGTGATGGGTGGAAAATGGTAAAATATACTCTTTTGATGTTGGATAAGGTGGCTTTTTCAATCAGGGGGTGGGTGATGGGAGTGGTCTTTCTTGAGAGTGGCCACTCAAAAAGAGGATCACTGAATGAACATCTTTATATGTAATTGTTAAATTTTTATTTAATAAAGAATGTTTTCATTGCAAGAAGCCACAGTAGGCTGAATTTACCCCTACTGTCTTGTTATGTGTTGGCCAATTTATAATGAAGTAATCCACACAGTGTTTAGTAGGACTGCTCTGCAACATATGTATGTTGCCACCTGCTTTTATATTTTCGCCTTCAGCTTCATTTCAACATGTAACAAAAACTGGAATGTTTTCACAATGTGAGTTTTTCTTTTGCTGGTTGGACATAGGTATCACTTTTCTGCTGGGAGCATCATTTGCAACAAGTTCAAGTTTTGAAAGTCACATCTTTTACATCAGTTGCTGTATTCAACTGAAACTTCAGTAAAATAATAATGCAAGTAAACCCTGCTGAAACAGGGTGGTTGGGGTCCACAGTGTGTCATTGTGCAATGTAACAAGTCATTTTAACTGAAGAAAATTATTCATACTCATACCCTAGGCATTACAAATTGGGGTGGGTTGGGTAGGAATGGGAACAAAGCTATGTGTTTCAATGGCACAGTTACCAGCTTAAATCAATGCATATAAAATGAGAAATATTGAAAACACAGTGATTGCATATTTAATATTTGATTTTAAGCAGAGAATCGTGCAATACATGTATAGCATGAATAGTTAAAGTATTGATACATGTACTCATTGACTGATCTCATTACATCCATGACAGTGAATCCATAATAATTCCATTGAAAATATGCACAAAGAAACATAATTTGTTGTCATTTCATTGTACATCATGATTTGTCTGAATTCAGTGCCAAAATTGATCCAAGAGTAATGTATGGAAATATAAAGCACAATTACAGTTCAGTATGTATGCATTTGTATATGTGTCAAGGTCACTAAGCAGTGTATGTATAAAATTCAAACTGCTATATTATTGCTTTAAGCAAAAACAATTTTATTCAATGAGTCAAAATAAGAAGAAAAAAAGTACCGAAAAATGATTGTCTCGATGTTAAGTAAGAAACAAGGAACAAATTTCTGGTAGAAAACAATAATTGCGACAATATTAAAAGATTGTTTTACCTAAATCTTTAGCTACTTGTGTTCGTTGAATACCGGACTTGATTCTGTCCGGGATTTCAAGCTTCTTGTTAACAGTCCCTTTATCGATTGCAAACACTTACTAATTAACACTTTTATATCTAGTTGTTTCAACAGCTACAGCATGAATAATTGTTAATGAATAATGGGGTAATTTTTATTTCCAACTGACAATATTATTCACTAGTCAATTAACTGCATGATGATTGTTGGACTACATGGCCAAGCCACGTGCGTATGATGGTGGCTTTCATTTTTTGATTTTTTTAATAAATCAGTGCCTGTTAATTTCAACAACCTTTAGCGGTGAGATTTGACTTTGATTATTACAGTCACTTAATTAGGTAGGTATACTAATTCATTTATAAATTAGGGTGGTAAACTTGATAAACCATGGCCATGTTTGGTGCACAGTTGTGTATGCCATTTGATTGAGCAAGCAATGGTTGGCTATTGTTTACCCTGGATTGAGCAACAATTGAACACATCATGTATTGAAGACAAACACAAAGAAGACTTAATTGATATATTTATTGTTGATGGTTTAATCATAATTAGATAATTAGATTAAAATTTGTCAGATTTTTAAAGAGCTGATGTCTTTTCAAAATAAGCTAACAACATGCAGTGACTGACTTTTTACACAATTAAAATAAATTCATTTACAAATAGAAACTTGTAACATACACATATAAGAAAAGAAGCAGTGATTAGACATTTATTTCTTTAAGAATACAAAACATTTTGAAAAAAAAAAAGTACACTCATGCTTACTTTAGCTCAAAAACTTTGTAATAATTAAAAAAATAGTTGAAATTATTGTAAGATTTTCGGAGCCATGTCATATCCGAATCGGTGTTGTAACACAGCATGTTATAGTGGAGTTTCCGTATATATATCTAAAGTTTGTACTCTGAGACAATTGGAGTCCCTGTCTTGGTTGTGTATGCAGGAAACTATATTGTTCTGTTGGCGTTCAAAGGGCAGGACACCACATTCCATGAAACACATTATTTTTAATTTTGAAAAGCATGCTTTCTGTTAATTTTGTATCTTTCTTCTCTTAAAGATATCTAATTATGTGATAATGTCACTCTCCTGATTCTACATTTCCTACCTGCAGACGAAATATTCCCAGCTTTACTGATGCAGCTAAATATCTAAAGACCTGTCATTATGACAGTGGCAGCAACTCCAGCTGTCCTGTTTTTCGTCTTGAAACTATCACCCAAGGAGCTAAGATCACGAAGTACTCAGATATTGCTATACAGGTACTTAAGATTTCTAGGAAAATGTTTTTTTGTGTCCCAGTATATTCTAAAGAGGGGGCACATTGTGTTGTTTATGTTCATGTGTTTGTATGTTCGTCCCATATGTAACAAAATTGTGCTTTTGCTCAGTAACCTTTGAGGCACTCTTTGGATTTAAATTAATTTGGTATAAAGCTTTATATGAAGAAGACCTAGGTTAAGTTTGAATTTCACATGTCAGTATTTTAGTTCTGGCCCAAGTTATATATAGAAGTTTTTCCCATGCATCTTGAACCAAATTTTCTAAATTTATACCATATTTGTTGTGGGATCTGTGTATTCTGGACACATTTGTAGTTTAGTATAATAATAATGACTTTTAAAAGCAATAATTTGTCCAATTTTTTGTGTTGATTTTCACATTTAGAAAGTTGAAGTTGAGATATATTTTGTGAAAAGAATTTTTGTCAGTACCAGTTTTCCAATATTTTAATTTCACCGTTTATACAAATGAGTTCATATAAATTACCATATATACTCGCGTATAAGCCGGGTCCAAGTGCAAACAACATAGACCCTGATCCGCCATTGCATAATGTGTCTGCAGATCAGGGTATATGTTATTTGTTCTACTGATAGTCCTTACAAACTGCATAGACCCAGATCTACTGGCGCGTTATGGGACGGCAGATCTGGGTCTATGCAGTTTGCAGTTGGTATTCAATTATACGCGAGTATATACGGTATCTTGATTTAGATGGGATACAATTTTAATATGAACTGGCTCATTTTTGTCTCAGCTGTGAAGTTTAGGTTAGACATAGGTGTCACTTTTCTGACAGTGTTGTTGTTAGCTTAGGCATCATTGTTAAGTTTTATATTACAGCCTCTAGATGAGAGGATAGATGGGAATTCTTATGTCCATCTTTTTGTCTGGCACACAATCTCATTAGAGCAACTAGAGTTTGTTAGAGTTATTGCCCTTTTTGTCTTGTAGCTTAATGCAGTATATGGCACAATCTTGTTAGCACAACTAGTCCTGCAGGTTTTGATGCATTGCCATGAAACTTGGTAAGTATTATGGTTATCACCTGAAGATACCCATATCAACAAATCACTTTCCTCCTTTGGGTTTTTAAAGAGTGTGTGCCCATTTTGACTTGCAGCTGAATGTAGTGTATAACAGAATCTTGTGAACGCAACTAGGGGTGGAGGGATTTGCTATTATATTCCCATATCCACTATAACAACTTATTTTATTAGTGAAGAATTGATAGATTCATCATTGGTTATTAAAACACAGATTCTCATGACGATTCACACAGTTCAAGTTTGTTCCAGTTCATTTATTCAAAAATAAATTTGGTTTCAGTATGCAAATAAATGAGCATTTTCATTGTTCTTGAAAAGTGACCCACAAATTGAAAAAATGATTAGCTACCTTTCACATATGTCCTTTGGATTATATATTTTAAAAGGGAAAATTTCTGATTACTGGATTGAGCAGAGGAAAATCACAAACTTACAAAATTTCACCCATTTTATTTCTGCTTTGTGATTGCATCTTGACTGGTTCCCAGTTTGAATCATTTATTTGGTTCCTTACATTTAGTTAACAGTCAGAAAGAAGAATGACAAAGCAAAAATAACAATGGCAAAAATCTTGTATGTTTTTGACTTTCTTGTGCTAAATTATCAAGTGGTAAATCAGGTGATTGCCATAGAAAATATAACCCAAATGACGAGTTTGATAATGAGTGTGATCCATGCATACAAATGATTTGATCTTCCATATGACTGGCTGAGCTTGTTACCACCGTAGAGACAGTATATCTGATATGATTTTCATCAAAATCTGTTAGTTTACTCAAGATATCATACAATTATAATTATGCATATTAATGAGGTGATCTGGCATGATATTGGCTGAGCTTATCAACACCTCAGCGACTCTGTTTCTGGACTTGAAATATCAAGATCTCAGTTGAGTATGATTATGGGCAAGGTCTGTGCATATTAATGATCTTGCATCTGATTGGCTGAGCATTTCAACACTCTAGCAACTATATTTCTGGTCAGATTTTGATTAAACTTGCTCAGTGATCTTATATCATCAAGATGTTGGATGAATTTGATCATGGGCAAGATCTACAAGTATTTATGAGGTAATCTTGCTGAACTTGTTACCACTCTGGAGACTGAATTTTGCTCCAACTTCATAAATATATTATCATTGTCTTAGACAGGTTTTTAAATAAGTGAGATCTGTGCAGATTAATGAGATGATCTTGCATCTGGTTGACTGAGCTTATTACCTCTCTAGAGCAACAGACTGTTTATCATCCAATTTCAATAAAACTTGGTAGATACATTTAGGTTTATGTCATCAAACTCTTGGATTAGTTTGATTATGAGCAAGAGATTGCAAATAGGAATTATGCTTTTATCTTTTGAAACAATTTATTTCAGGCAGTAGTAAATTAGGTAAAATTATGATGTCAAGTTTGGGGTGAAGTTTACATAAGGTTGTGTTCTTACAACAATATATAAGCCCTCTTCGTGAAATGGTCAACTGTTAAGTTATGTAATCCAGGTAAGTGATATCAGTTCCACTTGGACCTCTTGATGCTGTTTACTTTCACGTATGCCCCAGTTTATATTTTTTCCAGCTTATCTGTCAAGAGTGCTGAATTATTTAGAATTTCACATTTAAGAAAAGGTTTAAATAATTTTTACAAATTGTCAGATCTCTTGTTCAAATTATTATAAGAGAATGAACTATCTTATACAGTTTGCCAGATATTTTTGAAACATTCAACAAAGGTCTATTGTTCAGTTGTAGTCTAGTGCAAATGATACACTTGTACGCCCTCTGTATGTAGCAGAGAGATGATTTATTAAGAACACAATTAAAAGTTGTCTCTCTGTTTCATATTTTAACTAATTATCTGAAGTTTCCTTGTATTTTTTGCCAGTATAAATTGAATGTTATTATATTTAGGAAATAGGTATACTGTGAAATCTCTATAAAGGGACTATAACATTTTGTCCTTTATGGACTGGTACCCTTTATATAGAGGTTACAAATGAAGAAAGGGATTTATTATGTAATGCCTTTTGTGATATGAAGGTACCAGTCCAGGCAAATTTCACTGTATTAAATTAGGATTATAGCATGAACACCCCCACTGCCTTCTTTAATATGTTATGTAATAGGATAGATTTGCTATCCTGCTAACTTTTGGTCATCAAGTATAAAATGTCACCACTTGCTTATTTCCTAATACAGTATTCCCTTGTTATAACACTTTCTATTTGAGTTGTAGAGTATTCCGCCTTATAATGAAATACATGATACATAATTTTACTACCATTTAATGAAATGGGATCCATGATCATTCTTTCCATATAAAAGGACTGTGCTATAATGAAGGGCCTTATAGTGAGGGAGTGCTGTATATATTAATAAATTTAATCCTGCTTGGACAAGTTATGCATGATTACCTAATTGAGACTCATTTATAAATAATGGTATAGACAGTTGCATGATATTCATTGTATCTGTTGTTCCTACTGCCCTGCTATCAGCTAAATGCTTGTAAGCATGGACCTTGCATTGCACAAATATTCCTGATCCCTTTTCACCCACTGGAATGAGAGAAAATTGTTGAATACCTACAACCTGTCTACAACAGACACCCAGGAAACTACAAATGTGTCCTTTATGGTCGGGCATCCTTTATATATGGGGTACAAAATGATAACATAAGAAAAGATATCCCTACATGTCCATTTAAAGCATTTAAGAATACTGTTGTTTGAAGTACTGTTATTAGTAGCACAGAACATTATTTACATCAAATTAATTTGTCTGTCTGCCTGTCTCAGGTATTCAGTCGATGATTCAGTGATATGGGGCCAATGTCCCCTTGATATTTTCAGATAGGGTCAGGTTATAATTTGATGGGCCAATATTTTGTATGCATTTGTAATTTTTTTGAAAAATAGAAACAAATATGTTTCTAGTTTTTTTTAGTAATTTCACACTATTCTATTTATAATGGTGCAAATTTTCTTTGCAAATTCAGAGTTAATCTTTTACTTCTCATTGTTAAAAAAATTGCTTAAATCTCCAAATACATTACACCAATGCATTCACAATTCTTTTACTAATAAAAAGAGACCTTTGTTTCTTTTGTTAATGATGAAGTACAGAAGCTGTGTGGTTAACAAAATATTTTCCATGAATAAGCTTCTTGGGCCCTTTCTTCAAATCCACCTTATGATCTTACAGTGTACTGGGAACTTCATTATAACAATAGGGAATGGGTATTTTGTGGTCCAGGTAGGGAGTTTCCAATTCCCCTGAATGTTAGTCTTCGATTATATGTGTCATCTGTGCCTCAGTTTGAGAGTAGGAACTTTTGAAAAATTACATTTTGTTGTATTTCATTACGACTGTGAGATATACCATATATTCTTGTGTATACATTGGATCCAACTGCAAAAGTCATAGACCCAGATCTGCTGGTGTATAATGCACCCCCAGATTTGTGTCTATGCAGTTTTTTTTAGGACTAATCATTTGAACAAACAACATAGACCCTTATCTGCCAGTCTATTATAGTAAATGTTAACCTGTCAGAAAATGCTTTTATACAATACATTGTATCTACAGTTTTAAAATATCATTTTCAACCAAAATGTATTGGTTTCTTAAAAAATCACTATCTTTTGATCAGAGATTTATAGGTTAAAGCCCTAATTACTCAAATGTTTTTTATATAACTAATAGGTATGACTGATGTTTGTTTGATGTAGCATTGACGGTTTTTCTTTGTATAGGGGAGACCACTATACTTATATGGAGAAGGAAAAATGAAATGTTATGGTAGCTATGATCTCATTAAGTAAACAATTTTATTTATGATGGCTTCAATTTCTCAACAACTGTCTTGATTGAAACTTTACAAGTGGCTTGTTACTAAGATGGAAAAGTGAAAAGTGTGCTGTCATTCTGAAGGACTTAAACAGAAACTACCATCTTTCTTAAAAACTGAGTTGTTTCCCATGTACCGTGACCAGACTTAATGTCGAGCTATCCTTCAAAGAAGGAATAGGTTTCATGAACTTGATGTAAGGGGGACAAAGGTTAAGTTAAAACAAAACACAAGAAATAAAGTGAATGTTTATCTAATAATTTAAATTGTACATTATATATTTTGACCAGACTTTACCAGCTGTCACTTCCTTTCATCTTCATCGAATACAATATGTGGGGCAGCACAGTTATAAAGTCTTTTTGTTTTGAAATATGACCACACTTGATAGGTTTTCAGAAAATATGTCTTCATTAAAAAGCTTGGGGATGTTGCTTGTTTTTGTCGAGCCCATGTTAGTTGGAAGTGAGACATATCAGTCACTTTTCTGGCGGTGGCAACAGTCATCATTGACAGTTTGTTAAGGTTTTGGTTACAGTTTTTCATTTGCATATATTTCCTAAACCCGTCAGTACATTCTCAGAAGCTAGAACAATCCATTCTAAAACATGTTTGCTTGCTCCTATGACCCTGGAGCCAAAGGTACATCCTAGGAAAATTTGCATGAAGGTTTTGGTTAAAGTTTTTTCATTTGCAAATTTTTCCTTAACCCCCTGGATAAATTCTCATCATACTTGGCATGAATTATGTTGAAACTTAGTTTGTTCATTCTGTGACCCACTTGCTTGCCCTTATGACTTTGTAGTCAAGGTCACAGTTATAGAAAATTAGTTTCAAGGTTTTGGTTAAAGTTTATTTCATTTCCTTATATTTTCTAAACCCCTTAATGGATTTTTTTTCAAACTTGGAATGAATAATTATAAAGCTAAAACAATTAACTCTTTGACATGCTTGCTTATCCCTTTAACCTTATGGTCAAGGTCATGCTATTAGAATTTTTTTTTCCTAACCTCTTAATGGATCTTCTTAATTCTTTGGATGAATCATTATGAAGCTAAGACAATTCATTATGCCACGTGTTCTCAACCATGTGACCTTGGGGTCAAGGTCACACTTTTTACAGCAATGCTTTGATTGTGGGCTCGACATGCAGGTCCTGATCATCTTGCTCTATGGCATTTAAAAAAAGATATCTATCCAGTGTGTAAATAATAAATGGTGTCATGTTTTAAGTTTCAATTTATATTTATTAAGTAATAGTATGTGAGAATTGCTACAGTACATATTATTGTTTTTTTTCTAGAAATTTGCTACATTTTGTTATTACTATAGCACTTTTAAGTACCATTCAAGTACCTTAATTTCAGGAGAAATATTATTGGTTACAATAAAAGCGAACTGTCGACTTGCCGCTTCAAACTGAAACATCCACCATATAAGTTCTGCCCCATATTCATACTCAACGACATAGTCGGTCTTGCTGGTCAACAATATGATGATATGGCTCTAAAGGTAAATTGATTCTAAAATTATTAATATTGAATCTTGTCAGCAACAAATCAATACAACATTAGATATAGTGCTCATTTTTTTATAGTAATGGCTTCATTAAGCAGGAGAGACAATTCTGTAAAGAGCTAGCCTTTGTAAATTCATAAATGAATTGTACTTTAAGGTTACGCCACACAGTTTTCACAAAATTTCACTTCTTCACACATGTCGTCTGCTTGAGGTTTAATCTTTGTAGTGAAAACTGATGGATACTGGGAGTTTTTCATCTCTCACAATGAAATTCTTTTTCAGTCTTCCTGATGTTTTTATCATATTTTAAGTCTGTATTATTCCACACCTGTTTAAATCCGGATTGTTAATTAGCAAAAAGACTTCAAAAATAGCTTAAATTCAGTATTTATGCCCTGGCCATGTTTTGATGAATGAATTTTTCTATAGTTACACTTGTATTTAATGACCTTAGTTTGCCTTTTCTCTAGACAAAGTTTGAAGAAAATCGGACTGGCAAAACATAATTTCATCTAAAAAGTTGATGCTTTTGAGTTTTAAAACAGGACATTGACTCTGAGCACATAGTTTCGCATTAAAACCCTGTAGTAATCATTCCGATACAAACTGAATGCTTATATAAACTAATTCACACCAGAATAACATTAAGTATTCCTGGATTCTTTAAATAACATTATCCTATAGGTCAAATGTCAGGATTAATTTTTAATTTTTTTTAACCCTGTGCAAAATATTAAACAGTGGAGTGGTACCTAATGTTGTTTTAAGCAAGGGGATACAATATTGTCAGACATAGAACTTTTTATTTCATTAATGGTTTTTGATGCAGTAATTCTTTCATATATCATAACTATGTTACTCACATCTTTTAAACTATACATCAGATTGGCTATTGATCAAGTAACAGCATACATATGAAACAATGGAAGTGAGAGTATGATTGGAACATAAACAAAATCTGTCTGAGCGATTCATTGTCATAATAGAAGTAGGAACCATATTAGTTACTTGGTACTTTGTTGTGTTTGAATCAAAAGTCCAGCAGATTCAAGTCCATCAGATAAAGTTTAAATCAAAAATTGAGAATTATGCCTTCTTATTTATGTGTCCATTTATTTACTTATTGAGATTGGCTCACCATCAGGCTTTTATTTCTGCAACTGAAATATTTTTAACCATACACATAATAGGAGGTTGTGCTTTCTGTTGAGCCCACATCAGTGGGAAGTGAGACATAAGTCACTTTTTTATGGCAGTAATGGTGTTGGCAGCATCAACAGTTTAAGGTTTTGGTTACAGTTTATCATTTGCATATATTTCCTAAACCCTTGATAGATTTTCATCATACTTGTCATGAATCATTATGAAGCTAAGACAATTCATTCTACAACATGGTTGCCTGTCCCTTTAACCTTGGGGTCAAGGTCACAGTCCAATTTTGTGTTAAGGTTTTGGTTAACGTTTTTTTTAATTCATATTTTCTATACCTCTTGATGGATTTTTTTCATACTTTGGAGGAGTTATTATAAAAGCAAAGACAATTCATTCTGCAACGTGCACTAGCCCCTTTGATCTTGGGGTCAAGGTCACAGTCAGATAATTTGCATTAAGGTTTGGTATAAAATAAAATTCATTTCCTATAATTCACAAACTCCATGATGGATTTTGTTCATACACTGGATGAGTCATTATGAAGATAAGACAATTCATTCTATGAAATGCTCACTTTCCCCTTTTCACCTTGGGGTCAAGGTCACAATTTTTACTAATTAATATATTGTTATTTCTAGTTTTACACCCAACTGTGAACTTTAGCTTCTTTACATGACTTGATGATTAACTAATCATTTGTGACCAGACTACAGCTGAATAAACAGTTGCATGAGATCTTGTAAATATCTGGCAAACATTTTTTTTAAAAATTAACAGTAGTATATTTATTCTTATAAAATTTCACTTTGTTTAATTTTTTTGCTTCTCCTATCATCAGGGAGGTGTGATCCAGATAGTGATAGAATGGAATTGTAACCTAGACTACAGTCAAGATGAGTGTAACCCCACCTACACATTTAAGAGATTGGACACAAAAGATGATGTTGTATCTCCAGGATATAACTTCAGGTTAGTAACTATGACACAGTCTATGACTGGGCCATTATTAACAGTCAGTCTTAAAGCTGAAGGATATTAAAGTTACAGTCCTCTCTCCAAGTTTCATAGTAAAGCAGACATATAAAATTTTGCATAGTTGCAGATAAACCTGGCAGCTCATGCTGCTCTTCTGATTTCTTTATAGCACAGGGAGGTCATTAATAGGATTGCAAAGCAACTCCATTCTGTAGAATGATTTTTGTTTGCCTGTCTGTGCATCCATCTGTCTCCATCCATTGTGGGGATCAAGATTAGATTAGGAGTTGCATTTAGCTCAGTTTCTCAGATGCATTTGCTTGCAGTTACGTATTTTGATATGTAAATTCATCATGGTCTGCATTGCTTTAGGGCTCAAACTATTGTGTAAAAATGTGACTAGACAGCTTTTTGGAGTGTGAAGTCGTAATCTTTTTTATGCATATGAGGCAAAGAAAAATATATGTGATTCCCGTAACCTGACCTACCCTATTTCATAACTTCTTATCATGTACGCAAAAAAACCCCGCCAAAATCAGTACCAGCCATGCGCAGTTTTTCACATCCAAACAGGTAACTTTAGATTGGAAACTGTGACATGAACTAACACGAGCTGGATAAAAAAATGTAATAAAAACAAAAATTTGGTACTGTCCTTCCTACCTTACTTTTTGTCACAGTTACTGGAACAACACATATTATTTATTTTGGCCTGAGTGATTTCTTTTTTAGCCTTCTGATTTGGAGATGACCCCCCCCTCCACACACACACACACACGCCCGATGAAAAATGGCTTATGAGTTGTGCCTTCTTTCAGTATACTCCATACTAAATTTCTCTTTGATCAAAGGTCCCATCTAGATATTGATGCATGAACGAACACCCCTTAGGGTCCTAGCATATAAGGATGCAGCACGTTTGAAGCTAGGGCCCAGATGACACACAGACACCCTATTATCAGTTTACATGCTGTAATAGACTTATTCCAGATAAGTGAGTTTTGGGTGTTTCCTTGGGCAAGTCACATGACACTGGTATAAATACAGGATATTTCACTACATTTTCATTGTAGTGCAGTGGTCACCAATGCGGTGCCCATAGGCACCATGGTGCCCGCCAAGGTTTTTTTTGTGTGCCCATGGAAGAGGTTATAATGAATAATAATAATTTTTAAAAAATGGGACAAGTTAATTGGTTGGTGCCCGCCACTCTCTCATAAACTCACAACTGTGCCTGTAGGCACAAAAAGGTTGGGGACCCCTGTTGTAGTGTATGTGAACTAGCATTCATGTTTGTGAGTCCGCATTCACTGCCTAATGGAGAAGTATACATCAGAATTTGTTCTGGGTTGCAGGTCTATTTTAGGAGACGAGGTGTTTTAATTGTGCCCACTTTTCTATCAGTGTAATCAAAGAGAGTTAAATAAGGATGCTGCTGAAATTGTTTTAAAAGTTGGTGCAGAAAGCTTAACTGAAGATCATGTTATGTTTAAATAGAATTTTTAGATGAACTATTGAATCGTTCTTCATTTACATCAGTTTATAGGAGGTTTGATTTTAACCCCACGCCTATTTTTACTTAGCATGTGACAGTTCCAGGAACATGCTGGGTTGAAAGAATATTTTGAGCTCAAATGATACAAAAATTATGTACTAGTGTATTCATTGTTTAGCTCTACTAGTCGTATGTAATGGTCTGTTGTCTATCATCTGATGTCTGTCTTCCAGTGTCCATCCATCCATTAGAATAAGTTTGATATTTTTACTTTTCATAAACTACCTGAAGGAATGCCATGAAACTTTGCACACAGTTCCTTCCCAGTGTCTAGTTGTCCTAAGTAAAAATGGTGCTACTCAGACATCCAATATGGCCACCACAGCAGACATCTTGAAAATCTTGTTATTGCTGCTCCTTCTGAATGGATGGTCATGTCATCATGGGGTTTTCACTGAAAGATTTCTTATAATGTCTAGTTGGGCCTAAATGAAAACTGTGCTGATCTGACATCCAATATGGCCACCATTGCAGCGATCTGGAACATCCCATGAAAATCTTGTTATTGCTTCTCATCCTGAACAGAAATTCATATTGACATGGGTTTATCACCAGAAGATTTCTTATGATGTCTAGTTGGTCCTAAATGAAAAGCGTTCTGCTTGGATATCCAATATGGCCACCACAGCATCCCTCATGAAAATCTATTTATCGCTATTCCAACTGAATGGATGGTCGTATCAACATTGGGTTTTCACCAGAGGACTTATGATGTTTAGTTGGCAGTAATTGAAAATGGTGCCATTCTGACCTCCAGTATGGCCACCATGGCAGCCATCTTGAAAATCTTGTTATACTCCTAAATGGGAAGTCATATCAACATGGTGTTTTCAATAGAAGATTATGATGTATAGTTGGTCCTGAATGAAACTGGTGCTGATCTGACCTCAAATATGGCCACCATGACAGCCATCTTGAAAATCTTCTTCTTGCTAAATCTCCTGAATTGATGGTCATATTGATATAGAGTTTTCACCAAAAGACTTCTTATGATATTTAGTTGGTCCAAATTAAAGTGCTCTGTAGACATCCAATAAGGCTACCACAATGAACATATTGAAAATCTTGTCATTAATTCTCCTGAATGGATCATTATATTGGCATGGGAATGGATCATTATATTGGCATGGGGTTTTTACGCAAAGTCTTCTAATGGTGTCTAATTTGTTCTACGTGAAAATGGTGCCAATATAACATCCAATATGGCTTCCATAGCAGCAAATTTGAAAATCTTATTGCTCAAGAATATCCGAGATGGTTTGAACACTCAGCTGTTAAAAAAGACGAAATGCTCTTATCTTAAATTCCTGAAAATTCTTTTGGTCAGCAGAACATCAGTCCCTTTGATGGACACTTCTTATCTACTTGCTCTTTTTCTTTGATATTCTTGCCTTGTTATGCAAAATATATGGGATATATAATAAACACATTATCAGTAGAGTGACTTGATATGGAGATTGTTTTGTCATATATTCAAGACATCATCTGGACCTGGATCAAGCTTGACCTCTGTTACTGTATTTATGTTTCTTTTTCAAAATAAATTACCTGATCATAATAAATTGGGAGTACAACTACTACCTCACAAATCCAGCCTTCTCAACTTGCTTGTAGCAACAAAAGTACTAATAGTTGTCTGCTGCCCTAGGTGGAAGTCGGACAAGAGTCATCTCCCTTTGGGTAGAGGGATTGGCAGCAAATGCTGTCCATACGTCAGTTACTACTTCTGCTTGTGCTAGGAAGCATGCTTTCTTTTGAAACCTCACAAAATCGAATCTACTTGTGCCTTTAAATTATTCGAGCAATTCTGCTGAGTTTTCTGACAACATGGAAGGATACTCCAGCAATATTTCTGTCTTGCTAGTGTACTTGTATCCCAGCTGAAGAATTCACACTTGTCTGACTTTGTCTTATGATAATTATGTCAGCACCATTTTAATTACCTGCCCTTAGGTTTATAGTATTTCAGATCATCTCAGTTCTTGATCTGGTATATGAATTCTGTCAAGTATTACCATGAGGCCATTCATGTAATTATTTTAGGCAGTTGTGTTTTTTATTAGCATCCTCTTCACAGTAAATTCACATGATGCTTGACTAATTTCACCTGTATTTGCCTTTGTTTTGCTCTCTATCATTACAAGTGTCAAAAAAATGGGTGAGACTAAGTGCATGGGGGGGGGGGGGGCAAGCATTGTAAGCTGGTGGAAGATAACCATGATGCCTCTCACAATTGTATGGGGTACAGTTTGAGCCATACTTGTGACATATGCACATGATGGTCAGAAAATGGATGGGTGACTGTCTTAGCCAAACAAATTAATAAAGTAAGCAGGAGAGCAAAGAAACGTACCAACAAAGATGTGGACTCCATCAGTACTGCTGTCGATGCCACCTCATTTGACAGCTTTCTATCAGCAGATACAGTGAAGACAGAAAGCTGACTGGTCCTTTGGAAAATTAAGCAGGCCAGATCATCGTGGACTCACCTACAGCACCAGCACCATCTTTGCCTGCACAACTGGAACAGGTCTTCTTGGCAGTACCTTTAGGGCCAATACCATCTTGGTTTGGTTGCCTGTCTGGACCAGCGATATCCTGGTACTTGCTTTGCTGTCTTTCCTGTGATAGCCAGTACCAGACTTTGGCATTAGATGACAATCGGCTGTGGACAACACTAGCTCCAACACAGCCTCAAACTATGCCTGTGGCCCCTGCAACTGGGTATGGTGATATATTTTCCCAATATACCCAGTCCTGGTTTCATGACATAGAAAGATCCCGACAATCAGAATTGCTAGTCTTAGTACCAGCTCTGACTTGGACTTCTTATATTCTTGACACTGGCATCAAAGAACGAACTTCCTCTGTCCAGTATCAGACTCCTGACATTGTTGCATACTGACCCTGGACAGCTCTAGCACTGGCCTGGTTGTATGACAACCAAACACCACCTACAGTGATACTTAAGTTCCAGATGCTCAATACCACTCCCATAATATCGATGATTTGACCCGTGAATGTCTGGAGATAACAGTGTCACCACATGGCTGGATCTCCATTCTTGTTCGCCTTAAGCTTCATCACATGCATGGCAGGATGCATCTATATCACCCCGTTTTTGTGTCTTTAAGGACTTGTGCCATCTTCATTGCTTGATCCAATGATGTCCAGATGAGAATCTGCTTTCCGTGCATCAATCAAAGTGTTTTAGCTTCTGCTACCTGAATTTTGCCTGACTCTTCCTATGCCATGATTGGCAACATACAAAGTTATTGCTTCTGTGATCTATTGGCCAAGAAAGACCAGTCAACATTCAAACAGCTACCACAGTCTGGTTAAGCCACTGATATATAACATTGTTTAGAGAGGCAGCTTCAAGACCCAAGTGTCAACAGACCTTTGTTTTTGCAGTGATGAAACTCATTAAATTTTAACAAGGCTCTCAATTAAATGCATATGCCTGTTTTTCAGACTTTGGTCCCAGCCATTGACAGAGATGTTGCAGGCCTAAGAATGTCAAAAGCTGCATCAGTTCATATGGACCAGAAATTCTTGTTCAATACACAGCTGGTTCAAAATGTTGCAGCAATAGGATTCATGCTCGACTTGATATCCATGGATATATTTGATCAATCTGAACACAGCCTAGCTCCATCTGTTGATAACCCCACCGGTCTCCCTTGAGAGTCATTCTTGCTGATGGTGTTTGTTCTGAACAGGGCAGCAGAGCATGTGCTTGCCATTTCCATAAGAGCAGAAAGAGATGCCTCCTTTCCACATCTACCTTGTTGAGGAGCACCATAAAGCCACACTTAGATCACAACCAGTCATCCAACCTGCTCTCCCATGGTCATGTAGAGAATGTTCAGAAGCAGGCTGCCAAAGAGTCAAATATCGCACAGGCCCAATGCCCTAGAGCTCAGTCCTCATTTTAGAGTAGAGACCAGAGAAATAGGAAGGCCCCTGTGTCCAAAGTGGAAGCTACTATGGGTTCTGACATGGCTGAATAAAGCACCTTATGAACCAATGTCTAGAACTTCCTTGACTCACCTCTTATACAAAACCTGCTTCCTGTTTGTTCTAGCTAGAGCAGGCAGAATCGATGAGATACATGCCTTGTTGGTCGATCAGAATAATTCTCTCGAAATATATTATGATTGGGTTATGTATTTGAAGAACAAACCAATTTGTGGCATAAAACATGTTTCTTCAATAGTATTTACCTGATCATAATAAGAGCACACTATCCCAGCTTCCACACAGTTAAAATAAAACCTGATAGAGCATGCACATCAACCCCTGAGGTAACTGGTGTATGCATGGGATTTGGCACCAGTCCCTCTGCCCAAGGGGAGATCTCTCTCGTCTGACTTTCACCTAGGTAGGCAGTGTGTTATAATGAAGTGTTATAAGTGTGTTATAATGAAGGGCCTTACAGTGAGGAATGCCATAGGTCATGGCATGCACGGTTATTTGGATCAGAATTTACCACTTGAATTTTGTTTTGTTATTGTTGTTTACCAAAGAATGCCAATCACTTTTTATAGGTGATTTTGCATGATTGTACATTAGTACACCGCTCCCTCGATAACTCGCAAACCCGCTTATAATGCAGTGTCAGGCGTGGATCCCATTTTTTTTAAACTAGCAAATACCCCTCCCCCCCCCCCCGCCCGAAAAATGGCCCCTATTTGTTGAAGGTGAAAAAAATCGTTCAAAATTAGTAAATGAAACCTTGATATATTGCTCGTTTTATTGTCAAAAACAGTGGTTAGTACCCGGAAATTTGAATCAACATCATGAAATTTTCAACTTTTAATAAGAAGTCATATATTTTGTTCAATTTTCTTTCCAAACAACATTCTCAGTACACTATAAATAACAATATTCGACGAAATTTCGATCAATGAAAACATCACTAATATCTACTGGTGGCAACACTTTAAAAAAAATACCAATTAAATAAGTTTTGTCAAGTGAAATTTGTGTTTAGTTCTATCTTTTAATTAGGTTTCAGTGTAATCATCATAAATGCAATATGCCCTCTTGTATTCAAACGTGAAAAATATAATTCAACTGACCCAGCTATCGCCGCAAGCGTTTCCGTGAGAATCTAATTAAGTGCCAACCGTTTTTTTATCTCCGACTTGCAGAAGTATTTGTTGTGTTGTTACACTCAATTAATAGCAGACCTGCTTTGTATTATCATGTTAATTACGTCTTTTGTATCAAATCAAGCAAAAGGGGTGGAATAACAGAAAAGTTAAAAGGCATGCAAATCCTGCCTGCGTAAGAGCTAGTGGTCACGGCCGTGTGTCAGGTCAACTCATTTCAATTGATCAATCGAACACTGTTATAAGTATTATTATGTAAGTAATATAATTAAAGTACCTTAAATTAGCCTACTCATTCACAAATGTGATCAAAGATAGTAAGGCAACCAAGTCAAATGAGTACTTGGTGAATAAAAAGCTTTGTTTTACAGATACGGTTCATTACAGAGAAGTGAGTTCCAGAGTTTGTATTGAACTTAAAATTTCTAACTTGTTAACCAGGGATTTCCTCAAGGAGGAGAAGAAGTTTCACTGTTACTTGATATGAAATCACGGCATCCATATTTTATTAATAGAACAATAAATAAATCGAGTTTCAACGTTGATGGTTGTTTCATGAAATAAATGTCCCTAGTTTTTGAAAAAAAGAAATCTTGTTTAGTTGTGAATCAACAACAACAAAAAGCAGTGACGTAATACACAATGTTTTTGCGTACACATGTTGTTGAAACTGCTTGGACTAATGTTTTTAACGATCTTTCAGAGGTTTCGGTATCTTGAAAATGAAGGTAATTTATACAGAAAAGCAAACAACTACATTAGAAAAAAGCTCTTTATTGACAATTATTCCCATTGTAATTATAAAACAAGTATTCAGCCATTAAACAGCCCCGTTACCCCCCCCCCCCACTGCGGTTTTCTCGATGTCCAGCAGGGATAGCGTCCCCTTCTTAATTTTGTTGAGGTCCCTCTGTAACTCGCGCCCTCGCTTATAGTGCGGTCTGTGTTTTTGGACCCCATTGTGCGGGAGTTATCGAGGAAGAGGTGTAATAATAATCTCAAGCAAAGGTCTACACAAACTTTTATTTTAGGGAGTAAGCTTTTCCTTTTCAGTCTGACATCTCTGTTGTCAAAAATAATTGAGATGTAAGAATCAAATGTATATTTATGATAATTAAACTATGTTGAAAGAAAGATTGTATTTAGGAATCATGCAAAGGAAGGATAAAGCCAGCAAATAATACAGATTATAAGCTGTTGTAGTTCAGAAACAAAGTGTGACGGGCAATTAATATAAACTCCTAATTGGTAGTAAATAATTTATATGAAAAGTAATTTGTTTATAGATGAAATTTTGTATAGCACAACTGGCAATTATATTTCAAATGCAAATATCAGTAGAAAATAATGCAAGCATGTAACATTTTTATATCAGTATCTATCTATAGATTATTTTCCAGATTTATATTTAATTAATTTTAGTTACATTTCAGATCTTTAGTTTTTTTGTTGATGTTGGGGAGATAATGCCTGCATTAATTTATCAAACTGCAACTCTTATCAGAACTTATTCTTGTTTGTATTTTTATTGCAGTAATTCAGGTAAAGTATCTCTGTGAACAAATGAAGGAATATGATTAAGGTGACATTTGCTCAATTAAATTTTGAATGCTGTAGAGCTTTAATTATCGAGAGAACATTTATCAGAATTTTCAGTTTATTTGAACCAACACTAATTCTCTCAGGCTTTTTGAATGTACATAGATGCAGACTTTGATCCAAACCATTCTTATGTCCCTTGGCAACTTGACATAATTGAGGTTTTATTCTACATTACAAATTTATTGTGTCACTGTCTGTTGTAGATATGCCCATTACTATCAGTATGAAAATGGCACTGACTACAGAACACTTTACAAAGCCTATGGTATCAGATTTATCATCACAGTTCAGGGGAGAGCTGGGAAATTCAGTTTTGTTCCCTTGATGCTCAATGTTGGTAGTGGTCTGGCTCTTCTAGGGATTGTAAGTACAATATTTTCTCTTGTTGCTCAATACTATATCATGGTTCTTTAACCTGGAGTACCTTTTATACCTTCACCTCAAAGAAACAGGTTATAAATAGGATTCTCTTTTTCCATCATGTATCCATGTGCATTGAATTAACTTCAATTTCATAACACATTTTGTCATATCTCACCGACTGGTACTCTGTTATAGCCATCTTTAATAATTGACACAAAACCTTCAAGGCTCTTCTTATGTACTAACAATAACAAGAACAAGAGCAATAATAATAATATAATAATAATAATAATGTAGAACCAGGTTATAAATAGGATTCTTTTTTTTAATCATGTATCTGAGTGCATTGAATTTACTTAAATTTCACAAAACATTTTGTCATATCTCACAGACTGGTACTCTGACAATATGTTCTTGCCATCTGTAATAATTGACATAAAACAGTTTAGGCTGTTGTTATGTACTAACAACAACAACATCAATAATAATAATAATAATAATAATAATAATAATAATAATAATAATGTAGAAACCATTACTAAAGTATCTGGAAGGTAAATGTGTATTTGTATAATATTTTCAGGCCACCATACTTTGTGACGTTGTAGTTCTCTATGTCCTAAAGGCAAGATCAACATACAGAGAAAAGAAATACTTAGAAGTAATTGGGGATGATGCTTACAAGGTAAGAATAATAGAATCTATCATGTGTAGTGGAGTGGGGTAGGAAAATCTGTACCAAGGAATCATAATATCTGGTCAGAAGTGAGGCTTGCCAAGTTATGAGCCCAAAGGGTGAGATTTCCCTAGCCATCATTAATACATCGATTATTATTTTTCTCTCGTCCCTGATTTAAGATAGTGTTTAAAAAAAGAAAATGGAAAAAAGTGCCCTCAATGTAGGATAAATGGTCATGAGGTAGGATAGGCAGGGTTCCCATGGTTATGGAAAATCCTGGAGAAAAAAATGTTGACATGGAAAGTAATGGAAAAATCATGGAAAATGGCCAAAAGTGAAAAGTCATGGAATTTCACCCCAGACAGCCATTTCAGATTGATGGATTTTCGGAATCATGGGTATGGCAGTCTTCGAGTTTGCTGATTTCTCTAAATCTTGATTAAAGTGCTCTATAATCTCCCTTAACTTGCTTGGTGTTAAAGTGGGTTGCTTCAGAGAAGGAGGATCAGGCCATTGTGATAAAAAAGCTGATTATGTGGTTATCTTTCCTATCATGTTGATCAATATTATCATTATTTCCTGTGTACAGATCCAACTTTCCATCCATTGCATCATAACATTACAGAATTTAGTCATGGATCAATCAGAAATTTGCCATGAAGATGTTTTGGAAAAAAAATCATAAGTGTAGGAACCTTGGATAGGGTTTTCCTGCTTTGACGTTCTACATTGACATTTTTAATCAAAACTGTTGTGAGATGTGAGAAAGTTAACTTCATGTTTATTGAACTACCTGTATAATTCCTTCCAAAGTAAAAAGTTGTAAAATCAATTAATTAACAGCATATCAAATCATTTAACAGTTTGTCTGTCCATCAGTCTGTCTGTCAATTTTCTGTACTGTATGTTTGAAACTTACAAGAGTGATTCAGCTGTCCACAATACTGGATGATTCTGAATAATATTGGTAAGATTTCATGCCTCAGTATTAATGATAATGTAAGATTTTCAAAATATTGGTTGACAAGTATCATAGAAATTTTATTTAGTTCTGGTGGTGTTAATTTTAAAGTACTGGAATTTCTTGTTTTTGTTAAATAATACTAGCATAACTAGTACTATTGATCGCTGATTATATCATCTATACTCATGTATGAGCCGATGCTAACTGCAAACTGCATAGACCCAGATCTGCCATCGCATAATGTGCCAGCAGATCTGGGTCTATGTAGGTTGTAAGGACTAATCAGTAGAACAAACAACATAGACCCTGATCTGCCGGCTCATTATGCGATGGCAGATCAGGGTCTATGTTGTTTGCATTTGGACCCAGATTATATGCGAGTATATATGGTAATTAATACAGCAATGCCTCATTATAATGTTGTCCATGGGAGTCATAGAGCAGACTTTAAAGTGAAACCACTTTATAATGAATATAAGTTTACTACATAGTGAAATGGGAACCATGATCATACCATCCATATAAAAGGAACTGTGTTATAAGAAGGCCCATACAGTGAGGGAGTGCTGTAAATAGATACAAAATAAATAGTATATCTGGGGGATACCACATTTGTCTGTGTATGATACAAAAGTCGAGAAGTGTTCTTAAAGGTATCACTACACTAATTAAGTGATATAGTTCCTTCATTTTTCATCAGTTTCCTCAAATCCATTGCATTAGTTGTAAGTTCAGATGTACTAAGACTATCTTACTTATTTTAGGTACTAACTTTGACATAGCATATCTAAAAAAAGCATAGGTTATGTTGCGTTTTCGGGAAATAATTGCATTTGAATGAAAAAACAGGAATTTTTTTGCAAGTGACCTTTATGGAAACTAGCCAAATTACACCTATTTGCTTTATCATCCTACACAATAACACAGAGGCTGACAGCAATAAATACTTTATTTTCTGTTTAGGCTTTAATGTTGCTTTGTATTTATTGCAAGTAACATTCTTCACTGCTTCAGGAAAAATTGTAGAAAAAATATTAATGATTTTCTTAGGGACTACAGTAGGATGCAATAACAGCTGATTGTCTCAATTAGTGAAGTGATACCTTATAATCTACAGTTTACTGTATTGACACTGCATCTCATACCAGATTGTTTTTTGTTTTTGTTGCTTTTAATGGCACTTGTAACAGATTATTGGCTATTTCATGCGAAGGAAATGGGAGCTAAATGTTACAACTCAATGGCCTAAAAATATGTAACAGAAAGAAAGTGAAACCAAAAATGTAAATAAAATCAACAAGCAATTTATTTCTAGGAAACTAAAGTGCAAATTCAAAAGGCACTTACAATAATGTGAAATAAAGTCCAAATAATCCAATAATCTTAAGTGTCCTAATCACAAGTCCTAAATATAGAATGTTCTGAATGAGTTCCAGTAGCCTTGAATGCCCCGATGTGCCAATAGTCTTGAATGTCCGATGCGTCAGTAGTCTTGAATGTCCTGATATGCCTGAATGATGTAATCCAGAATATCTTTGAATGAATTCACAAAAATCCCAAAGTCAAGTATTAATCCAAAATGAGAATGAGCACTTTTAGTAATTTAAATGAATATTTCAAATAAATAATTCCTCTCTCTGAATTTGCTATGATTTTCACAACTATAGCATCTGATTACTAAAACAAATTCCTTAATAGACTGATCTTTTATAACATGAAGTTTAGTATAGGAATGGAATCTTGTTTACCAAATGCTCTATAAATATAAAAAGAAGTCACCTGACAGAATATTCTAGAATATGAGTAACTCTAATGGAAAATCACTGTGCATACCTGATTTTTCTCATATCAAGACATAGAAAGTTCGAATCTGAGTACTCAATGCTATCTATGTAAACAAGACTAACCTTGAACTAAAATGCAGTAAATATGTTATCTACAAAATGACCACTGAAGTACAACTTACCCCATGGACACATATTATAAATTCAATATACATAAGTGCCTTTCCCAAGATTACACTGAGACAGCCTACCCAGGCTGGCCTGAGTGGGTATCAAACCTGCGACCCTTGGATTACGAGTCAGACATTCTACCAACTGAGTTACTGCAGTTCCTGATTCTTGTACCAGAGTTTTCATAATTTGAATACATGTAATACTAGTAAACCGTTATTATTTAGTATTGGCTAGTAGGATGGAGATGAAAAATGCTGAATATACAGTGTCCTCTCACAATAAAGTACCTCAATACAGCACAGTCCACATTATAACATGAGTACGGTTATGAATCCAGGGTCTATTAGAATATACAGTGTTTTCTCACTATAAAGTACCTCAATACAGCACAGTCCATCATATAACATGAGTATGGTCTTGAATCCAGGGTCTGTTAGAATATACAGTGTTCTCTCATTATGAAGTACCTCAATACAGCATAGTCCCTCATAACATGAGTATGGTCATTAATCCAGGTTCTATTAGAATATACAGTGTTTTCTCACTGTAAAATACCTTAATACAGCATAGTCCCTAATATAACATGAGTATGGTCACGAATCCAGGGTCTGTTCTAGAACTGAAAATTTAGAGGGGAAATTTCCCCCTCTGTTTGAAAACAATTTGGGGAATTTTCTGAATATAGGACAGATTTATTGAAGAAATAAAGGTAGGTTTTGAAAATATCATGTGCAATATTCGTGCATTTTGTGCATTCAGTTAATTTTTTTGCATGAATGTTTAGAATTTAGTACAGATCCCACTATTGCACATCCTAGAATAGTCCCTGGAATCACATTTGTTTGCATAGCCATAACTTAGATATAGAACCTATCTCTGCATAAGGCAACCTTGCTTATATTACAGTATTACCTCCGTATAAGGCAACCTTACTTATAATACAGTGCACTTTTATGGCTCCCCAGAACAGCATTGTAATCAGGGACCACTGTATCTAAGATTTTGTTTTGCAGTGCTATCAGTAATATTGATATACTAGTACCATTTTGTGTTGCAGTGCTATCTAATAATGGTATACTAGTGCTATTTGCGGGTCATCAGATTCAAATGATCTAAATCTAAACCGATTTTATTAGTTATCTTATAATCATTATGTAACAGCAAGAGTTATGTATTTGCCTTGCCTTTCACAATACTTCAGGAATGTATTTTAATCTAAGTCTTGTGATTCTGTATTTCTGATCTTTTCCGAGTATCTTGCTAACTCAAAATGAGAATAAATTTCCAAAACTTTAGGTTTACATCCAACAATTACATATTTTAGGTAGACGACATGACCCCAATAAATCGCACACGTTCTAAGTCATATGATAGCACTGCTGGTAGAGATGATCTATAATTGAATGGTTTCAGCATTGAATTCGTAAGTCATTTTCTTATGACCCTGCATCTGCAGTTATTCACCCACCCTCCAAATTTACCAGTCACAACAGTTTAGAAAGTTTTTGTCTAATTACATTCAGACCTGTCCTAATGGTCACCTTTACTCAGTGGTCACCTGTTCACAATGGTCATTCTAATTTACCCCCAGCAAATTTCCTGTATAAATGTCCTGAATGTAACTGTCACCTGCCTTCCGTGGCTAGTGGCCAGGTGTTTCCTAACTGAACAATGGTTTCTCCCTACCTTAAGCAGTCACTGGCACGTATCTACAGTGACTGCTCAGTCTATGCAGACAAAATTTTTGTTTCATGAGGAAGGTGTTGTAACTTAGATAAAAGAATATCATTTGAATCGATGTGCAAACATTTCTTATCTCGCTTGTACCCATACTCTAGTCATGTTGACAGTGTAACTCAAAGGTGTCAATATGTCAAATTCGAAAACGAGGCAGTTTTTATCATTAGGATAGAGGGTCGAAGCAATTCGTTTGCTGGATGGTGGGAAAAGTAGTCATGAAGAAATGGAAGTCGCTTTTTGTGCCAGTGTGACAGGTACAGTTCAATATCTTCATCTATTTGCCTGTGAAAATTAAAGCTATCTCTGAAGAAAAAAGTTCGTCTTTGAGAAGAGATACGAGTTACATCCCTTTTCATTATGGTCAGTGGTCATTCAATATTTAAAACTTGTCTGTAAAGGCAGGCAAAGTATTGGTTCATAGGTCACAAATAATAGCAATATATGGCTTCTTTTGATTTCCTATTCATCACAGGCTTTTCACATAAGCTGAGCATCTTTTCTTGAGTCACACCAATATTTGCCAGTTTGTTTTTCTAGCTGGTTCATGATTGGCATTTGTCATTATTCATATTTCTAATGTTTGATTCATTTTATAAATAAAACATGTAAAAGGGTGAGTTTTGATTCTCATTTTCTTATTGAAACAAACCTTTAATACATGTGTATACAACAAATGGATCAAGGGGTTGGCTGCAATCTTAATTTTCATTTAATATGTTTGGTGAACAAATTGACCATCATGGATAATTTGTAAAACCAATAATTTGTAAAATTGTAAGTCAGTCCCATTCCTTGTTAAAATACATTAATAAAGATTGTTCATTGTGGAAACATTAGTTTCATTTTTTTAAGAAGTTCAACATAAATGTACATTTTCCAGGATTTAAAGCTTAAATGAAACTGATGAGAAAACAAATCAGGCTAGCTTGGGCCTACTGTGTTTAGCTTTTAGCCTCATTAATGCATTTTATATACCACGGTATGCAGCTTTTAGTCACTAAGAAGTATGTTGTTCCATTATTATAAAGCACCTTAGTATAACACAGTCTCTGATACAGTCCACTTGTTACAATGACCAAGTTTGTCATTTTGTCATAGTAATGAATCTATTGTTTAAAGATCATATCTTTAATTTAGAGGAGTTATTGCCCTTGTCTAATCGTTGATAAACCAGCATGAATCAGTGATAAGAATGAGTCCCAGATATAAATCTACACTTCATATCTAATATTATCTTAATTTTTAAAACTCTTATCCATATTTTCCTATATTATGGTCTGTTGTCCTTTGTCTGTCCGGCCATTAGCACAAGTTTGTTATCACTTCTCCTACACTACTTAGAGAATTGCCATGAAACTTTACAGACAAATTCATCCGAAGGTCTAGTTGGTCCTAAATAAAAATGGTGCTGTTTGGACATCCAATATGGCCACCATAGCGGTCATCTTTAAAATCTTGTTATTGCTACTCTGCCTGAAATGATTGCATACATGTGATAAAAATGAGGGGTCAGCTTGGAACAAAGAGGGAGATTTGCAAAATTTGGTCAGGAGTTTTGACCTCAAAAGAGGGAGGTTTTTCATTAACCCGATTTTTAGCATGCAGATGGGCAAAAAATACTACTATTGAACAAATGTCCATATTTTTAATAGTAAAATATGCAAATCAGTTCTTTCACATTAACTTGTTGCCTTTCACACTCTCCATATATGTAACACAAGCATTTTTAGCATTTCTTATAAGATCATTGCCTGGATTATATTGGTGGCAGCCATTATCAGCCATTATCATTGTTCATTTTAAAACTCAAAAGATTATGTACTGTCACTGGATCCAGATTTCCTCTAGAGTCAGCCTGAGTTTTGCTCAAAATAGAAAATGTCCTTCAGTGTCTGCATTGGAATGTGGCCATGTCAATACAACTCTACTGAGTTCACCAAGAAGTTTAAATTGTTTCCTGCCTGTGGGTAGAGTCAGATTGCCAACTGTCTGTCAAAACTGCTCAAGACTGGTACTGTCTCTGTCGAATTTGGGAAGTTCTTCTTTGGGAATCAGAATGTAGTTCTGAATTTCATCTTCCAGTGCAGTTCTCTCACTCTGGGTTAATGTCATGAACCTCTCACAGACAGCTTCACCACTGCAATACAAAATGCAAAACATTAGAACTTTGAAATTTACTTGCCAATGATATACAATAGGTAAATTAAAATATTATAATATAATGCAATTGGCCCAATGGAGATTTCTCTCTCTGAAATATTATAGAATCTGTTGCAGTGGTTTCATAAGGCTTAGAAAAATTTTCCTTATGAAGGTACCTATCGCTGTGTTCAATTTCCAAATATCAGTGCAGACCTATAATATTTTTTTATTGTTTCCCATCAATAGCTGAAAATTATCTGTATTGATCATAGGAGATAAGAAAACCTACCTAATCAGATTAGTGAGTATTTATTGCACTCCCAAGCATCTAATGTTGTTTTAATGTCAGTAAGATTGTCCACATGAAGCACTGATGCATACATTAATGATTAGACTATCACACCCTTTTTTTATGACTTTAAGCTTAATTTGCAGACACCTTTGTTGTCATCATTTTCATCACTATCACCATTATTTAACAATAGCAATCAAATGTGGAAAACGATTATCACTTACTAGAATTATAGACGAAGACGAAGACCTCATTCATCCCAGACATTATGGATTAATTCTTGTACTGTATCCATATTAATCATATTCATATTCATATTCTTATTCATATTCATATTATTATTAATATTATTATTATTATTATTATTACTATTATTATACAGTTGTGATTATGATTTCTTATGAACAATAAGATAGTTAAACTATAGTAATACTTACATGAATATTTTATCCAAGCAATCAAAAATGAGTTCTGCTGATCCAATGTTACAGGTTGGTATTCCAAGGAATCTTGTTGATATCCTGTTTACATCCTTGTTGAAAACACGAACTAAGACTGTCAGCATTTTATTATCCCCTTTATGGGATTTCTGCATGACATGTGATGTCATTCTTGCCACCATAATAGACTTTCAAATCAGCTTAACAGGAAGAGCAGAATGCATATTCATGTCTCTTTGAACTCGATTGCAGTTATTGAAATTCCCGTTTCCATCCATCACTGAATTTCGTGTGATACTTCGCTTGCTTAGATTTTGGTGTTTTGGCATTGGGAGATAATGCATGCTTAGACATCTCGACAAACTTTAAAAACCGAAGCCAAGCCAGTTTTATGCCACTTGAGCTCTTGAATAATCCAACCATAATGGATTAACATCTTTAAATCCTGTCAAAATTACTTTTTATCATACATAGTATAGACTCTAATTCATCACGACAACTTTAAGCACCGAAGCAGAACATACCTTGCGGACAGAATCAAAGTAATATTTATTGTTTCATGCTGATTGAGCTTTTCAATAACCCAGCCATAATCAATTAATGTATTTAATCCTTTCCAAATTACTTCTTCTCACACATAGCATAATCCACCTCCACAAACTTCAAATAATCCAGCTGACCATGCCGACAGGATGTAAGAATGAAATTAGCAAGTACAACTGACTTGCCCTGCTTAAACCAGTTCAGTCACGTGATCATAGGCAGTATTACCATAAATATACTACACTGGAGCCAGAATGTAAAAAAAAAAGAAAAAGAAAATTTTCAGTAATAATTTTGCATATGCAGATTTCAGTCAGTGACGGGAGAGGCAGGAGACACCCCTAAATTCAAGAGAAAAACCCTCCCATGTGGGAGGTTCACATGTATACTTTATTAGCATTGAGCAAGATATGGGCAACACTTTCAAGCAGTGACCATTTTTCAGTGGAAACAATAGCAACAGTGTTGTCAGCAAAAGTTTTTTTTTTTTTTTAAAATCATTTACATCAGTGTGTGGTTGCAGGCATTGCACACTGTTTTGCAGAATGCTTATACATATCAGTAATATTTAATGACATTTGAATTAAGAACATCATTGAAAACTTGTGGTTCTATTCAGTCAGAACATCCTGTCTCATTCTGATGCAAGTTGAATAACTTCGATTCTGTGAAAGAGACTCCGAGGTAACTGTAGTTATACTTTCCCAAATTGGTAAGTGTTTGATAGACGAACATCTAGCTAGATGTGTGAAGAATAGATCCTCATAAAAGATTGGTGCTGCAAATAACGCTCAGTGACATTTCAGAAACAGTGAAATACCTGCACTTTTAAAATTTGAAGAAAAATAAAACTATTGCTTGCATTGCTTTTAGTGATGACACATCATTGAGTCATTATGAAATCAGTGAAGTTATTATGATATATCATATATACTCGTGTATAAGCTGATACCAACTGCAAGCTGCATAGATCCAGATCTGCCTTTGCATTACATACATGTGACAGAACCAGTATTTCAAACCAGTAGATTTACAAATTTTGATCAGTAGATTGGCTTCTAAAAAGGTAGATTTTTTATCGGCATAAATTTTACGTGTTTTAAGGGGATTGAAAACAAAACAAATTCTTTTTGTCACATAATATGTATTCTCTTCATATTATAATAAAACACAAATTTTGAACATGAATCAGATTCAGAATCTGATGGAAAATGTTACAATAATAGTTAGTTAATATGAGCCAGTATATTGTTAATTAAATGAAAAAGGAAGAGTTGTACATCTCACAGTTCACTGCAAAGATTTTGTATAAAATCCACAGGCATTTTTAGTTTCCTTCACAAGATCACTGTCTGGTGACATTCACTGTGATTGTTAACCTTCACACTTAGCAAGCTCTCAATAGTTTTCTGGTCCAGATTTCCCCTTGAATCACTCTGGATTTTCCAAAGAATGGAGAATGTCCTCTCTGTGTCAGCATTGGAATGTGGCAATGATAGGACAACTACACTCAGTCTGAAAAGAAGTTCTAACTTAAGTTTTCCTGTTGCTGGGTTTCTGAGGCTGCTGACTGATCTCCAATACTGCTCCAATCTCATTTCACCCCGAGAAGTTTTAATCAAAGACTCACGGTCATCATGGATTACCGTTGATCCTTTTATTACTTATAACACCTCAAACAACATCCCACATTTGGGCTTAAACTCTCCAAATTACAACAATAAAGTAATCAATTAGCCGCTTGTTATTACACATGCTAGCTGTTATTTAACAATTGTAATCCGACTACTCAACCACGCATTGTCGCACCGTCGTAGCATAGGTGGAACATTTCCGGTTCCCAGTAGACTGGTTCTGGCTGGTTTATCTAATGTGTTGATAAAACGCGTAAAAAAACCAGGTTTTTAAAAAAAAAAAAAATTTCCTTGAGATTTTCAAAAGCGGTAGATTTCGACTACTAAACAGTATGTGTGGTAGATGGCCTTTAAAATGGTATTTTTGGCCTACCGCCGGTAGAATCACATGTATGCATTATGTGTCAGCAGATCTGGGTCTATGCAGTTTGTAGGGACTAATCAGTAGAACAGACAACATAGACTCTGATCTGCCGGCGCATTATGCGACAGCAGATCAGGATCTATGTTGTTTGCATTCGGACTTGGCTTATACACGAGTATATACTGTAATTAAAACCATATTCTTGAGGACAGTTAAAAATAGACAATATTTACAATCTGCTGTTTCTTTCTAGCATGCGATAGAAAAGGCTGACGATGTTCTAGTTGGATTTCTGTTATGCATTTACGATTTCATTTCAGTCATTGGATGAAGACGTCAGTAACAATCATTCAATGGAAGGTGAAGACGCAAGTAAAGACCATTCAAAATGACAACCCTTCTCCCTGAAGCGGGTAATAGTCTGGCCAGAGCCTCTGTGATAAGTTGTACAGTATGGATTTGACCAACGTATATAATGTGATGATTCATTTTACATATTTAAGAATCGCATCCTTCAAAATCAGGCAGTTTTGTCAGGGAGATAATTGAATATTTCTTTTCCATCAATTTAAAAAGTTGAATATTTGAAGAAAAAAATGAAGTAATTTCCTTTAGTAAATGAAACTAAAAAAAAGGGTAATGTACAAATACATGAAATTTGTGTCTTCACTGTTATATTTCATACAACAAGATTTTAATTCCAAGCAAAAGACTATATTGAATAAGGGCTTTTGACAAGACAGCTTAAAATGATTCAAGTTTCTTTCTGAAGTTAAATAGATCATCAAGTTTGCAATAAAAGTAGACACATGAAAATTTTGTTAAAAAAGAGAAAGATAGAGACAATCGCCCTTACATGGGATCAAACCATAATGTCCTACATGGCAGGCATCTGTCTTAACATTTGAGATACTGGAACTGTTAAAGATCATGTCCAATTTAAAGCTGCATATATTTATTTATACATTGTAGCTACATATATTTATTTATACATTGTAGCTACATATATTTATTTATACATTGTAGCTACATATATTTATTTATACATTGTAGCTACATATATTTATTTATACATTGTAGCTGGATGTTGAGGATACTCCCCTGCACTGTATACTACTTTTATTTCTAAAATGAATATTGTAATGATTAAATTAATAAAGACGAGTCAATACAATTTCTTAATATACCTTGAGCTTATTCTTACTCTTTAGATATTAACTAGTTTTTTTTTTTAGGAGCTGTGAATATCACCCATACCAGTCAGTGGAAAAGTATCATTACAGAATATGAGCATAAAACGTTTTACTCTTTTATAATGTTTTATTTGTAAACTAATTAGATATCTAATAATCTGTCGAATAATTACATCATCATTTTTGTGATAAGATAACAATATTCAGGTTTACTGAAGAACAGAACATGATTTTAAAGAGTGCCCACAAGTCCCTTTCAGATTTCTGGTGGTACCTCATAAAAATTGAGTCATCTGGGTGCAGAGTAAAAATAAAATGTAAAGCAAAAGATTAATAAGATTGTTTCAAACAATATACATTTATTTTCTCAGTAATTTTAAAGCGAAAAAATTTGAATAAAGCGAGCCATTCTGCACAATGATATTTTGAACATAAGTTTGTCCATGATAGATACACAATGTCAAAATTTCTTTGAGAGCAAGCCTGCACTTGTATCTAAGTTAGTGTATTGAAGTTGCTGAACTGAGCATATTTTCTGTGATTTCCAATATATCAGCCTATGTTGGACAGTCATTTTTTTGTATGAAAAAGAAATCAAAAAACAAAATGTCTGTAATACAGTTTGATTTTTATATTATATTGCAATTTACAACAGTCATAAAATTTATCAAGATTTATTTTTTCATAAAACTGAGGCAGAAAACAGCCCTTATTTCAGTATAGTCTTTTTTTAAATTGAGCATTACTGAAAATTTACTATTTTGTGTTGGGTATTAATTTGTGTGGAGTTCAGGGTTGCTACAAATCACAAATTTCAAGACCCAGTGAATGATGATCTTTCTGTGGAAACAATAAGACTCCTTCCCCAATTCCCATATTTTTGAGTACTGAGGAAAAATGCACATCAATTCTGTGTGGTCAACCTTGCAAGTTAGTTTAGGGGCTGTGATTGAGTGAATGAATGCTTTTGTCTTTTCATTTTGAAGCTGCTGCAGATGAAATACATAATTTATTATTTCATTTTGTCATTTAAGAAATAAATCATTAGAAAGAATCAAGCCTCAGTTTTACCGACATAAGTTTCAAGTTAAGTAAAGATTTACGACACTTGAGTGATCAGTTTTAGGTCAGACTTAAATTTGAGCCAATCAGATCACTGGATTCTAAACTAAAATCTAGGTCTAGACTTACTGTCTATACTCACGTATAATCCGATACCAACTGCAAACTGCATAGACCCAGATCTGCCATCGCATAATGCACCAGCAGATCTGGGTCCATGCAGTTTGTAAGGACTAATCAGTAGAACAAACAACATAGACCCTGATCTGCTGGCGCATTATGCGATGGCAGATCAGGATCTATGTTGTTTGCATTTGGAGGTGACTTATACGTGAGTATATACGATATGTCTTGGTGGTGAAATTCAGGCCACATGTTTCAGTGGTTAAGTTTTTTTTTTTTAAAGACTGCATCATTTTATTAGGTAGATGTAATTTTAATTTTGAAAATGTTAGGAATGGAAAGTGTTGCAAAGTATTGCCTCTTTTTATTAGTGAATTCATATTTGAATTATTGGATACCAATTCACATGAATTTTATGGTATGTAATTCCCTCTTTTTCTTCCTTTTTTTATTAGTGAATTCCCTTTTAATCATTTGATACCAATGTACACAGATTTTGTGGTTGCTACAGAACACATATTTTAAGACTCTGAGACAAAAAGATCAACATTTAAAGATAAAAGAATCCTTTTTCAGTCCACCAATTTAAATACTAATGAAATGTCATTTGATGCGAAGCTGCAATCCAACCCTCCAAAAAATAATACTCAAAAACAACTTCAGACAACATAGACCCAGGACTGCCTTCACACAATGTGCCGGCAGATCAGGGTCTGTGTTGTTTGTTGTACTGACTACTCCTAACAGATTGCATTTACCAAAATCTGACAGTGCATTATGTGACAGCAGATCTTGGTCTGTGCAGTTTACAGATAGACTCAATTTGTTAAAGTTAGAACACAAGAAATGTAAGCAAGTAGATTTGTGTATGTTAATTATTCTCCATAATTATGTATTGCCTTATAATTATTTGGATGTACATGATGATATTGGTGATGAATCAGATGCCAAACTAATGTGCTTTTGTGTAGTTGTGTGTGCATGTTTGTTTGAGAGTGTGTGATTGTGTTCTGCATGTGTATTCATTTACACTTTTGTCCAAATGTATAATTATAAATCTTGTAATATTTAGTAGAGGGTCTCAAAGGGGAATAGTATTTACATATTGAGTTGACATAATATTTTTATTTTTATTTATTATTATTGTTAATAGTAGGCATTCATCAACAACTTAAACTTCTAATAAAAAAGTACTGTACCAATTTTGACCAAACTTTGCAAATCACATTTGTACAAAATCTGATCAAATTTAACAGAAAGCATCCTGGCAGGAAGTCCTTTAAATTATGTACAAATAATGCTAATCCACCATCAAATATGGCAGCTGTTACTGTTAATGTTAGCTCACAAGGCCATGAGGCCAAGTGAGCTTATGCTATGGCCCTGCATCCATCATGCATTCATCAACAATCGCTATTTTAAACTTTTTGTAAAAAGTGCTTACCAATTTTGACCAAATTTGGCAAATCAGATTGGTACAAATGATGCTGATATGCCATCAAATATGACCACCATTACAAATAGTAAAATCCCTTTTACATATAACCAAATCTGATCAAATTTGACAGAAAGCATCCTGGCAGGAAAACCTATAAGGTAGGTACAATTGATGCTGATCAACCTTCAAATATGGCAGCTGTTACTGAAAATAGAAAAGTAACTGTTACTAAAAATAGAGCTTTAAACAAATTTTTTCCAAAACAGCTTAATAAAATTTAACCAGACTTGACAGAAAGCATCGTGGCATGAAGACTTTCAGTTCTGTACCAATGATGATGATCTGCTATCAGATACAGCGATTGTTACTAGAAATAGAAAAACTTTTCAACAACTCATGTTTCAAAACCGCTTAACATAATTTGACCAAATTTGACAGAAAGCATCCTGGCATAGAGTACTTTCAGTTGTGTACAACTGTTGCTGATCCACCATTAAATATGGCTACCGTCACAAAGTTAAAATAACTTGAAACAACTTATTGTCCAAAACAACAGAACAGAATTTGATCATATTTTTCAGAAAACATACTGGCATAAAGACCTTTAAAACTGTACAAACTTTACTGATCTGTCTTCAAATATGGCCACCATTAGTAAAAATATAAAAATGTTTAAATTACTTCTTGTTTTAAAAAAAACTGCTTCACTGAAGTTTACCAAATTTAACAGAAAGCATCCTGACAGAGGGCTTTCAAATTTGTACAAATGATGCCAATACACCACTAAAAGTAGAAAAACATGTATGCAACTGGAATATGAGCCATTCAGTATTGGACAAATTATGCCAATGTACCATAAAATATGGATGTAGATAGAAAAGTTAGAGAACTTTGAAACAGTTGTTTTCATAACATATGTAATCAAAACTTTGGAAGAAATTTCAGCAGTAAGCATCCTTTTGTGCCAGATTTCTTTGCCGATTGCTCTTGGAATTTGGCTGTTAGACAGATGTCAGCCAGGTGAGCAATCTTAGGCCTGTAGTATTATTATTATTATATTTGGGACCCATTAAAATGTGCAGTATAGGATGTGAGACCATTTTTTTTTTAGGGCTCAGTTGGTACAAGTTTATTGCATAATGTATACCATCGTCACTTATTGCTTGGTAAACTTTATTGCAATAGTTTATTAGGAGTTTGTTGATTATTAAAATGTATAAGGAAATATGAATGAAAATTTTGTATTGTGATTTAATATTTGAGATCTCAGTCATTCCAGTATTTTATAATTATGTCAAACACATCATTTGTTTAGGTTGCATCAATGATAAAAGAATCTGCATCACATTCCTATTTTTATACAGATGAAGTAAGGGGTATTGTTATGTTTTCTATATTTACAGAGAAACTGTTAATGACATGACATTGTATTGTCATTGTGAAGAGTAAAAATAAATTGTACTTCAGTTTCTCTTTCACATTGAAAGTTAGTAATTGATAAAGCTCATGTAGAACACAGTGGTACATTACATTGTTTTCCAGAAGCCTTTGAACAATGTGTTACCATTAAATATTGTAGAAAATGTTCTTTTCTACATGTGTATTGACAAATCACAAATTATTTATGTATATTTTACAACCAAAATAGTTTAAAAGCATTTTTGAAAAAGTCAACTTGTTGCTTTTATACTTATTTATTTAAGTAGAATGTTTTTTTTAAGGGTTGTTGATTACTGGATCAGATTTGCCAATCTTTTTCTTGTTACATATTATATCAATCAAAAATGAAAGTATTATATTTATTTGATGTTTTGTACAATGGATTAATTGTAACCTCCAGTCACTTTTCATTTGTTTTATCCATTTCTTCTAAGTCATATTCATTTGATATGAACAATGTTATTATATTATCAAAAATATTTATACAGTAGTCTCACAGATTACATTTCCAAATATATAGAGGATATTTTCTTTTCCTACGTTAATACCTGATATATTTCATTGTGTGGTACAAAAAACATATTTTAATGTGTGGCAAAGCCACGAGTTAAAATATATATTTTTTGGTACCAAAAGATGAAATATATCCGGTATTAACGCAGGAAAAGAAAATTTTCTTTTTATTATATACCAAAGTTTCTCCAGAATCGAAGCTTAGAAGATTAAACTCACTATTCAGCACCACACTCCACCTCCACCCACCCCTTTTTTCATAAATTCACCTCACTTTCATAGGCTGGTCATATAAATATCAGTGACTTAAGATAGATAGCAGTATGACTGGGTTGACCTAATCTATCACAGTAAATTATATTTTTTACATTTTGTAAACTATTTGATCATATTTGACCACAAAGCAAGTCCGATTCATCAATGCATCAAAGCAGGTTTATCATTGTTGTCAAGGAAGTAAGGGGAATAACTTCATAGAGACGTGAATGGCATCGACTCAAATTTCGTCAGCAAAAATTAATTTCCATGTCTGAAATGTAATGCAGTTTCTATTTATTTGTTCTAGCTCACAAAGTGCTCATTTTTGTTGCTGCAGGTATAGCTTCTGTAGGCACACACAATCCAGTGTCGCATGGCATGATGGGAAATCTTATATTTTCACATGTGAAAAAAGAAGGATATATTTTTCACATGTGAAAATATAGGAATGAAAAATATGAAAATTATTTCGCCATTAAGTTTCTATATTTCACACTAAAGTATACAATAAAAGCTGTTTTTTCTTTAAGGATCAGAAAAGTTGCTGAAAGGTCAGAAATTTGAAATAAATGAATTTATAAAGACTATAAACCAGAGCGTAAGTATTTCTTTCGGGTGGGGGTATAATATATTCTTGAGTGCTTTAAGTATAGGCAAAACATAGGTATCACTCATTGTGGCAGGATCAGGAATGGGTAGGATTTTGGTTAAAGTTTTTCTGTATGGTCATAAGTTCCAAAGCCTGGGAGGGATAGCTGTCATACTTGGACTGGAGAATCAAGAATGTCCACCCTTTCTCTGACCCTCAGTCTAGGTCAGGGTCATTTGAAAATCTTGATTAATATTTTCAGTACAATTTTTTTTCTGTATGGTGATAAATCCTAAACCCTTGGGCTTGTGGGGGGGGGGGATAGCTATCACACTTAGATTTTACAATGATGCCCTTAAATATCCATAATATCCGTGAATCTCTACACTCCTCTAGCTATCACACTTGGACTGTACAGTGATTAAGATATGCCCTCAAATATCCATAATATCTCTGGTCAGCGATTCCTGCTTGTCCATATAACCATATAGGTTTGGGGTGAGGGGACCTGAGGGATATAAAATAAATCACTAAGTTGTGTTTGATAATTGCTGTTTATGCACACACTAATTTCCTTTCCCATCTCTCCATATTTACTACACTGCAGTCTAGCTACATGGTTTGCAGACAACTTTCTCATGACTCCTCTTAGTTTCTCTCACTTGACCTCTTCCATCTCTCTTTATTCTCTCTCTCTCTATCTATATATATATATACTATTACAAAATATACCATAAGACATACCAACACCTACTTCCCTTGCATACAGAATATGATTGGCTAACCATTACCATCTGAAGGGTAGGCCCTATACCAACCCAGTAACTAAATGCTGACCCAGCATTTTAGAAGAGTATGATCCTATTTCCAAGATTGTCACTGATGTCCTGACTCCCACAGTCTTTCTTTTCAACTGTCCATGATGTTTGATATGTTTTCCAATTTCATCTTCCACACTTCTTGCTGATATGAAACCTGATAATGGTAACTGTTGATTCTGTTATTTCAATTCATCCTGCCCTATCAAACCTTACACTATATCTTTTTACTTTTTCTAACCCTAAAATCCCTTTGGTCCTAATATCCATGCATCTCTACACTCCTGATTTTCCGGCATAGTCAGTGTCATTTTACAGTGAAAACTTACCTGTATCAGGCAGGGGAGCAGGACAAATATAAAATTCCTTTCAATTCCTCTTTAGTGTTTAGTTATTAATTGTATGGGATACATTTTTTTTTTGTACTTAGTTAAATTTCCACAACTTGTACATGTATTGAAAATTCAATTAACTGATAATTTAAAATTTATTGATATTACTGAAATGTATTATCAAGTCATTTATTGGTGGATATATTCATACGTTTGTTTAACAAAGCAAAATAAAATATAATATGCATGTTAGTATTGTTTTTTATGGCATGAACTTCTTTAATTGTCCCATACTCTTCAGTGTGGGTTACCTCCCATTGGAAGGATAATACCTCTGCCACAATGCTATAAACTTGGTGGTAAAATGCCACCTGCAGAAATCATCATGCTTTGATAACTGCATTACACTCAATTTATATTGCATGTTATGTGATCTTTTCTCTACAATGGCTTTAGTGTAGAATGTGAAGATTTTACCTAATACGTAGGAGGAAAAAGTGAGCAATTCTTATTTGCAGAGATGGGGCCCAGGGCTGATGACATTAAAAGTAGCATGCGGCAGACGTCACAATATACCAATATCATCACATTGAAGCACATCTGAGCCACCATATATAGTCTGGTTTGTCATTTTTGATTTGATTTAAATCTTTGCTTAGAGAAGGAAGGTAGGATCCAGACAATGTGCTTATGTATTAATGTACAGAGATGATAGACTGAAGTTTAGATGACTCAGGGGTCAAAACAGCCTCATGGCAGTGATATATTCTGAAAGAGTATGAGCTGCAAGGAGAGTGTAATTGTACCCCAACTTTTCTTTGAATAGTATACACATTTACATCTTTCCCATTTTGTTTCTGTTCTATAACTTTAAAGCGGTTTGTGATTAAGGATTGAAACTTAGTTTACTTATCATCATTAGAAGTTGTGTCATGTACCACATTGGGATCCAAATGTAGAACAGTTTGAGATTAATGGATGAAACTTTGTATACTCATACATCATCCCTAGAAGGTGTGTCATCTGCCACAATAGGGTTCCTATCTTCAGCGCCATGGTCACGGCTTGATATTTTAATTTTTCACCACACTTTCCTTTCAGCTCTGTAACTTTAGAGCCATTTGTGAGTAGGGTATATAACTTTGTATACTTGCAAGCCATCATTAGAAGGTATGTCAAGTACCTTATTGGTACTTTATCTTGAAAGTCAAAGTTATAGCTAGGTATTTTCAGTTTTGCATCTTACTTTCCCTTATTTATATATATATATATATATATATATATATATATATATATATATATATATATATATATATATATATATATATATATATATATATATATATAATCTTTAGTAGATGTGTTGGAAACCACTTTTGGGTTCCTGTCTTCAAGGTCAAGGCCACAAGACTATTTCAGTCACATTGGTCCTGATGCTTTCTAGCTTAAGAGCTGTGCAAGATAAATGGATGAAGCTTGGTATACTTGTATATTGCTACATGAAGATGTGTTGCGTGGCATGTTTGGGGTCTTATCCTTAAGGTCAAGGTCATGGATCAATTTTTTTACCCCGTGTTTTGCACTTTTTGCTCTAATTGTCTTTGAGGAATGTCAATAGGGCAATGAAACTTGGTTGCTTTCCATGTCTGTAACTTTACAGTTTTGTCTTAAAGGTCATAGATTTCATTGTTGTGAACTTTTCTGACCTCACCATGGTAGGCGGGGGCCACAAAGTCACAGAATTTGTTTTACACTATTATAGGAAAATATTAATTAACTTAAGTTACAAATTTCATATTGTATAGAATTGAGAAAATTGCTTTACACTCATCTGCCTCCATACAATAATCCACCTTTGAACAAATTGTTACCAGCATCTTGGAATTGAACAAAGAGATCAACAAATTTTGTTTAACATGAGTGTAACCTTGATTTCAAATTAGCTGCTGTGGTGGCCATATTGGATGTAAAATTGGCACCATTTTCATTTATGACCAACTAGACATCATTAGAAGTCTTTTTGTGAAAACCTCCTGTGAATATGACCATCCATAAAGGAGGAGTAGTGCTAAGATTTTCAAGATGGCCACCATGGTGGCCATACTGGATGTCAGATCGGCATCATTTTCATATAGGCCCAAATAGACATCATTGGAAGTCTTCTGGTGAAAAAACCCATAAGAATTAACATTTAGAATGAGCAGCAATAATAATATTTTCAAGATTGCTGCTGCCATGGTGGCCAAATTGGAAGTAAGATCAGTACCATTTTCACTTAGAAGCAAGTAGATGTCGTAAGTCTTGTGAAAACCCCATATTGATATGACTTCTGTTTATGAGTAGTGATAGCAATATTTTCAACATGGCCACTGTGGTGGCCATATTGGAGGACATAATGACACCATTTTGATTTGGTACCAACTAGACATCATGAGAAGTCTTCCAGTGAAAACCCCATGTTGATATGACTTTCCGTTCAGGGGGAGTAACGATAACAAGATTTTCAAGATGATTGCTACACTGACCATATTAGATGTCAGATCAGCACTATTTTCATTTAGTACCAAGTAGACATATAAAATCTTTTAGTGACAACCTCATATTGATATCACTTTTTGTTCAAGGGAAGTAGCAAAAGCAAGATTTTCAAGAAAGACACTGGAGGTCATACTGGATGTCCTAGTGGCACCATTTTTATTAAAACCAACTAGACATCATAAGAAGTCTTCAACTGAAAACGTCATTTACCTATGACCATCTGTTCAAGGAATATCTTCACCATCCATTCAGGAGGATTAGCAATAACGAGATTTTCAAGCTGGCTGCTGTGGTGGCCATATTGGATATGTGAGCAGCACCTTTTTTTTTTTCGTTTAGGATCAACTAGACATAATAAGTCTTCTTGTGAAAACCCCATTTTAATATGCCCATTAATTTAGGAGGGTTAGCAATAACAAGATATTCAAGATGGTCACTGTGCTAGCCATATTTGATGTCTGAGTGGCACCATTTTCACATACGACTAACTAGATATCAAAATAAGTTGTCTGGTGAAACCTCCATGTTGATGTGACTTTCTGTTCAGGAGCAGTAGCAATAACGATTTTCAAGATGGCTGCCATATCAGCCATATTGGACATCAAATCAGCACCATTTTCATTTAAGACCAACTAGACATCATAAGAAGTCTTTTACTGATAATCCCATAATGATATGAAAGTCCATTCAGGAAGAGTAGCAATAACAAGATGGTGGCCATGTTAGATGTCTGAGCAGCATGTAGGACCAAATAGACCATGGGATGAATGTGTGTGTAAAGTTTCATGGCAATTCTCGAAGTTTAGGAGGAGCAGAGATAAACAAACTTGTGCTAGTGAATGGGCAGATCGATAGATGATGGACAACAGGCCGTTCCATAAGCTTTTCTGGTTTATGACCAGTAGAGCTATAATTGATGAATTTATCATTTTTATCCCTTTTCTGGAGTGCATTTTAATTATATTTCATGATGCCTTGAAGATGAAATAAAATATTGGTCAATTTTGTCATTTCCATTGTTTATCTCCAATTTTTAAACACTGTCGTCTGTATAGCCATAAAACTTGATGTGTGCATGCATTCAGAGGTGTACTACCATACTTAACCAATTGTAGCCTTACTCTGACCTACTTATTGTATACCAGTAGCAAGTTTTTGTGTTTTGCTCCATTTTACAAAGATTGTTGCCTGTACAATCACTAAAGTTGATGTATGCATGCATCATAAGATCTATTCTATCACACCAAATGTAGGTCACTGTGACAATCTTGTTCTACTCCAGTGGCAATCTTTTCTGTTATAATTGTGGGCCATCACCCACATATAACACTGAATATATGAAATTTGATTGAGATTATAATAATGTCATACATGTAATGCTCCTACTCCCTACTCCCCATATCACACAAATAACAACAGCTTGAACTGATAGCAATTAACCCTCATCTGTCTTAATACATTCACCAAAATTCATGTCATTACATAAGCTGGAGCAGGGGAGTAGGGGGATATTTCTAAAGGACTCTTGTTGAATTAAATAAGCATTTTGTGTTATAAAACTTGAAAAATACCAATCTTTTGTTTACTGCATGAAATGGCTTACAACAGACAGATGGTATTCAATCATTTTATCTAAAAGGAACAACTGTTTATGTTGCCTCAGTAAGGCAGATTGATTTGAGCTCTCACTGCTAATATTGTACACTTTCAGGACTCCAGTTTCTGATTCAGAGTTTGTTCTTGATATAGGCAAGATCACCTTATATTGGGGTACATTATACACAGTTCCATGCTCCCTCACTATAATACTGTTCTGGGAAGCCGTGAAAGTATACCATAATACAGGTGAGATTGCCTTATACTGAGGTACATTATAAACAGTACAGTACTCCCTCACTATAATGCAATTCTGGGGAACCATGAAATTGTATTGTGCTATAGCCAAGATCACCTTATATTGGGGTACATTATATGGAAAAAATATAATTCAACCAATATAATGGGATGCAAGACCATACCCATGTTATATCAGGAACTGTGTTATACTGAGGTGCTTTATAATGGGATGCAAGACTTTACCCATGTTATATCAGGAACTGTGTTATACTGAGGTGCTTTATAATGGGATCCAAGACTATACCCATGTTATATCAGGAACTGTGTTATACTGAGGTGCTTTATAATGGGATCCAAGACTATACCCATGTTATATCAGGAACTGTGTTATACTGAGGTGCTTTATAATGGAATCCAAGACTTTACCCATGTTATATCAGGAACTGTGTTATACTGATGTGCTTTATAATGGGATGCAAGACTACCCATGTTATATCAGGAACTGTGTTATACTGATGTGCTTTATAATGGGATGCAAGACTATACCCATGTTATATCAGGAACTGTGTTATACTGAGGTGCTTTATAATGGGATGCAAGACTTTACCCATGTTATATCAGGAACTATGTTATACTGAGGTACTTTATAATGGGATGCAAGACTATACCCATGTTATATCAGGTACTATGTTATACTGAGGTGCTTTATAATGGGATGCAAGACTATACCCATGTTATATCAGGAACTGTGTTATACTGAGGTGCTTTATAATGGGATCCAAGACTTTACCCATGTTATATCAGGAACTGTGTTATACTGAGGTGCTTTATAATGGGATCCAAGACTTTACCCATGTTATTTCAGGAACTGTGTTATACTGAGGTGCTTTATAATGGGATCCAAGACTTTACCCATGTTATATCAGGAACTGTGTTATACTGAGGTGCTTTATAATGGGATTCAAGACTATACCCATGTTATATCAGGTACTATGTTATACTGAGGTGCTTTATAATGGGATGCAAGACTATACCCATGTTATATCAGGAACTGTGTTATACTGATATGCTTTATATTGGGATGCAAGACTATACCCATGTTATATCAGGAACTGTGTTATACTGATATGCTTTATATTGGATGCAAGACTATATCCATGTTATATAAGGAATTGTGTTATACTGAGGTGCTTTATAGTGAGCGACCACTGTATAATGTGTATCCAGCTCTTAACAGTGTAGACTGAAATTTGCTTATGAATAATTTGTCAGAAGACTACATTCTATGCTGTATACTTACATCAGTCAAAGATAGATTATGCAAAGGTAGGTGTGGCCTGAAGAAAAAAAAAACAAAAAACAAAAACATGAGCTTGAGATTTGAGTTGACGAATCACACAAGACTTTACTTTTGAAACATTAGTTTTTACTGGTTGAAAGTAAAAAATCAAGCTGACAGTTTTATGATCTTCAGGCCAGAATCTTGATTGTTTTCAGTTGGATGTGCATTGTACTCAATAGAATACAGTACAGAAATGAACAAAATTGGTAACATTTCAACAAGAAACTGGAAATGAGAGGGCAGGATTGAGTACTATAAGATTATGAATATCAGAATTAATCGTAATTAATAACAGAGTTGAGCACCTTCCCCCAGATATGTGGTCATCTTAAATGTAATGACTACTCTATATATTCAAATATAGGTTGAGTCCAACTGCAAACAATATAGACCCTGATATGACACATAATGCACTGGCAGATCAGGGTATATGTTCTGTGTTCTACTGATTACTACTAACAAACTGCACAGACCCAGATCTGCCGGTGCAGTGTGTGATGGCAGATCTGGATCTATGTAATTTGCAGTTGTACCTGACATATGATTGAATATATATTATATGTTAGGTTTAAAAGAAAAATAAACACTTATGGCATTTCCATCCATGCCACTTGCATCAATCATGCAATAACCCCCAACCCCCCCCCCAAAAAAAACAAACAGCCATGATAAGTGCAAAGGTTTAACACAAGACTTTTTTGTAGAATCAGAAATAACAATTTATGTAGTAGAATCTATATTTGCCACTTTATCAGGAATAAAGATGCTCGGAGTGCTTATCAAGCATATAAAATGCATTTCAAATAGGTTTATTCCTTTAAAAGGAGGGAAATGTGGAAAGTGACAATGCAGAACCTCTGGTAATTATGGGTCTGGATATAAAATTGATAGTTCAAATCGGACAAAATTTTGTTTCAAACCTTGAAGTGAAACAAACTCTGATACATGAACAAATTATTCTTGAATGATTTTTAAAATAAAAAGTGCCACACATTATAAAACGTAGTTTTGTTGGGGGGTTTATTTAATTTTTTTTTTTTTTTTTGGGGGGGGGGGATAAAACTAACTTTAATAATGTAATACTTACCTATCACAATTGCATTGTTTACCTTTCCGGGACACAAAATCCCACATCCAAGCTACATGATTGTACATGATTCCTTCCTCCTATTATTACTATTGAAGGTTATAGAAATGAGAAAAGAACCTGGTCCCAGTCTAGTCTGATGCATGTTTACTATCCACAACGAAAAAATGCCTTCACCTTGGTGCACCAAAGATTGAAGGTAAAATGAGAAGGTAGTATAAGACCTCCAAAAGGCAATGCTCATTACATCATCCAAGGATGAATGATTCAAATAGGCACAAGAAGTAGCAATAGCTCTAACTTTATGGACTTTAATCCTCATAAAAGAAAGGTCCCTCTCAGTGAGGAACTGATAAGCTCTCTTAATAATTGTGAAAATCCACCTTGAAATAGTGGATGCCAAAATATCAGAGAAACCCTTTATAGGTATGAAGAGATGCTTCCAACCTTTCCTTCTCCCATTAGAGGAAGCCAAATAAAACCTTAAGGCCCTAACTAATATGCAAAGAAGTCTATCTTGGTCATCCCTAGCACAGATAAGACTGATATGGGGATCTTGATAGTAAGTGGAGCTACTGAAGGTAACTGATTCTTGGCAAAGAAGTGAAACCGAGTCATAATTACCACTGAACCATAAACAACCATCTTCTGATGATGAGGCATGAAGCTTGCTCCTCCTCCTTGCTGAGGCTAAAGCAAGTGAGAAAATCATCTGAAGAGTTTCAAAGGAAGCTTTACTTCATGGCTGATAAGGATTTTGACAATGCCCAAAGAACACAATAGATTCCATATAGGCATTAATGAGCAAGAAACTGGTCTCTAAAGCTCAAAATACCAGATGAGATCAGAAAGATGAGGATATAAGCCAATGGCGGAACCTCTTGAGAATTTGAGTGTGTTTGAAAGGGCTGCCCTATAACCCCTAATAGTGGACACTGAACATTCTCACTCCTCAAAAAGAGAGAGAAGAAAGTTGGCCACTGCGCTAAAAGAGAGACAGCTAGCATCAATCACTAAAGATTCTCCACTTTGCATTGTAAACTCTGGAAGTGGACTGCCTCCTAGCCAGGTCGATGCAATTCACAACCTTGCTTGTAAACTGGTCCTGGTGGATTGATCACTTGATACAAGCCAAGTGTAAAGGTGGAGAATCTGTGGACTGCTGTAAAGCAGAGACAACCTGTGCTGCAACAGCATGTCCCTCCTTTGTTGTAATCTTCTGGGCTCATCTGCCAACAGGTAGAGGAGAAAGCTGAACCACGACTGTAGGTGCCACAAGGAGCTACCATAATGAGCTAAGCAGTGGAGATCATGACTTAGTGGAGCACCTGCAGAAACAGTTGGGAAGGTATTAGCGAACAGACATCCACACTTTAGACTGAAGGCGTCCACTTCCCAGGCCTTCTGATCTGGGACTGGGGAGACGTAAAAGGGGAGCTTGTTGTTCAGTCTTGTCGCAAACAAGTCCACCAGGGCTCTCCCTCGCAGTTGGAAAAGTGGCTCTGCTACCTCATGGTGCCATTCTATAAGGACCACACGGCCCCTTTTGGACACACTGTCCACCCAGATATTCCTCTTGCCAGGAAAATGGCGGACTGGGGCGTGATCTCCTCGGAGGCTGCCTAATGGAGGAGGTTTCAGACTTCCATGCAAAGAGATGGGGCATGGGTACCTCCTTGCCTCTTGAGGTAAGCTACTACTGACGGGTTGTCTGACAAGAAGAACACGCAGTGATCCCTTATAATGCTCACACCCCCCTTTAAGCCTAGAAACATTGCCTGCACTTCCAAGTTGTTTATATGAAGGGGTGCTTCTTCCTGGTACCAAGATCACTGAAAAACTGTGCCCTCAGTAGTATACGGGCGGTATCGAGGTACTGGGAGCACTCTGGGTACCAACGGGAAATTAACATTGCTGGGCCTAGAGAGGCCCCCTACGTAGGGTTCTACAGAGATTTGTAGTGGGGGCACTTTGGGTACCAACGGGAATTTGAACAGGCGTGGGGTACTTGAGGTACCAACAGGAAAAAAGGGAACAGGTGTGGGGGCACTTGGGGTACTAACGGGAATGGAACAGGGAGGGGAAAACTCACACACACACTCAGTGGAAAGGCAATCATGAAAAAAATAATCTTTTCTAGAAAAGTGGATGGTCATGAAAAGGGCTGTTGGAGTGGTGTCAATCAAGTTAGCACAGTGAACATCTCATGGAGGGTCTTTTTCTTCTTAGACTTCTACGTACTTCAGGCCCGTAGAGAAGGACACGCTTCAAGCATCCTTGTCTTTCGACATAAATTCTTCGTTTCCATATGGCTGTCTCAGTCATCTTCGTGATAGCCCATGAGGCTTTAACATACATTGGATAGTCCGGGTTGAAGAGCATCCCCGAGACGAGGTTCGATGATTCCACCGAGGTATACATCTTGAGAACCGGTGAAGCTCTATGACACAAGCGGTGGTATATATAGCCTAAGAGTGGATTGAAACGGATCGAAATGAACTACCAATCCAATGGCGTGTTACAACTGGGTAGGTTTTTCTTCCAATCGGAAGAGAGTGGGGGTGTGACGTCATCTTGTGTATAAAGGCATCACAGCGTTCGTATGGTTTTAACTTGAGCGGCATAATGGAGACTACTACGAAGAGCATGTATTGGGATGAGCCTGCGACGAATGCCGTGCTGAACTTTCAACCGGAAGAGTTTAATTTAGATTTTCTGTCTCAAGAATTTTTACCTGAAACCATGACTGCTGTACCACCCTCTTTGCCTGTCATGGACGATTTTAAAAAGAGGCAACAAGAAGAATTAGAATTTTTTTTACAACGTCAGAGAGAACCCGAAGAAGTTTTTTTTTCAACAAGAAGAGGAAAGAAGAAAACAAGAAGAAGAAATAAGAACGTTAGAAGAGGAGAAGTGTGAAGAACAGAAGGAAGAGAGTGAGGAAAACAAAACGGTGAGTGTGTTACAAGACATTTTAGCGGAGTTAAAGCATCTGAGAAACATGTATCAGATTTCTTTGACACAACCTAAGAGAAAGAGACCTTCACGGGCGAAACATTCTAAACCCATCACAACTACTACTGAGATGCTACCACCACATCCACCACCACCACCACCACCACCATTCACTACTACTACTACTACCACCAAAGCAGCAGCAGGAGGAGGAATAGGAGTTGGTCGTGGAAAGGGATTGAGACAGTTGAAGCTGATCATGTCCAGTCCATAAGTTTGTTTAAGAAACAAACACCCCAACGGTCCTTTTCAGGGCCACCCCATTTATCTAGAAAAGATTATCATTCAATTTGCCAAAATCAAGTAAAACTTTAAATCCCATTCCTTGGTTTGTGTAAGAGTGATTGCATGCGTGCGTGCGTCCATACTCTAAAAACAAAAAAAAAAAAAAAAAAAAAAAAAAAAAAAACCCACAAAGACACTTATTTTTTTTCCATTCTGGTCTATTCTCTTTTTAAAAAATCACAATGAACATAACACCACACTCAAAGTTCATTGTTCACTGTCTGTCTCTCTTGTTCTTGAATTTCTTTACAGGGATCAAGGGTTCTTTTTCTTTTTCTTCACTGTCTTCCAGTCGTCTAGCTTTCTTGCTTATCTTGACGACGGGGATGAGTTCATCTTCTTCTTCTGGGGTTGAAGAGCCTTCGGCTTCCTCCTTCTCTTTGAGGTTCTCTTGTTTCTTAGGACACTCTGAAGACCAATGTCCTTTTTCTTGACAATGATAACATGTATCTTTCCCTTTGTCTCTTTTTCTTTTCCTTGGTGTTGTGGACATTCTGGAGCCCAATGTCCTTTCTCTTAGCAGATATAGCAAGTATCTTGACTTTTATCTCAAGAAGAGGAGTAGTCCTTAGTCTTACTGGTATACTTTCGAAGGACTGTCTGCAAATCTCTGACCAGAAAGGCAATCTGTCTTCTTGACTCTTCCATCTTCACAGTTTGAAAGTGGAATAACAAATTGTGATTCTGAGGGTAGGAAGGTCTCTTTCTATATATAGGGAAAGAGCCTGTGTGAAACTGAATCAGATTCAAGTTAGACATCAAGATGAAAAGATCACTCCCAATCCATGAGAAAACAGAAGAAGAAACGAAGAGACGGCGACGAAGACTTTTCGTGCCGCCTGAAACACCGCTCGATGAACTGCTAGCTCAAGTCCATGCTAGCGATTTCGAAGAGGAGATGAGTGAACCTGAAACCAAACCTTCTACCAAACCCAAAGACTCCACCAGCCCTCACCAAGAAAGGCCTACCGTGGCTCCCAAAAATTACTATCGCATTCGAGAGACGCAAAAAATAACCTCTAGAAAATTTCGAACTACGGCTTACACTCACACCGTTCACTTTAAAGACTTCAAGTCTGAAGTGCCTCCCGAGAAAGCTGTCGGGTTCATTACCGATTGTGGGGGTCTGTGTTACAGAACTTGAAACGACAATGCGGAGCCAAAGAGGACGATCGATTGAGACTGTCCATCCATCACGACAGTTTGAACCTTTGCCAGTCCCTCATGTTACGAACAACATCACAGGACACAAGGTCACCAGCAGAAAAGCGCTTGCGACTTATTGAAATTGTGTTCCACGTGTGGACAGCTGATTCGAACCAATGACCCCAAGAATCACGTTTGTGCTGGAGAGAAAAGATGCCGCATTTGCAAGCAGATGGTGGACTTTGATCATCAATGTTTCATTCAAAAGTATGACAATACATTGAAGAAAGAATTAAAGAATGATCAGAACAAGAACCAAGTGGATTTCCTCTTTTTTGACTTTGAATGCATGCAAGAAACAGGCATTCACATCCCCAATATCTGCGTCGCTCATCGGGCTTGTGAGAAGTGCATCCAAGAACCTGTCCACGTTCACTGTCCTCATTGTAGCAGGATTCCAGGAGGACGTGAAAAAATCTTTAGTGGTCCCAACACTTTGTCCGAGTTTGCTGAATGGATTTTAGACCCTACCGACGACACTTGGAGCGAAGAGGACATTCAACGTTACGGGACCTGTCATCGCTTTGCAACCGTTATGGCTCACAATTTCTCGGGATACGATGGACAGTTTTTGTTAAAATATTATTCACAACAAGGTACCGAATGCTCCATGGTCACCATGAACGGAGCCAAACTCATCTACATGAAAGTGGGACAAGTGCAATTCAAAGATTCCATGAGTTATTTGACCATGCCTTTGAGTCGAATGCCTAAAAAATTTGGTATGACAGAAATGGCCAAAGGATATTTTCCTCACTTCTTCAATACGAAGCCAATCAACACGCTATACTACCGCATTTGCCTGACGTTGACCATTACGACCCTGACGGAATGCACACCGAACACCGAGAAGCCTTTCACGCTTGGTACCATGCTCACAAGTCAGAACCGTTTGACTTTCAAGATGAAATGCTCAAGTATTGTCGATCCGATTTGGACATTTTACGACGTTGCTGCGGAAAGTTTCGACAAATATTTCTAGATCACGGAGAAGTCGATCCTTTGAAGGAAGCATGCACCCTACCCAAAGCCTGTACCTTAGTGTACACCAAAAACTTCATGCCCGAGAACAAACTAGCCATCATAGACTCAAACATGTCTCTCTTTGCCAGTCATCAATACTTTGCGTTGGCTCCATTCCTTAAGCCAAAAGGAAGACAAATGGATACAACATGTCTGAAAAGGAGGAGGAGAAAAGAAAATAGGCAGTCTGTCAGTGGATGGTTGGAACTTAGAAAACCTTCAGAGGGTGTACGAATTTCAGGGCTGTTTGTTTCACGGATGCCCTACTTGTTTTCCTCAACGAGACATGAAAACTCCTCTCACGGGAGTCACCATGGAAGACTTGTACGAACGCACTTACCAACGCCGGCTAAAGTTAAAAAGTCAAGGATACCAAGTGGTAGAAATGTGGGAGCACGAGCACGAGTACGATCGACGTTTCAAAACCGATCCTGAATTTAGGAGCATAGCCGAAAGTTACGACGTGGTCGACATCGAACCTTTGGATCCACGCCACAGTTTGTTTGGAGGACGAATCAATGACACGCGTTTGCTGTACGACGTAGACGAATCAAGAGCAGAAGAAATCAAATACATCGACGTGTGTTCGTTATATCCTTGGTGTGCAAATACAAACGATTTCCTACCGGGCACCCTGAAATCTTGACAGAACACATCGACGTGAAACACATTCGTCAATACGAAGGATTGATCAAATGCAAAGTCTTACCCCCGACCCACTTGTACCATCCTATCTTACCTCATCATTGCCAAAGAAAGCTGATGTTTCCTTTATGTCGTACGTGTGCCGAAACATGTAACCAAGATCACCCCTGTCACCACACGGAGGGAGAACACGCTTTGACAGGAACGTGGGTCAGGGCCGAATTGTTCCGGGCTCTGGATCGTGGATACCGCTTGTAGAAAGTGTACAAGATCTGGCACTTTCCTACCACAGCACAATACCAAAAGGACGACGCTTCCCATCCAGGCATTTTCTCGGGGTACGTCAACCAATTTCTTAAACTCAAACAAGAAGCCAGCGGCTATCCCTCGTGGTGTCAGACTCCCGAAGACCAAGTCCAATTCAAAGAACAGTACCGGGCCGTCGAAAAGAATGAAGGAAGAATATTGTTTGCCAAAGTCATGCTCAAGACGGAATACTTGACAGATCCCAGTACCTACTTTAAACTGGTGGACGACAAAAGTAAACTTGTCAAACACGTATAAATCGTCCGTGAAGATTTGATCTTAGTCAATTTCGAAGAAGAATGCAAGTTTGTACGCCCTGACCACTTTAGCAACATGGTCATTGCAGCCTACGTGACAGCCCATGCTCGCTTGAAATTGTACGACGAAGCTTTAGAAGTGTTGGGAGATCGTGTCCTGTACTTTGACATCGACAGTTGTATGTACATCCATCGCCCTGGTGCCCCACACCCTACCATCCAAGGTGATCGCTTAGGATCCTATACGGACGAGCACCCTCAAGAAACGATCCTGAGTTTTGCGGGCGGCGGTGCTAAAAATTACGGCTACCGATACTGAGACCGAAAAGGCCAACTTCAAACCAAATGCAAAGTCAAAGAATTAACCCTGAACTATCGAACCAGCCAAGTGGTGAACTTTGAGGTTTTGAAAAATGCTTTGCTGTCTGGACAAGCGGAAGACTTTCGAGTGAAAACGTTAGAACCTCACAAGATCGTACGGTTACCCAATCACCAAATCGTCACTCGACCTGTAGGAAAAGTTTACCAAATTGTATACCAGAAACGAGTGAGACTTCCAGACCACACCACTTTACCGTACGGACACGCCGATCTGCAGTATAAAAAAGGAGCCAGTTCCAAGCCTAACCATTCATTCTGACTTCCAACATTGACCAAGCAAGAAGAAGAAGATGAATACTATTGCCACCCACCCACCGAGTGAGGGATCTACTGTGAACTCCAAGGGCAATCACGACCTGGAGTGTGATGCGGTGCCTTGCGACGAGACGGATGCCGTGCGCTTTGACATCAGCGATGCAGCACGACCTTACCGTCCCACTAGCGATGCAGGACGCCCTTTCTTCTTTATTGGGGATGCTAAACGTGTCCCTATCTGTGAATGTCACCCCTACATGGGTAAAGAATTGACGCTGTCTGTGGCTTTGGCTGTCTATTCCAAGTTTGAAAAGTGATATCAGACGTTCAAAGATAAGTGGCCTTAATATCTGCAAGGACCTACTTCCAAAGATTTAGCCAGAGCCAGATTTATCTATTTGGGAGAAGGCGATAATGTTCAGTGTTTCAGTTGCGGTGTGAGACTTCACGAATGGGAGTATAAAGACTCAGCTTACTTGGAACATGCCAGATGGTCTCCGCGCTGTCAGTACCTACCTTTGGTTGGTGATGAGTATGGGTACGATGAGCCGGATAAGCAGTAACCCATGTCGAAAAACTTTAGAAGAACACATTCGTGGTTTACCTTTGGAGCTGCGAGAACGCATTTACCAAGAATTGGTTCAGATACAAGTGCAACGCAAAGAACAATTACATCCTTTACGACACAGACAATTTACCCATTGGTATCTGAATGCTATAAGAATACTGATTAGTGCTAAGTTGTTCAAATGGTCAGAAATTGATTGAATAGGAAATAGGAAATTGGGCTTGTAAGAGTTTGGATGTCACGACTTCTACCTACAATGTGGGAGTGATACATAGAATTCGATGGAACGAAGTGGAGGAAAAAAAAGTGACCAACTTACAGGAATACCAAAAACTTTTACAAGACGGGTCACCTCAAGACGAAACGCCTTTACGTCGTCTGAGGTGTAGTAAGGTCATCACTGAACATCTTGAATATCCTTTACACACCGATTCCATTTGGCTAACGTGTGAACATTTTGTCACAAAGAAGCCTAGTTTAGAAGAGCACATTCGTGGTTTGCCTTTGAAGCAGCGAGAACGCATTTACAGAGAGTTTGTCCAGATACAAGTGAAACGCAAACTCAGATTCATTCCTCGATTTTAAAACTATCGCGACTTCCACCGTATAAGAAGCCTGATTCTGGGGAGAAACTATCACAGCTGTTGTGAAGTAAACAAAAGAGAGTCACTTCTTTCCACGTCGGATACTTTACAAGAACACATTCGTGGTTTGCCTTTGGAGCTGCGAGAACGTATTTACAGAGAGTTTGTCAAGATACAAGTGAAACGCAAACTCAAAGTCATTTCTCGATTTTTAAACCATTGCTACTTCCAAAGTACAAGAAGACTGATTCTGAGAAGAAACTATCACAGACGCCTTGGAGTAGACTTTCACAAAAGATACCAACCTTGGGAACCTGGATATAAAAGCCAACCATGCCAGGACCGTGGTCTTCACTTGTGAAACGTATTCCGTGGAAGGAAGTCAACGATCGTGTTCAGACCTTAGAGAATTATAGACACCTGATACAGGAACTGTTTCCATTGAATTTTGGACGCTATGGTGTGTGTGTGTTAGTGACTACTTTTCTTAGATTTCGTTTTCAAGGACATTCGTTGTGGACTATTTGGGAGGAACAGTGTTGGTGCTGGATTATTTTGATGAACCATCCAAAACATGACCATTCACGCTTTATCGGCACACGAAAGACAAATTGTACTCAAAGTGTTGAGACTTGTAATGAACACGAGTTGTGTACCTCCGTGTCAAACTTTATCTACCCTTCATACGCTTCAAGAAGTGTGCATTGCTAGTTGGTTACACCAACAACTTTACGATTGGAAAGTTGTACGTGACTGGAAAAGTATTGGTTTCAATGCTTGGCTACAAGAAGTGGCACAGTTTGCCAAGGACCTGGCATGTCATTAATGTTCCAAGGCCCGAAGAAGTGAAATGGGAACCCAAGTTCACGATGACACTCGCACCTCAAGAAGAAAAAGACTACACTGTTGTACCGATACAAACACCTGAGGAACACCCCCACCCCCCTTTCCTTCAGAGACATTTCATTCTTCCACCACAGGGATCACAATACCAGTGCCTGTGCACTCCATTCATAGGACACCTATTCATTCAGTGTGTGGTTGTTGTACATTGACTTGTTTATACAGAACTTTGATTCTTTTAGTGGTAGCCTTATTGCTGTACCTGACCATTTTTGCTGTATGCGTTTTTGTACTTCATGACTTGTAAATATGTTTTTTGTTTGTTTGTTTAAAACATTAAACGTGTATGAAACGTATAAAATGTCTTGTGTCTTTCGTATTCTTCTCAAAATTCTACCTACCTCAGTCATGGCTACATCTTCTTCCTCTACCTCTTCTTCTTCTGTGGTCAAAGTGATCGACGAAATGTTAGATCGTCCCAGTTGGGAAGCTTTGTATCTGCGCCATCCTTTTAACAGGTTGATTGCGGGACCCAGTGGTTCAAGCAAAACCGAATTTGTCAAACGTTTGATCAAACACAAATCTCATCTGTTCGATCGTCCTCCTCAACGCATCGTGTGGTGTTACAAAGAGTGGAAATCGTCTTACACTTTACTTCGTGAAAGTCAAGGAGATGCCATTTCGTTTGTGGAAGGCATACCTCGCGAAGACGATGGGATCGTGTCTGACGTGAGTCAAACATATCTGGTCATCTTCGACGACATGTTAGGAGAAGACGAAGAAGAAATTAAACTTTGGTTTACACGAAAAATGTATTCATTAATATTTACCATCTTGATGGTAATTTTTCTTCTAATTTGTTTTTATGTTACCATTCCAAAGAAATAATTATTTTTTATTCCCTCAATATTCATACAGAAAACTTTGCATCGTTATTAAGATTTTGCAAATATCACTACCTAGGATGTATGCATATGCAAATGATGTTAGACAAAAGTGTAAGGATGGTAGACAAGGTAAGATATCCTTGAAAGCTTTCATTTTCTACCCAAAATTCCTATTTTCATGGCTACAGCATATTCTTCAAGGCAAAATCACATCGTCAACTGTGGAACTTAATATTAAATTTTCAGGTACAAACTTTCATTGAAGTTCATATTATTTAAAATATATTTTTTCTGGCCCAAAAGATACCTGACAGGTACAATTATGGATTTTAGCAACCCCTACCCTCTACAGACACAAATTAAAACAAGAGTTCCTCTACTGGTTGAAAAGAATTTCCTGGAATCCAAGATAAGACTATTGCTTCCTTTTGACTGTTGAGTGTTGAAACCATCTTTGATATTCTTCAAGAAGTCGTTTCGTGAAAACCCCATGTTAATATGACCATCCATTCAGGATTGGAGTGTACACTTTTGAAAACTCACCCTTATGTTATTTTTCAAGCCAGAAAAATGCAACTTTAATCATACCAATTTTTCAATGAAATTTCATACCTAAAAATTCTGTGTTAAGCAACACAAATGATTATGTCTCTTTTACCATGTGAAATTAATGGAAGCCACAAAAAATATGAATTTAGGACAGAAAATATAAATTTTCAATATGACTCACCTTATCTATCATCTGACATCATTCGCCCATGTACACTCTCCCAGGCAGTGAAATATTTGTATTTATTTTGCCTATAATTATTTGTATATCCCTAAAAAAAATTAAAATCAACCTGAAAAGTAGAAAAGATTACAGAAAATATTCCCAGAATTTCAAGACATTCATTCCTGTTGTCTTGTAATGTTTTGACAGATTTTTTTTTTTTTTTTTTTACAGAATCCAGTTTTTCAGCTATAACTGATGACATGACATACTCTTCATGTTGTACTGTTTAGCTACTATGTTAACAATACGTTAGGCATCTACAATCTGAGTATAAAAAAACTGCTTCTATAGTACTACTGTTTCGGTAGGAAAATCATTAAGTGGAAATATATAAATCTACCTCTTATTATGGTTTGCAAGTAGTCTTTCAGATTTAAGTTATTATGGTATGTCAAGCAGATAATAAAAACAGTATTTCTCAATCAAAACTTAAATATCTGCATAATGCTTTGCCTCTGTTTATCAAGGAAACCTTGTGACAAATTTGCCATGATTCCAAATGGACTTGAGTCAAGACCTAATTATGAATGATTAAATATTTTGCATAATACTATCAAGTTTGCTCAACTGTTTATGTATTTTGGTGGCACATTCCTGCCACCACTGATCTGAAGTTGAAAATAATCAGTAATTTTCCACCCAGCCATGCTTGACTAGACCATAATTCAGTATCTCACCGTCAGAAAATGGACCAATGCTCATGCTTGTGCAAACAAGTGAAAATTACATAAATTGCAGAACCCCTCTAGGACATACATGTTTCTGTTATAAATAATTAGCATGATTTCCAAGCATCCTTTTGTATTAAGCTACATCTGCATACTTTGGAATGGATAAAGGGATTTTGATCAAATCAGTATCCTTGCTATGTAATTCTTTTTTAGATTCTTATTTATACAGTTTATCTTAATAGTTAAATAAAAAATTCTATACTACCCAGTGCATATTTATATCATCACTTTGAACTAATTTGCAGGAGTTCTCATGCATTACTGCTTTCCAAGTGTACAAATTCTTACCATTCTGCATGATTCACACAATTGTGTGCCCTTGTAGCATCTCTGATTATTGGAGGATGAATGATCAGTAGAGTGAAATTACATGTGTGTCACAGAGAGAGAGTTGAAACCTTCTCCCAATGCTTTATAAATGAGATGGCGCAAGCTATTTCAGAAACTTTTGATGATCTGTACATAGCCTGCTTGAACAATCAATTTCCAAGATATTGTAAAGACTCTGTAATTATATCAGCTAAATGTTTCATTTCTAAGTCTTCCAAGACTGACAGCTGAAGTCAAAGGGAGCCTCAATGCTGTATACATCCTGAAGAAGTCTGGGTATTTCTTGACATATGAGGGGTATTTGAAAAGTTCTGAATATTTTGTTATAACTTTTTTGTTTCTCTGAACGTATAAAATTTTTTAACCCTGTTCAATAGACAAATAACATGCTTTAAAATGATTTGCAGCAGCATGTACAGCATGGCAGACATCTGCTGATATATGTGTGTGATGTAATATAAGTAAATGACAGTGATCTAAAAATGTAAAAGGAGAACAATTCTGTTGCTGAAAAAGAGCACACTGTAAAATCCAGGCACTCTCAGGGTATGTCTAGTCTGACTTGGATATAGTTTACGGATGTAATTCTCTGCCATATCCTACAATTTTGAGGTGGTTTCATCATTTTAAAGATGGTCGCAAATCCATGGAAGATGACCATTGTTTTGGATTGCATTCTTGTTTACTGATATCTTTATCTTACATGATGTTCTCTGCTTGTAGTTACTTTTTTGTGTGTGTTGCTTTAGAAATAATTCCATCTCTTTAACGGGCCACAGATGGTCAAGTGGAGTAAGATGCTCACATTTACAGATCACTCACACATCTCACCTCTGTCCACAAGAGTTCAAGTATCAGCTCGACCAACACGGGTATGTGAGAAAGCTTGCCAGTAGTTTCCCATGGGTCAGTGGTTCTTCCTGGGGTCTTCCACCACTATATATACTGGCCACCATGTATAGCCTATCTTGTGCTGAAAAATGCCATTAAACCCCTCAATACCAACACTATCTCTTTAAAGGCTGTTTTTGTAGCTGTGTATTTTTCTTCCTTGCTGGCTGGTAAGTGTTGAAATTGCTGACCCCCACCCCCAATGCAACAACAACTGTGGCCTCATAGTACTGTTGTCAATTCACTAATTTTGTTGTGCACTAATGTTTGTGGTTTCCATGAAACTTAAATTCATGGATTGGTGGATGGGTCCTATTGTTTCTACGGAAGGAGTCCTATTGTTTCCATAAATGGGGCCCTATTGTTTCCACAGATGGGGCCCTATTGTTTCCACAGAAGGATCATTGCTCATTAGGTCTTTAAATTCATGGTTTGTAACAATCACAAAATTCCTGATTATTGATTCACCACATATATGTACTCGCTTATAAGTCAGGTCCCACTGCAAACAACACAGACCCATATCTGCTGGTGCATTATGCTATGGCAGATATGGGTCTATGCAGTTTGCAGCAGTACCTGAATTAATAGTGAGTATATATGGTAGTTAATTCACAGTACAAAAAGGTCAATAAGTCTCCATTCTTTCAAGTCTCAACTCTTTCCAGTAATTCTCTAACCTGTAGAAGCTTGTCATAACGCTCAGCTGCCATTAGAAACTTGCCATCTTCCAGCTGCATCTCTCTATTCTCTAGCAGATTGTTCAGAATTGACAAGACGTTTCTCTCAGCTTTCTCAATGCCCTCTAGGATCAGAATACGACCATGGACTGCTGCTCGCACTGCACACTGTAAATAGGGTCAGAATCATGATTATTTGTGAATACAATTAGATACAACTGTGTGTCAATAAACATGACTAGAAGATGAAAAGCTGTGGTACAAGATTTAAAAAAAGGATCTATCAAAATCAGATATCAAGCTGGCCTAAAAAAGGAAAAGTTAAATGGATGCAACACATGTTTCAATATGAGTCAGCAGGTTAATAAATGGAAATGCCCAGCATGCATATGCTAAACTGCTTGTATGTAATGCTTTGTAAGCATTCTGTATCAAATCATTGGATGTACAGAACTTCCAAGTGAGCAAACTTTCAGTTTCAGATGGTAACCTTTGGATATCTATCAAATACAGTTTGGCATATCCATGCAAGATAAGTCAGTTCTTGTTCAGAAGACATATATTTTATTTAAGCCAATTTTCTTGCTCCTTTAAAGCTATCTGGAGATATATCCTATACCATATAAACAATCGGTCCAGAAGTGATTTGGTGAAACATAGATATGCAATTATGTAGGAGATGGCTCATAATCCATAACTGCCTACACAGAGTTTTGGGGCAATATAAATGCTACGTAACACACTGAAAGAAATGAGAATTTTACATTAGTAGCAAACTGACATCTACCTCACAATTTTGCTTGGTGTGTACTCTTTTGTTATAATATTCTGAATGTAAACTTGAGCATATAATCAAGTATTAAAATGGAAAAGAGGAAGAAAAAGATAGACTGGGCTTAAACATGTTAAACACCAAGGATATTCTCCATTATAAAATAGCCCTTCAATCTCTCCTGGCCAATCTGAAAACAAAGCAAGAATGAACCAAAACAACAAATGCCAGTGTTTCAGAAGAAAATGCTCAATCCAAAGTCATGTGATAGTAAATCATCTTTCAGAAGACTTTTCCTGATGCTGCAAGTAACGACAAGTAACTTTGAAGATTATGGTAGAGAGCTGAAAGATTGGGATGAATTCACATCTGATGATAACCAGGAATATTGCCAAGAAGAAAGTAATATAGACACGGAGAGTTCTGGGCCACATCAATGTCACTTTTAATTACAATCTATACTTGTATATAAGCCGATACAAACTGCAAACAAACTGCATAGATCCAGATCTGCCGTCGCATAATGCGCCGGCAGATCTGAGTCTATGCAGTTTGTAAGGACTAATCAGTAGAACAAACAACATAGACCCTGATCTGCAGGCGCATTATGCGACAGCAGATCAATGTCTATGTTGTTTGCATTTGGACCCGGACCCGGATTATACACGAGTATATACAATACTATTGTATTTATGAGCCACTCCTTGTTCACTTTTTTATTATTGTATTTCTTAACAACTCCTGGTTAACTTTTTTAATACTGTATTTCTGCATCACTTCTGGTTCACTTTTTTGATATCGTATTTCTGCAACACCCCTGGTTCACTTTTTGCAATACTGTATTTCTGCAACACCCCTGGTTCACTTTTTTCAGTACTATATTTCTGCACCACTCCTGGTTCACTTTTTTCTATATCGTATTTCTGCACCAACCCTGGTTCACTTTTTTCAGTATTGTATTTCTGCAGCACTGCTGGTTCACTTTTAACAATTGTATTTACTACACCACTTATTTCCAGTTCTGTAATTTACAATGAGAGGAATAGTAATCAATTTGTTCACATAAATATACCCCCCCCCCTCCCCTGCATCCCACTCATACCCCATGATGGAGATGAATCTATGACAAAAAAAAGAGCATAACTGTTTTGAAAATAGTGTGAGTACAAGGATTTGTCAACATGCATATCTTCTGATGATGTCCATAATATTTACAGCTCTCCCCGATTATAATGCACCTCGTTATAATACGATTCCGGATATAATGCTGTACTACTATGGACCCCATGACCGAAATCACACCAATATATAACAATATGGCTTGAAAGAAAACAAGGTGAAACTTAGTCTTATATCTTAATTTCCTTTCCAAAACAGCATAATTTACCAAAGTTTGATAGTGCCTGCTATACCACTGTTTGGTATGTTACACTATTTTCAATATATCATGGTTCCTTACATATCCTGGTCTCTATATAATACAGTCGGTGGTTATGGGCCTCAACTACCGCGTTATAACATGGGACAGCTGTACTAAGTTTCCAGCTTAAAGTCAAAAAAAGGCAATAGCTCTTACAAAAATTAGAAGCACAAAGATTGGTCAATATGTACAACTTTAGATGATGACCATAATATATACCGTGTTTCATAGCAATCCATAAAAAAACTGCAAGAACAACTGCAGACTGAAACTGTTGTGCTAACAAGATTGTGTCACACTTCATTAAGCTACAGAACAAGAAGGGCAATAACACAAACAAAAATTACTGGAGGAAAGTGATTTGTCAATATGAGCATTTTCAGGCCATGAACACTGTTTACCAAGTTTCATGGTAATCCATCACAAATTGGAATAAGTTGTGCTAACAAGGCTGTCATACACTACATTAAGCTACAAGGCAAAATGATGAATATAAGAATTACATTAAAACCTGTCTTGAGGACCTCTGCTATGAGTGACCATCTGTCATTTACGACCACAATTCTAATGCACAGAACGATTTTATTATATAAACGTAATGTCGCGAGCAACCTCCTGTGGAATGTGACCAGCAACCACGATTTCTTGGCTGTTCTAAACAAAAACAAAAACAAACAAAAATTAGGCTGGCTACTGGTTTCCTAAATTTTACAGGTCATGCATGTAATATTCTTTGTTATAGAATGCAAACTAACTGTACATGTGATCTTCAAATACAAATGTGATTCATGTTTAATGATAGATGTATATCTTTATTGCTATATAAAATTATTTTCAGATGAATGCATGCAATATTTTAACAAGAACTATGAACAAAGAATACAATAAATGTACAGTGATTGTGGTTATTTTGCTTCTTAAACAGTGCTGAATTTTGACCTTGGAAGCTGGTCTTTTTGTACACACCTGTTATGAGAGACCACCTGTCTTGAGACCACTTTTTGTTGGCAGAAGGGGCAGTCTCTCAAGACAGGTTTTGCTGTAATACATAATACAAAACAAGACAAAAATGACTGGACCACTTTTATGCACTATTTCAACTACTTCTATTAGGAGTTCTGGCCCACTCCTGGTTTACTTTTTTTTACTAAGGTATTTTTTCACATTGAAAAAAATTCTAAAATATAAGTAGGGAAACTAAAAAGTTCCAATAAAAAAAAATTAATTAAATTTAAAAATTGTATTTCATATTTATATAAGGATCTTATGAGTACCTGCATCTATATTACACAATATTTGTTAAAAAATTTCTGCAAATATTCCCACACGATGAAACTACATATGTGTTTAGTTCTGAGTCAACAGAAAGAATGAGTTTGATATGGTGTAGGGAACTCTAAACAATTACAAATCCAAGACAACTGGTACAATACAATAAATAGTAAGTTCGCAGTATACCATGGCTTTCCATTCATGTGATATGCGTATTAACAGCAACTAAAACAGTGAAATAAATGAAAATGTGAAGTTGGGTTGCTTAGTATTACTTTACTGCCATATGATTCACAGAAAAGTACTAATATATTACTGTGTGCTAAACATAGGAAGTACATGTATATAATATGAAATTTATGATAAACTACTATCTATAGTGTTTCATTAGAGGATGTTAATATCAGTCAGTTTGACTCAAGAGGGTGGGCATTTTTAGAAAGGTACTGTATATACTCACTTATAAGTTGATGTTTTATACTGCAAATTTAATTCCTGCTGAGATGGGGTCATCTTACAAGAGCGACATAAAAAAAATATTGATAAATTGATAAATCTAGGGGTAATGTTGGAAACTCTTGATGTTTGCAGTACATACAAATACTGTCAATTCAAATATTTTTACATTTTCATGTCACTAATCCCATTCAGAAATGCATATATGGTATGCACTGTGTTTATCGATTTCATGACGGTATTCATTGCACATAACTTGATTCTACAGTTATTTGGATTTTAATAATTTGAAAATATTACCAGTAAATTAAATACTACCTACCGCAAAGGGAAGTGTCCATCAATGATGTTTACTGTGGGTGTTTGCTAGCAAGTATATTGCTTCCATTTTTGTGCTAGTCCGAACAACCTGTATTTGAATATTTTGTGTTTTGCTGTATAAAGACTTTTTGATGTTTTATACAATAAAAGTTTTGATTTGATTTGTATTTTCCTTTCCCATAAGTCAGACTTAATTCCCAACTGATATTTTGCAAGTTAAATCACCAGTGCAGTGGGCCGATAAGCCCTTGGCTTGTAAAGGCAGCACTCACTTTGTTTTCAAGTTGATAGTCCTTTTGATCTAGCCGCAAATGTAATACTTGTTCAGTGCCAAGTACAGTTCTACAACTTCCTGTGCATGTTTGCCCTTAATCCCTTAGCCTGCAAAGGCAGCAACCTCTTTGCTTTCCCAAGTGACAACCTTGTGATCGAGCCGCGAGTCTCATTCTTGTTCAGTGCCAAGTAATAGAGGGTGGTTATTTGAACTCCCCTTGATCCTGACACATAATTGACACATGCTGAGTTGCATCCTTTAATAGATTTCATAGACTGAATGACCAAAATGCCTCTTATAGAGCCCAAGCTCAGTGTCCACATAAGCACCCTCATATGAAAGTAAAGATGAGAAATCAGAGTCGGCCGATATTTACGATGACTAGATGGCGATGGAGGATTTCAGAAATATATTTGGTCACTCAGACAATGTCAAATATTATGGATTTTTATGGATTTTATGACATGAAGGTGGACACAATGTAAGTTGTCAATTTATTTGTGACATATTCCACTCAATAATATAATTGTATTTTACATTGGTTTTGTCTTTATTTTTCCTATCTATCTATCTATCCAGTGTGACTTGTTTAGTTTTCCAAAGTGCAACTCTGACTCACTGATGTTAAGTTACCCCTTCAGACTGATCTGACTTGCAAAATACACCCTGACTTATTGGAGGGTCAAAGAGAAATAAGTTTTTTGCAGCCCTAAAAAGGGGGAGTCAACCTGTAACACTGGTCTACAATGTTTTAAAAGTCGTCTGCTTCAGAGATAAAATGTGCTATTAGGGATTTTGATGTGATGAATTCAAATATGACAATTAAAACAACTGATTGGATACTGTTTCCAAGATATTTAAGTTGTTACATTTTACGTCTATGTATATTCTGTACATAGTAGACTTTTAATCATAAATTGTAAAACCTAGGTCTTTTCATGTGTTTATCGTTGCTTTACATGATAATATTTCACCTGTCTTGTTTATGTAACACTTTAGAAAACAGCAAAAGGGTTATATAAATAACAAATATATTGAAACAAAAGTCAATAAACTATCATGTATATATGAGTACATAGTTTAGTCCTTATTCAGTGTCTACTCGGCACTTCTTGGCTTGTCTCTTGTATTCATTAAATGGAGCATCTCTTGTCACTGTCCAACAATAGTCTGCAAGCATTGATGGGCTCCATTTGCCCGGATAGTGTTTCTCCATTGTTGCAATGTCCTGGTGAAATCGCTCAATGTGCTTGTCGCACACTGCTCTGCAGTTCGGTGCAAAAAAAATCCAGATGAGAGTGCAAAAAATGTATCTTTAGTGACATGTTGCAACCAAGGCTTTTGCATGCCATGAGGAGATTTTCCACCAACTCGTTGTAGTTGTCTGCCTTGTTGTTTCCGAGAAAATTTGTTGCCACTAACTGGATGACTTTCCATGCCGTCTTTTCCTTGCCACGCAGTGCACGGTAAAATGCATCATCTCGAAGAAGTTCATGAATCTAAGGACCAACAAAGACACCTTCCTTTATCTTAGCTTCACTTAACCTTGGAAATTTTTCACAGAGGTACTTGAAAGCTGCTTGTATTTTGTCCATGGCCTTGACAAAGTTCTTCATCAGATCCAGCTTGATGTGCAAGGGTGGTAACAAAATCTTCCTTGATTCAACAAGTGGTGGATGCTGAACACTTTTCATCCCAGGCTCCAATGACTGTCAGAGTGGCCAATCTCTCTTGATGTAGTGGGAATCTCTCGCATGAATATCCCATTCGCAGAGAAAACAGCAGTACTTTGTGTATCCAGTCTGCAGACTAAGCAAGAGAGCAAGAACATTGAAATTGCCACAAAGCTGCCATTGATGTTGGTCATAGTTTATGCACCTCAAAAGTTGTTTCATGTTTTCATAGGTTTCCTTCATATGGACTGCATGACCAACTGGAATTGATGGCAAAACACTGCCATTATGCAGCAAAACAGCTTTAAGACTCGTCTTCGATGAATCAATGAACAGTCTCCACTCATCTGGATCATGAACGATGTTGAGGGCTGCCATCACACCATCGATGTTGTTGCAGGCTACAAGATCACCTTCAATGAAGAAGAATGGGACAAGATCCTTTTGATGGTCACAGAACATGGAAACCCTAACATCGCCTGCCAGGAGATTCCACTGCTGTAGTCTGGAGCCCAACAGCTCTGCCTTACTCTTGGGTAGTTCCAAATCCCTGACAAGGTCATTCAGTTCATCATGTATTATGAGGTGTGGCTCAGAGGAGGAGGATGGAAGAAAATATGGGTCATGTGACACTGATAGTTCAGGAGTAAAAGTTTCATCCTCTTCCTCTTCCTCGTCTGACTCGAGTGAGAATGATTCTGGTGCATCAGGAACCAGCAGTCCTTCTCCGTGGGGTACTGGGCATATAGCTGATGGAATGTTTGGATAATGCACAGTCCACTTTTTCTTCTTTGACACACCTTTCCCAAATGGTGGCACCATGCAGAAGTAACAATTGCTGATATGATCTGTTGGCTCTCTCCAAATCATTGGCACTGCAAAAGGCATAGATTTCTTTTTCCTGTTCAATCACTGGCAAAGATTTGTTGCCGCATATGTGTGGGGCCCACCTCTTGTCCTGATCTCCAATTTTGCAGCCAACATAAAGGTGATAGGCTTTCTTAACCATAGTGGTTATGCTGCGCTCTTGTGATGCAAAAGTCACTTCACCACAAACATAGCAGAAGTTATCTGCATTGTTCACATAAGTATGAGGCATCTCTGCTCACTTTGGCTAAACAAAAATGTGACCCTTTGCAAAATCAAACACTGACAAATAAGAGAGCACGACACTGTATGATTTGTAGAGCTGATATAGGGCAATTTCTTCAGCAGAGTGATGTAAGCTTAGGTATGATTGCATCATCCATGACTTGTAGGAATAACATGATGCAATTCATATAATGTATGATTCAATACCAGCTTCAGATTGGATCATTCATTGTTTTGCCTAAAAAGCAAGTACTGTCCAAACCCAGTCATAGATTTATTCATAGATCCAGTCAAAGATGTATTTTAGTCATTTCTGGTTTAAATTGAGATCCCTTCCCTTTATAACTCACTTATCGTCCACCATTCCCAAGTCAAGGGTCGTATATACTGACCCAGTATCATATCTTTAAAACTAGAGCCAATCAACAATTTTAAGCATAATTTTTGTTCTCAGTGACCCAGAATTAGTAAAGTTTGACAACATTTATTGCTGAAGCATTTTAGCTGTAGACCAGTGTAATCAAGTCAACCAATAATCAAGTATAAACGGTATATTTGAGTGACTGCTGACAGGAAGTTTTTACATTAACATTGACAACCTATAGTACTTTCTACCAAGTAAGAAATATTTTTTTGGGGTGCATGTTTAACTATTCTTGACTACACCAAACACTATAGGTTACAACTCAACTTGATTTATCTACCATTTAAAGATGAAAAATTACAAAGAAGAAATTGCATAATTGGGCCCAATTATTTGATTGGCACACCTGTCTGTTCCATTAGTAAAACAACATGGTACAATGGTGTTAATCTGAGCTGTTAGTTAGGATTGGAAACAAGAATACTTCCCTCACCTTTCTACTGCAAGCCTGATTGGCTTCTGTGTGTTCACAGTTGCCAGTCAAGTTGCATGTCTTTACACAACCCTTAATATTATCTATGGTAGTGGATAGGCTGTGGCAGAGATTAATGACCTCTGCCCAATGATAATTAAGTCACATATTCAATTTGTATGCCAGACACAAAATATGATTCTACCAGGAAGGAAGAAACCTATACTTCAGACACTATATGAAGTCACTGCTTAGTCATTTTTCAATATGTATGTTAAGAATGAAGACCAATGAAGTATTCTCATGTAACTAAATGAGAGATGTTTCACTTTCTTTTACAGTATAGACTTGCTAATAAGTCAAGTTCTACTCGAAACTGCACAGACCCATATCTGCTGTCACATTATGTGCTGACAGATCTGGGTCTATGCAATTTGTTAGGTAGAAAAAAAACATAGACCCTGATCTGCCATCACATTATATGACAGCATATCAGGGTCTATGTTGCTTGCAGTTGGATTTGACTGATAAGCAAGTATAGATGGTACTTCCAACTTTTATAAGATTATAAAAATTGTGGCCACATGTTTTTAAAAAGATAATAAATTTTGACTGGATTTTTTTTCAAAATCACAATTAGAGATATACTTTAGTTAAAATTTATCCACCACTCAAATAACACAAAACTATAATTCTGTAACATTTTTTATATCCCTCATAACTGTATAGTACCCAATAAGCTTCTTCTAATTTTTGCAACAAAGAGGTTATTTATGAAGTTTTGGAAAATAGAAATCTGGCCCTATATTCAAGCTCAGCCACTGTAAACCACATGACCTTGAGACCCCGTATTTCTCAATATTTTTAGCGAATAATCAATAAATTATATAAAAAATACTGTAGTATCATTTATTTTTGGGGGGTTTCAATTTTCATGGTTTTGTTAAAAAAAAATACATTTTTGTGGGTACTTAAATTCATGGTTTTTCCTGTCAAAGTTTGCATATTTTGTAGGTATTTAATTTCATGGATTAACCTGATCAAATACCCTAAAAAAAGAATACAAAAGAACAAAACCATGCCAATAACAAATGACAGTTTCTTCAATGGTTAAAACAATATATCACCTGAATAAACACAAACCAAACACCTGTCAATATCAAACACTTAAACACTCAACATCAAAGGGAGCTGATGCAGTCAACAACACTAAGCTAATCAGTTATTAAAGAACATGTGTTTGATTTCTTCCTTAAAACACTGTCCATAGAGTTGCACCATCAATTACTTTACTGATGACCATGGTGTTAACACAATGGATTAAGAGTGATATAACTCAACTTAGATCACCGTCAGTTCGAATAATATCATTCCACATATGAACCAAACACATGACCAGTTACCCCTTGCTCAATGCAATTAGCAAGCAGTGTCAACATTTGATGTATTGAAATGCCCATCAGAAAGCGAAGATGCTAACTAAACTGAAAATCAATGGAATCACTCCTTTGTTTGAGCCTGCCTCATGTACGAACCAACTTCAACCACCAGACTTTACTTAAAACTTCATCAATCAAGCCGACTCATGCTAATGGATAATTGCAGCTTGCATGAAAATAAGTGAAAGATCAGACCTAATTATCTATGAATTTGAGTATAATATGAGTTGCTTAATTCAACAATTTCAGGATTATTTACCTGACAAATATTTGTGGTACCAGCAGACTTGATTGACATGTTGATTCGGTGGTTTTGTCCAAAAAGCAAAGAAGTGTGAGCTTCAATCTTCTGCAATAATTAGTGTATATACCTGGTGTTTCATTAGTAATTGTGCTTCAAGCAATAGTTCTACCATTTTACAGTTCACTGGATAAAATGAGACATGCTTTCACAAGGCTTTACATTTTTCAACAACAGTTTCATTTGAATGAAGAATCGATTTGAATAAGTATTAAATCTAATTTTCATAAACTAGTATCATTTATTCTTCTTTCTTTCATTTTCAGAAATAATAGTGTTTGAATGCCTCACTACCTCATGCTTTTTCTCATTCTCTCTATCCTTACTTATGTCACAACATATTAATTTAAGGCACTGAGTGGAAATTACAGCTACCGGATACTGTATAGATTCATGTGCAATGAAACAATATAAAATGCATTGTAATTCTTTTTTAAAGGGTTAAAATAAAACAAACTCATGCAAAAGCTAATATTTTATTACCAGATTACAAAAATGACATTGATTTATAAAATAGCTGTGTTGATCTCTTAGAATGAAGCACAGGAAGAAAAAAAAAAAGGGGGGGGGGAGGCAGCTCCTTTATCATATGTGGCTAATTTTTTGTTCAGTCTTTAAAGTCATGGTTCGGGACAACAACAAAATCCATGAAATTGGTACCCCACAAAAAATAGTGATACTACAGTAATAAGGAAATTTCAACATACAGTGCATTATAGGGTTGAAGTAACCTATTACTGAAGTCTGATAAGATGAAGAACCCACCAGATCAAGGTAAAATGCACTCCCTGACTTAATTTCCCTTCTCTGCTTGAGATCAGCTTCTGTTATGTCTCTGGACAGAGATATGTATTCTCCCTCTCTCTTGGTTAGTTCCTGTGAAAAGTGAAGTACTGTCAATTCATTTATGTTTGTAAGTGCAGTGTATCCATTTTGCACAATTACAGATGGATAATAATCTGTTGGGTCTTTAATTTCATGGTTTGTAGCAGCCACAAAATCCACAATAATTGGTATATAGCCCATGAGTAATCCACAAAAACTGGTATACAGCCCAAGAATATTTCACAAAAACTATACAGCCCATGAGTATTCCACAAAAATTGGTATACAGCCCATGAGTATTCCACAAAAACTGGTATACAGCCCATGAGTAATTCACAAAAACTGGTATACAGCCCATGAGTTCTCCACACAAATTGGTATAAACTCCACAAGTAAATCCATTAAATTTTATATCTGGCCCTGGAATAATTCCACAAAAAAGTATATAACCTATGAGTAAATCCAAAAAGATTGTATACAGTCCATGCGTAAATCCACAAAAATTGGCATAAAGCCTATGAATAAATCCACAAAAATTGGCATATAGCCTAGGATTAAATCTATAAAAATTGGTATCCAGTCCAGGAGTAAATCCACAAAATTGGTATACAACCCAGGAGTATATCCAAAAAAAAATGGTATAGAGCCCAGGAGTAAATCCACAAAATTGGTATATAGCTCAGGAGTAAATCCATAAAAACTGGTACATAGCTCAGGAGTAAATCCATAAAATTTGATATATAGCTCAGGAGTAAATCCATAAAAACTGGTACATAGCTCAGGAGTAAATCCATAAAATTTGTTATATAGCTCAGGAGTAAATCCATAAAAATTGGTATATAGCTCAGGAATAAATCCATAAAATTTGGTACATAGCTCAGGAGTAAATCCATAAAAATTGGTATATAGCTCAGGAGTAAATCCATAAAAATTGGTATATAGCTCAGGAGTAAATCCATAAAAATTGGTATATAGCTCAGGAGTAAATCTATAAAAATTGGTATATAGTCCAGGAATAAATTCATAAAAATTGGTATATAGTCCAGGAATAAATTCATACATATTGGCATATAGTCCAGGAATAAATCCATAAAAATTGGTATGTAGTCCAGGAATAAATTCATAAAAATTGGTGTATAGCTCAAGAGTAAATCCATACAAATTGGTATATAGCCCAGGAATAAAAATTCATAAAAATTGGTATATAGCTCAGGAGAAAATCCATAAAAATTGGTATATAGTCCAGAAGTAAATCCATACAAATTGGTATATAGTCCAGGAGTAAATCCATACAAATTGGTATCAAGTCCAGGAGTAAATCCATACAAATTGGTACATAGCTCAGGAATAAATAAATACAAATTGATATATAACTCAGGAGTAAATCCATACAAATTGGTATATAGCTCAGGAATAAATTCATACAAATTGGTATATAGCTCAGGAGTAAATCCAAACAAATTGGTATATAGCTCAGGAGTAAATCCATACAGATTGGTATATAGCTCAGGAGTAAATCCTTAAAAACTGGCATATAGTCAAGGAATAAATTCATAAAAATTGGTATGTAGTCCAGGAATAAATTCATAAAAATTGGTGTATAGCTCAGGAGTAAATCCATACAAATTGGTATATAGCCCAGGAATAAAAATTCATAAAAATTGGTATATAGTCCAGAAGTAAATCCATACAAATTGGTATATAGTCAAGGAGTAAATCCATACAAATTGGTATAAAGTCCAGGAGTAAATCCATACAAATTGGTATATAGCTCAGGAGTAAATCCTTAAAAACTGGTATACAGTCCAGGAATAAATTCATAAAAATTGGTATATAGTCCAGGAATAAATTCATAAAAATTGGTATATAGCTCCGGAGTAAATCCTTAAAAACTAGTATATAGTCCAGGAGTAAATTCATAAAAATTGGTATATAGCTCAGGAGTAAATCCATAAAAATTGGTATATAGTCCAGGAATAAATTCATAAAAATTGTTATATAGCTCAGGAGTGAATCCTTAAAAACTGGTATATAGTCCAGAAGTAAATCCATTCAAATTTGTATATAGTCTAGGAGTAAATTCATACAAATTGGTATATAGTCCAGGAGTAAATCCATACAAATTGGTATATAGCTCAGGAGTAAATCCATACAAATTGGTATATAGTCCAGGAGTAAATCCATACAAATTGGTATATAGTCCAGGAATAAATTCATACAAATTGGCATATAGTCCAGGAATAAATTCATACAAATTGGTATATAGCTCAGGAGTGAATCCTTAAAAAATAAATCCATACAAATTGGTATATAGTTCAGGAGTAAATCTGATCTGACAGTATATTATATGTACAGCAGATCAACTGGTCTGCTACAGTTTAGACTCTACTCTGATGAAACTGACCATATATTATACAATATCAGATAAGCTGGTCTACTACAACTTATATTCTGATCTAATCTAAATATGATATGACTGCATATTATACACTAGCAGATAAGCTGGTATACTACATCTTAGACCCTGATCTGAGCTGACAGTATGTTATACAATAGCAGATAAGCTGGTATACTACATCTTAGACCCTGATCTGAGCAGACAGTATGTTATACAATAGCAGATAAGCTGGTATACTACATCTTAGACCCTGATCTGAGCAGACAGTATGTTATACAACAGCAGATAAGCTGGTATACTACATCTTAGACCATGATCTGAGTTGACAGTATGTTATACAACAGCAGATAAGCTGGTATACTACATCTTAGACCCTGATCTGAGCAGACAGTATGTTATACAACAGCAGATAAGCTGGTATACTACATATTAGACCCTGATCTGAGTTGACAGTATGATATACAACAGCAGATAAGCTGGTATACTACATCTTAGACCCTGATCTGAGCAGACAGTATGTTATACAACAGCAGATAAGCTGGTATACTACATCTTAGACCATGATCTGAGTTGACAGTATGTTATACAACAGCAGATAAGCTGGTATACTACATCTTAGACCCTGATCTGAGCAGACAGTATGTTATACAACAGCAGATAAGCTGGTATACTACATATTAGACCCTGATCTGAGTTGACAGTATGATATACAACAGCAGATAAGCTGGTATACTACATCTTAGACCCTGATCTGAGCTGACAGTATGTTATACAACAGCAGATAAGCTGGTATACTACATCTTAGACCCTGATCTGAGTGGACAGTATGTTATACAACACCAGATAAGCTGGTATACTACAGCTTAGACCCTGATCTGAGCTGACAGTATATTATACAACAGTAGAGTCCACTACAGCTTAGATCTTGATCTGATCTGAGTGCGCATTATACAACAGCAAGTCCACTACAGCTTAGACCTGAATCTGATCTGATTGTATGTTATACAACAGCAGATAAGCTTAGACCCCTGATCTGATCTGATCTGACCGCATATAATGCAATGGCAGACCAGGCCTGCAGATCATAAAACTCTGAGATCGAGTCTGAGATACAGTTTGCACTCACCACGATGATAACTCAATTGTATTTAAGACAAAACAAACACCATGATAACTCAATTGTATTTAAGACATACCAAATACCATGACAACTCAGTTGTATTTAAGACAAAACAAATACCATGACAACTCAGTTGCATTTAAGTCAAAATAAATACCATGATAACCCAGTTGTATTTAAGACAAAACAAATACCATGACAACCCAGTTGTATTTAAGACAAAATGAATACACTGAGAACCCAGTTGCATTTAAGACAAAACAAATACCATCACAACCAAACTGTATATAAGACAAACCAAACATTGTGATAACTCTGTTGTATTTAAGACAAAACAAATACCATGAAAACTTGGTGGTATTTAAGACAAAATAAATACCATGACAACTCCAGTAATCTCAGTGCAAACTTTATTTTTCTCAGGAAGAAAAATACAAGGCAATGAAATCAATAAGGTAAATATAAAAGCTGATATTATACTTTCCTGTATTGGTGCACATGTAAATTCTTCTAGTAACACGAAAGGTTTAAATTACAATTGATTTATATTACACTACACCATTCATACAAGTGATAGGAAATTTTATATTTTGAAGTTTTCATGTCAGTTATTACAGTATTTAATTTAATACAGATTTATTACAAACAATAGAATAGACAACTGTTATTACTTTTGAAGAACTGTAAATAGCGAGTAAAAGAGACAAAAATGTACTAAAATGTATTTCCCCCCATGCAAAAAAGCCAGCAAGGCTGATAATTTTGCAAAGTATGACTGGAAAGAAAAACATCAAAGAACCTAAAAGTAATATTAAAACTAGCATGGTATAAATGGTGCTTAATACATATATCTTTCATAAACTATACTATCGTAATAGATGAATCACAACAGGTTAACTTTAAGGTCTTTGGATACCTGAAGGGAAGAAAGTTCTTAATACATTTGTCTAAATTATTTTTTCTTAAAAGCCCAAAGTAAAATGAACTCACCAAATACATCATAGCTATTTGATGTCGAAGAGGTCCTGGTGCCCCAATGATGAATACATCCTGCCCTAAAAGGTCCTAGAAGAGAAAAGAAACAAATTGCCGGATTTTAACAATTAGAGAAATTCCTGTTACAGTCTATACTTGCTTACAAGTTGAGTCCAACTGCGAACTGCACAGACCCAGATCTGCCATCATATAATGCACCAGCAGATCAAGGTATATGCAGTTTGCTAGGAGTAATCAGTAAAATTAAAAAACACAGACCATGATCTGCTGGTGCATTATGCAATGACAGATCAGAGTCTATGTTGTTTGCAGTTGGCCTGAACTAATAAGCGAGTATATGTAGTACATAATGTATCATATGGAGCTGATATGTGTAATGTAACTTACAATAAAAATCTTCCAGACCCTAAACATTTCAAAAATTAGTAAGTTTATCAGTAAGGGCTATTGGGCATACTTGCTATAGTACACAAGTACTTCCCACTAAATTAACAGGTACTGTTGCAGATACAATGTAAACTGCACAAAAAGAACCTAATTGTGTCTAAGGTGATCTGTACAGTCCAAGATGCATATGTATACTTTAAGTAAATAAAATGCTACACTGTTCTTATCTGATGTCAAAAGGCAAATCTTACAATGGTAGTAGGGGAAAAAGTCCAAATTTGGACTGATGTGATTACTAGCCAATACTGAAAACTAAGTAAGTTCATGAGGCATTAACATATCACCGAATATCAGGCAATGTCAAACACATGCCGATACATGTGGGCTGCTGACCAATACTTTTTTGTTGTTGATTTTAACAGCACTTTTAGCACATTACTGGATATATCATGCAGAGGAGCTTAGTGCCTTTCCCAAGGACACACTAAGGCAGCCGACTCAGACTGGCCTGGGTGGGTATCAAAACCCACTACGCTTGGATCACAAGTCTGACGCTCTACCAACTGAGCTACCGTGGCTCCCTCTGACCAATACAATCAATAGAAAGTATTAGACATTACATTATCACAAGCACAAACGGTAATATAGACAGAAATTCTGTACTAAATTCCGTCACATAGATGACTGGAAGTCTATAACATACCAATTCAAATGGACATAACTTCATTATTTTTCAACCAATGTTTATGAAATTTTCAGTATATACTTTGCATTCCTACTACTTCATATTGATTTAATTGTCAAATGAAACAAATCTGATTTTTTCTATTATATAGTATGCTAATGAGTCGGCACGGTTGTCTCTGCTGCTGATAGGTCAATCAATCCTCCACATGTTAAAAAAAGCAAATACTGAACCAGTGACTTCACTTCCTAGAAGACCTATAGACAAGACTGATTAAAAGACTACATCGAAGTTGAGTAGATATATATAGCTATAAACTACAAACTAATCTGAAGTATATTTTAAATCTCATCCATAAAACCATGGAATCAATGTCTAAATTTATCTCTCAATTTTATCATTTAAAAACGAATTAAATCAAGAAGTTCTCTCCCATAAAATCCCAGATTCCTACCTTTTGCATGATCCATCTCAGGTGTCTCAATACTGACTGTGGAACTGACTCGGATACTGAAAAAGAACGTTGGAAGAGATCTTCAAATATCTTAAACTTAGCAGGCATTTTCAACATATTTATAAAAATCTTGTCTTTATCTTTTCTACTAACTGTTTAAAGTTATGGAATTAATTGTAGTAATGAAACTATGTCACAATTTTATGTTTTTTTGTTATTCTTGCATTATTTTTATAATTTTTACCTAATTTCAACTGAATTCTTATTGCACTTTATTCACTAATTATTGTGTCAACCATGACCTTTCAAAACATGGTATCAAATCATTCCATTCCAACTAAGCAGCACCTTCAAAATGAGAAGAAGCCTAAGTGCACCTGATATTGCTAACCTGGATAGTTGACATATCTCGGCTTGTGAATATCTCAGCTTGTGAATGCAAATTCACACATGTATTGAAACTGTTGAGGGGAAAGAAAAGCTTGGAGCACATAATTGCTACATTATCTATTAATGTTGGTGTCATTTATCTTCTTTTATAGACCATATATTATCTTGAATCACTTTTTAACATTGTCCCTTGATCTCTCTTTGCCCCTGTGGACTAAGCCTAGTCTTCTCCATCATTATCTTCATCATCAGCATCATCTTCGTCGAGATCGTCAATTTTTTCTCCATGGTCACTTCTGACATAGATTTTTTTTCTACCTAAAGTTCTACTTGAACATCATCCATCATCATGATGATCCTCCTCCATCATCATCATCATCATCATCATCATCATCATCATCATTTAGATCATCTTCATCTTCGAGATCATCATCATCCATCATCAGTCATCATCATCATCATCGAGTCAGGTCAGGCATTGCCTGCCACTGTAAGTAGACGGTACTACCTGCGACTGTCATCATCATCATCATCATCACCATCATCTTCATCTTCTTCATCATCATCATCAGCAGCATCATCATCATCTTCGTCGAGATCGTCAATTTTTTCTCCATGGTCACTTCTGACATGGAGTTTTTTTTCCACCTCTAGTTCTACTTGAACATCAGTCATCATCATCATCGTTGTCGTCATCATTATCGAGTCAGGTCAGGCATTGCCTGCTACCGTAAGTCGACGGTACCTTCGACTGTCATCATCTTCATCTTCATCTTTGACATCATCATCAGCAGCAGCAGTAGGATTATCATCTTCGTCGAGACCGTCAATTTTTTCTCCATGGTCACTTCTGACATGGAGTTTTTTTTCTTCGACTATCATCATCTTCATCATCGAGATCATCATCATCATCATCATTTAGATCTTCATCATCTTCATCACTATCATCATCATTAGTCATCATCATCATCATCATCCAGTCAGGTCAGGCATTGCCTGCTACCGTAAGTAGACGTTACTACCTGCGACTGTCATCATCATCATCATCTTCATCTTCTTCATCATCATCATCAGCAGCAGCAGCAGCATCTTCGTCGAGATCATCAATTTTTTCTCCATGGTCGCTTCTGACATGGAGTTTTCTTTCTACCTATAATTCTACTTGAACATCATCTTCGAGATCGTCAACGTCGTTATCATCGAGATCTTCATCATCAAGATTGTCATCATGGAATCGTCATCATCGAGATAGTTATCATCTAGATCGTCTACGTCATCATCGAGATCATCATCTTCTAGACCGTCATCTTCTAGATCATCATCTTCGAGATCATGAACGTCGTCAACATAGAGATCGTTATCTTCGAGATCGTCTACATCGTCATCATCGAGATAGTCTACTTCGATATCATCGAGATCTTCATCAAGATTGTCATCATGGAATCGTCATGATCGAGATAGTTTTCATCTAGATCGTCTACGTCGTCATAATCGAGAGCGTCATCTAGGAGATCATTATCTTCGAGATCGTCAACGTTGTCAACATCGAGATCGTCATCTTCTACACCGTCATAATCGAGATCGTCATCTTCGAGCTTGTCTACTTCGTTATCATCGAGATCTTCATCATCAAGATTGTCATCATGGAATCGTCATCATCGAGATAGTTTTCATCTAGATCGTGTACGTCGTCATGATCGAGATCGTCAACGTCGTCAACATAGAGATCGTCATCTTCGAGATAGTCTACTTCGTTATCATCGAGATCTTCATCATCAACATTGTCATCATGGAATCGTCATCATCGAGAGTTTTCATCTACATCGTCTACGTCATCATCGAGATCGTCAACGTCGTCAACATAGACATCGTCATCTTCGAGATCGTCTACATCGTCATCATCGACATCGTCAACGTCGTCATCATAGATCGTCTACGTCGTCATCATCGAGATCGTCAACGTCGTCAACAGAGATCGTCATCTTCGAGATCGTCTACATCGTCATCTTCGAGACCGTTATCTTCGATATCGTCAACGTCGTCATCATGGAGATCGTCATCTTCGAGATCGTCTACATCGTCATCATCGAGATCGTCATCTTCGAGACCGTTATCTTCGAGATCGTCAACGTCGTCATCATAGAGATCGTCATCTTCGAGATAGTCTACTTCGAGATCTTCATCAAGATTTGTCATCATGGAATCGTCATCATCGAGATAGTTTTCATCTAGATCGTCTACGTCGTCATCATCGAGAGCGTCATCTTGGAGATCATTATCTTCGAGATCGTCAACGTTGTCAACATCGAGATCGTCATCTTCTAGACCGTCATAATCGAGATCATCATCTTAGAGATCGTGATCGTCATCTTCGAGATAGTCTACTTCGTTATCATCGAGATCTTCATCATCAAGATTGTCATCATGGAATCGTCATCATCGAGATAGTTTTCATCTAGATCGTCTACGTCGTCATGATCGAGATCGTCAACGTCGTCAACATTGAGATCGTCATCTTCGAGATAGTCTACTTCGTTATCATCGAGATCTTCATCATCAACATTGTCATCATGGAATCGTCATCATAGAGAGTTTTCATCTACATCGTCTACGTCATCATCGAGATCGTCATCTTCGAGATAGTCATCTTCGAGATCGTCAAGGTCGTCATCATAGAGATCGTCATCTTCGAGATCGTCTACATCGTCATCATCGACATCGTCAACGTCGTCATCATAGATCGTCTACGTCATCATCGAGATCGTCAACAGAGATCATCATCTTCGAGATCGTCTACATCGTCATCTTCGAGACCGTTATCTTCGATATCGTCAACGTCGTCATCATAGAGATCGTCATCTTCGAGATCGTCTACATCGTCATCATCGAGATCGTCATCTTCGAGACCGTTATCTTCGAGATCGTCAACGTCGTCATCATGGAGATCGTCATTTTCGAGATAGTCTACTTCGTTATCATCGAGATCTTCATCAAGATTGTCATCATGGAATCGTCATCATCGAGAGAGTTTTCATCTAGATCTTCTACGTCGTCGTCATCTAGAGCGTCATCTTGGAGATCATTATCTTCGAGATCGTCGACGTCGTCAAGATAGAGATCGTCAAATTCGAGATCGCCTACATCGTCATCATCGAGACCGTCATCTTTGTGATCTTCAACGTCGTCATGATAGAGATCGTCATCTTCGAGATAGTCTACTTCGTTATCATCGAGATCTTCATCATCAAGATTGTCATCATGGTATTGTCATCATCGAGATAGTTTTCATCTAGATCGTCAACGTCGTCATCATCGAGATCGTAATCTTCGAGATCATCATCTTCGAGATCGTCAACGTCGTCAACATAGAGATCGTGATCTTCTAGATCGTCTACATCGTCATCATCGAGATCGTCATCTTCGAGACCGTCATCTTCGAGATCGTCAACGTCGTCATCATAGAGATCGTCATCTTCGAGATAGTCTACTTCGTTGTCATCGAGATCTTCATCATCAAGATTGTCATCATGGAATTGTCATCATCGAGTTAGTTTTCATCTATATCGTCTACGTCGTCATCATCGAGATCGTCATCTTCGAGATCATCATCTTCGAGATCGTCAACGTCGTCAACTTAGAGATCATCATTTTCGAGATCGTCTACATCGTCATTATCGAGATCGTCATCTTCGAGACCGTCATCTTCGAGATCGTCAACGTCAACATAGAGATCGTCATCTTCGAGATAGTCTACTTTGTTATCATCGAGATCTTCATCATCAAGATTGTCATCATGGAATCGTCATTATCGAGATAGTTTTCATCTAGATCGTCTACGTCGTCATCATCGAGATCGTCATCTTCTAGACCGCCATTATCGAGATCATCATCGAGATCGTGAACGTCGTCAACATAGAGATCGTTTTCTTCGAAATCGTCTACATCGTCATCATCGAGATCGTCATCTTCGAGATCGTCTACATCGTCATCATCCAGACCGTTTTCTTCGAGATCGTCAACGTCGTCATCATAGAGATCGTCATCTTCGAGATCGTCAGCATCGTTTTCATCGAGATCTTCATCATCAAGATTGTCATCATGGAATCGTCATTATCGAGATAGTTATCATCCAGATCGTCTACGTCGTCATCATCGAGATCGTGATCTTCGAGATCGTCAACGTCGTCATCGTAGAGATCGTCATCTTCGAGATCGTCAACGTCGTTATCACCGAGATCTTCATCATCAAGATTGTCATCATGGAATCGTCATCATCGAGATAGTTATCATATAGATCGTCAACGTCGTCATCATGGAGATCGTCAACGTCGTCATCATTGAGATTGTCATCATAATGATCGTCATCTTCAAGATCGTCTACGTCGTTATCATCGAGATCTTCATCATCAATATTGTCATCATGGAATCGTCATCATCGAGATAGTTATAATCTAGATCGTCTACGTTGTTATCATCGAGATCGTCATCTTCGAGATCGTCAACGTCGTCATCATAGAAGTCGTCATCTTCGAGATCGTCAACGTCGTTATCATTGAGATCTTCATCATCAAGATTGTCATCATGGAATCGTCATCATCGAGATAGTTTTCATCCAGATCGTCTACGTCGTCATCATCGAGATCCTCATCTTCGAGATCGGCAACGTTGTCATCATTGAGATCGTGAACGTCGTTATCATCGAGATCTTCATCATCAAAATTGTCATCATGGAATCGTCATCATCGAGATAGTTATCATCTAGATCGTCTACGTCGTGATCATCGAGATTGAGATTTTCATCTTCGAGATCGTCATCTTCGAGATCGTCAGCGTCGTCATCATAGTGATCGTCATCTTTGAGATCGTCAACGTCGTCGACATAGAGATCATCTTCGCGATCGTTAACGTCGTCATGATAGAGATCGTCAACGTCGTTATCATCGAGATCTTCATCATCGAGATTGTCATCATGGAATCGTCATCATCCAGAGTTATCATCTCGATCGTCTACGTCGTCATCATCGAGATCGTCATCTTCGAGATCGTCAACGTCGTCATCAGAGATCGTCATGTTCAAGATCGTCAACGTCGTTATCATCGAGATCTTCATCATCAAGATTGTCATCATTCAATCGTCATCATCGAGATAGTTATCATCTAGATCGTCTACGTCGTCAGCATCAAAATCGTCATCTTCGAGATCGTCAACGTCGTTATCATCTAGAGCTTACTCATCAAGATTGTCATCATGGAATCGTCATCTTCGAAATTGTTATCATCTAGATCGTCTACGTCGTCATCATCGACATAGTCATCTTCAAAGTCGTCAACGTCGTTATCATCGAGATCTTCATCATCAAGAATGTCATCATCGAGATCGTCATCATCGACGTCGTCGTCATCGAGATCGTATTCATAGAGATCGTCAACGTCGTTATAATCGAGATCGTCATCATCGAGATCGTCAGCATCTAGACGGCAATAATCAAGATCGTCATCTTCGAGATCGTCAACGTCGTTATCTTCGAGATCTTCGTCCACATCGTCATCTTCGAGATCGTCAACGTCGTTATCATCGAGATCGTCATCTTCGAGATCGTCAGCATCGTTATCTTCGTGATCGTCATCTTCGACATCGTCATCTTCGAGATCGTCAAGGTCATTATCATCGAGATCGTCATAATCAAGATTGTGATCATGGAATCTATATCATCGAGATCGTCATCATCTAGATCGTCTTCATGGAATCGTCATCATCGAGATAATCATTATCTAGATCGTCTACGTCATCTTCATCGATATCGTCTACGTCGTTATCATGGAGATCGTCATCATCAAGATCATTAAAATCGGCATCATCTAGATCTTCATCATCAAGATCGTTATCATCAGGATTGTCTTCATTGTCGTCATCATCGAGATCGTCATCATCAAGATTATTGAGATCGGCATCATCGAGATTGTCATCATCGAGATCGTCAAGATCGTCATCATCGAGAGTCATATTCGAGATCGTCATGATCGAGATTGTCAACGTCGTTATCTTCGAGATCGTCATCATCAAGATCATGAAGATCGTCATTATCGAGATCTTCATCATCGATATTGTCAAGATCGTCATTATCAATTTCGTCATCATCGAGATCGTAATCATCAAGATCTTCATCATCGTGATCGTCTTCTTCGTGATCGTCATCATCAAGATCATTAAGATCGGCATCATCAAGATCATCAAGATCGTCATCATCGAGGTCGTCATCATCAAGATCGTCATCATCGAGATCGTCTATATCGGTATCATCCAGATCGTCTTCATCAAGATCGTCATCATCGAGATCGTCATCTTCGAGATCGTCATCGTCAGGATCGTCATCATCGAGATCGTCAACGTCGTTATCATCATTGCAGAAGTACACTTCTTGAGATCAGGTCTCTCACATCTTTTGTCTTAATTGCCATGACGATGGATGATATCATTCCACATTTCAACATTTTTATTCCATACAGATAATACTTGTCCCCTCATGCTGATTCACTTCTGTCTCTTTCAGTTTCAGTCTTGCTTTGGATGATGGCCATATAATTCTAGCAGACCCAGGTGTGCCATGACAGTCTGGTGCCACAACTGACTGGAGACCTCCACCTGTCGGCTTCATCACTGCCATGAGAGAGAACTTCTCTGCATCCATTCTTCTGGTCACTTGAGCAGATGCAGCACTGAAACTTGGTACAGTATCATCAATCAGAAATCTGACCCCTTTGCTATGTGGAATATTTCCTGGTTTAAAAAGTTTTCTTCTTCTTGGTGTACCCATTCATGGTTTCAGTTAAAATAACTGCATGTAAAAGTACAAGAATTATCCTCCCCCCCCCCCTTATATAACTAGGAAAAGGTGTGCTGCCCTGGTATTATAGAACTCCACCAAATCTTCAATACTATTGGAAGCCTAACATCTACCCTTCAGGGGTGAAAATGACATCACTACCTTAGTTACAACCCCTAGCTAGCGTATTTAGATGCTACCAGATTTAAGGTGCTACCTATTATTGACAGGCTTTGGTTTAATTACTTCACACCTGATAAGGGAATGGAGACATGTTGCAAAAGAACAAAATCTGTTAACTTGAGTTTTTACAGAGGTATAGCTTATTTTTTTGCTCACTGAGCGAAAGGAGGACAGTCTCAAGCCCGTATATCCATCTATTTTATATTTACTAATTTATCTACTCTGGGTATATAAACCAAAATAAACTATAAATTATTCACTACCTTTTAGAAATATTCTCCTTGATCTATAATTACACGCTAATTGATTTGTAACTAAACACTCTAGGTTTTATTCAAACCAGAGCGCCACAGTTTCTCCCTCCATTCAAATATATTTTAAAAAGGAAGGATAAATAGTAAACAAAAAACTAATCAACAATAAAAAGTAGAATGTCAAAACAGAAGATAAGAAGATAAAAACAATTGAAACCAGATTTTACTCAAAATATATATTTAATCTGCAATTATACGCAAAAATCTTTAATCACGCCCAAGCGCCACAATTTATTAAACCAATTCCCAAAAGTCGAGTTTAAACAATAATACTTGAACAAATAATCCTCGTACCTGGACACCAAAACCACAAATCCCAAACCTGAACTCCCAAGTCTGTGTTAGACGCTTTAACTTTTGTTTTAGTCATTAAGTACAACCTCTCCAATCAATAGACAGTCCTTTAAAATCTCAACCCTTGACAATAAAATATACAAGTGTATATTTTGATGATATGACTTCCTACCCATTCAGTACGTATAACCCCGCCACATAGTAAACAGTATTTCCAAATTCCAACACTAAACCAACGAAAATAAACAATTAAAATATAAATTCTACTTTCGATATTAATAGGCAGGATTCTAAGAATGCGTAATACACATTTGTAAAGTATATTAAGTATAAATTGTAGTATGTTAATTGTTTTAAGTGCAGATTGATTAAGTTTTAATAATTTATTTTATAATTTTATGGCTGAATAGCCTTTAATAACGTTGTTAACACTCCACGAATAAAAATTTACCGAAGTTACAACTAACACGCATTTACAACTATATACAATATCGATGAACTTTTTGGAAAACCCGACGTATGTAACAAGATGAAACCGTGTTGGATTGGATTTAGCGAAGACAGTTAACACAAGTACATGAATGAAAGTTTTATTTATAACTGCAAATTAATCATTAACGAATCTTTTACACTCTAGCTCTTGCGCTAACTTCCACCTCTCATAAACCATAAACTAAACTATGACAACGGAACACCCTACCCTACTCATGCACAAAGTTCAACAACGTATATTACAGAATGGTATCTTTCGACAATGGATAGGATAAAAACAGGCATTCAACGAATAATAACAAATTATCTTGTTTGTCAGCGGATATAATCAATGCATAGATTGTATCAACAGATATGATTGATATATGAATCTATAAACATATATGATCAATGTATGGATTTTATCAACAGATATGATCTATGTACGGTTCGTCCACAAGTATAATGCTGTATTAGATTAAGTGCCACATATATTATCAACAGGTATGATCTATGTATGGTTCGTCCACAAGTATAATGCTGTATTAGATTAAGTGTCACACATATAATGACATTGAATTTTATATTCCAAACCTAATATATATATATATATATATATATATATATATATATATATATATATATATATATATATATATAAAATGACACAAAAATTGATAACGACGCAAATACAGAACAGTTTCCCAACGTTTCGAGCTAAACAAGCTAAACAAGCTCTTCTTCAGGTTGTGACCTTCCTGACAATGATAATGCAGTGAGTGAATATCTCGCTTCCGTTTCTTCCTTTCACCTTTAGTTCGTCTAATTATATACATAAATATAGTTTTTATTTTGTTGCCTTCTGAGAACAAAGATGCGGTTGATTTGCATGTCGTTCCCATAATTGTCTGCTTCACCTGGATGTGCACTTGGGATTGGTGATCTTATCAGCAGTATTAGTCATATCGTCACTTAAAGATCTTGTGGTGATGGGCACGCAATTTGGTTATGAGGGGGAGTCCCTTAGAAAAGTTTTCAAGGAGAGCAGGCTCGAGAGAGGGAATAGAGATTAAAAAAGAGGGATATAAAAAGGATAAAGTTAGGGATAGAGCGGCAGGCAGAGAGGGAAAGAAGGTAACTTGAGGAAAGAAAGATAGTGTTTGAGAAGGAGAAGACAGAATTAGAAAAGCAGACAGAGAAGGAAAGAATAGGATGAGAAAAGTCAGGTAGAAAGGGAAATAATGGCGCAGACAAGAGAATTAGAGGAGAGGAAGTTAGGGAGGGAGAAACAAGTAAAGTAAGTATCAAAAGAGTTTGAAAAAGGGAATATGGAGAGGGAGCACAAAATAAAAATTGAATTATTAGAAGCTAATAAAGATGGGGAACAGGATTCTAACTCGGGCAAGTTAAGATGCCGAACATTACGCCCGTGTGATAATGATAAAAATAATATGAACAGCTATTTGCATAGATTTGAATGATATGCCACTGTCCAGAAGTGGAGAAAGGAGGATTGGTTGCTTCATCTCAGTGCGTTACTAAAGGGTAAAGCGTTGGATGAGTATTCGCGTCCCCCCGCGAACAAGGTGTTAGATTATGACGCGCTAAGAGCTGCACTCCTAAAGAGATTTGAGTTAAATGGGCAAAGGATCCAGAAGAAGTTTAAATATAGCAAACCCGAGAGAGGGAAAACATTCGCCCATTGAGGAACGATCCCATTTTATTATATCCGTTGAACTTTGTGCACATTAGTAGGGTAGAGTTTTTCATCGTTTTAGTTTACTTTTTTTTAGGTGGACGTAAGGGTGTGAACTAGGGTGTCAGAGATTCAATCATCATTAATTTGCATTGTAAATAAACATCCCATTCATGTGATTGTGTTAAATGTCTTTAGTAGATCCAATCCCACCCGGTTTCATCCTGTTATAGAATCTTCACTGTTTCTTGCTGGTTACACAGCTTGTCCCATTTTCACCACGACTATGTACTAGCAATAACTCAATATTATGTTCTTGCTCGTAATTTTGATGAAGTCTAATGTTTTGATATTATGATTTACATTAACTATCCTGTTTTCCACGCACATATTTAATGAAGTGTTACTATTGTACTAAGATTTTTACACACTGGATAGAGCCCCATGTCCGGTAGAATAAAAATACTGTTGTTTTTTTTTTTTCGTGTTTTAAAATTTGGGTATATAGTATTTATATGCAGTTTGCTATACATTTTTGACTTTAACATGGAAAAGGACACTATAGGATTTTACCTATCACTGAAGTAAAAGGACCGAGAAGAGTGAGCACAGAGTAAATCATCCCTTCAAATGAACAAGCAAATCTAAATCCTGTTTGATTGCAGTGATTACATAATAGTAAAATTATAGATACAAATTATGGCAACTTCTCGCAATGTTCTTCAAATTTACTGCTGGAAAATTCAGTTTCTTAATGAAAATCATATTGCTGAAAATTTCATAACACTAGCTTTCCTGTTTAAAAGCTTTATTTTTTTTTTCTTTTTGAAGTAGTAAAAAAACAACTTTTGAACCGTTTGTATGCAAGTTAGTTTATTTACAAAGAAAAAGAAAACTGGATTTGAGCATATAATAAAGTGGAATAGCTTTTTGACTAAAAGCGTTTTCTTCTTTATTATAAATAATATGGTATTATTCACGATGATTCTAGTATTGTTTGGTTTTGCAATGTCCACTACATGTCAGTAAGTACGACAAGTGTTTCAATTTACATGCAGAATGAAATTCTTCAATAGCAAAGTCTACTTTAAGAACTGAAAAAGGTATTACCCGTTGGTTGCTCAGCACGTAAATCATAGATAGTGTTTTACACACGGATTCCTATCACATGAACCACACTGCATACCAGCCAGCGCCGATAAAGTACATTAAGCACTTGTCAACATCGTTCCACACTCCTCAGTCAAATAATAGGTCCACTGTTTACACTCATAGTCTATGCAATGTCATCTACGGACTACACATTGATTCTCCTGTAGGAATTGTATTCTTCACAAGCTTGTTCTTTGTTAACAAAATGCATGGTCGGTCAAAAAACCTCATGCTAAAAGAGACAAATCAAAGTCTAAAAAGGAAACAACATTAGTAGTTTTTAATGTAAATAATAACTACAAATTCACACACATCATTTGATATTTATAGGATAGATCATTAAAACACAAACTGATTTTATGTAATTAGGATTAAATATTGGCCAGCATATAATTGGTCAAAATTAACAGTCAGATTGTGTAATAAAAAACAATAGTAACTAAAATATGATATACGATGTGTATAATAATTAATATCTTCACACACTTAAGGACATTGTTTCCTTGCTTTAAAGAATTTCCAAATACAACGCAACTTCACTTAACCGCGAAAGAGGCCTGATAATGATAAAGTACTTTGTTATAACGAGCACTTTCATGTAAGCGAACGAATCATATAGAAATCAAACTCTTCGTTGTCGCAATGGACATGTATGTCAACATAAACCTCGACATATGAACAAATTGCAACAACTTAATGTTCGTCGAAAATCGAATAATATTAGTCACATAAGTAGATGTAAATGTAGTAAATTTCGGTTACAACGATACCAATAGCATTCTGAGAATTACTAGTATATTGTTATCTCTAGATCTCGCTATAACAGTTGTTGTTGTTGTGGGTATATATGGTGGCAACTATATCTGGTGGAAGAAGAACCCAGGAAAACCCCGGGAAGTACAACTGACCCACGGGAAGCTACTGGCAAGATTTCTCACACACCCACGTTGGCCTAGACCGAGACCCGAGCCCACGTGGACAGATGTGAGATGTCAGTGACCTGTAAGGCAGCGCCCTAGACCACTCGGCCACCCAGGGCTCTTCGCTATAACAGAATATATATATATATATATATATATATATATATAATGGAAGGAATCATGCGATGTACATCGTTATACCAGATCGCTGATTGTGAGATCTTTATATGCAGAATTTACTATATTTAGAATGAAATGACAAACTCATGAAAACATGAGAAAAGCTTCTGGATCTGGCATAAACATCAAACCAATTTCGATTAAATGTCCTTGCGTTTCATAAACGCAGCTGATGAAATATAGAAGTGACTGTAGATACAAGTGAAACATTGGCAAAGGTGTCACGTCGGTCTCGAAAATTACCCGTGCTGGAGATGGCAATGTGACTAAGTTATTCTTCCTTGTACACCTTTATTCGTGCATATGAATCAGCTACAGATCTAAAACTCCCAAACAAGTGTCATTACTCTTGTAGATTTAACACTTGACATAGAAAATGTATTTTATTCGGAGTTGAAACCTCTTGGCGCCCAGATATTTACAATTATATACACGTAATTGTGCAAAGAAATAAAACATAGATTCTACTGGGAGAAATCATTTTGAATTTTCGAACTGTTTTTTAGTGTTGCACAGGTAGGTAGGTAGATATCAACAGCATTTGCAGATAGGAAGGTAGGTACAACCATCGCAACCATGTTCCAATATATGCTCATTTAACTGCTGAGAAGTTTTAATACCACGTGCGTCTCCCCATTTTGCAACCGCCTGCCTGTTACCACAAATTGTGCACCGGCTGGATACACTCTTTCTCTTTCACTATACTGTGCATACTTTTCAATATCTCTTGGTTGATGCGTTGAACCCGTTGTGTTCTTAATGGTAAAGGTTACGCTATGCTCACCTTTTGCACTGCACGTAGGGAAAGCTTTGGCTTTTTAAAAATCCACAGAGGATGAAACGAAGGATAGCCATTTAAATTTGACCCCTACCTGGTATTTTTCCACATCTTTTCCACTCAGCAACATCTTTCGGTAGGTCTTGGCATTTTTGCGCTTCAACTCTCCCCAGAAAACGAGAAGTATCTGGTACATAACCGCATATGGACCCATCGCAAGATCATTGGCTGAGGGTTTGTAGCCAAACTCTTTTTGTCTTCGAAGAACCGTATTCATATTTGTATAGAGATACATTGATTCCTCAGTGTAAACATTTACGATTGTCTTGTAAAATTTCTGTCTGGACGTACATGCTTTGAATTCTGAGGCCGATTCTTCACTGACCACGTACAGGGAGTCACGAATTTTGTCGCGCACTTCCTTCCATCTATTCTCCGAAGTGTTCAGATCATTGAAAATATCGCCAAGTACCGATAAAATAGACTTCTTGGGGTCAATGTTGTTGGGATGAAATGTGTTCTTGTACGCAGCAAGAGTGATAGGTATCAATCCAAGTCCCTTCAGCTCAATATCTGCATGCCAAGGTTGAAAGGTGTCAATATCTTCAGTCTCTGTTATAAAGCTGCTCTTGTGCTTAGAGAGTATCATCTTGGCCTCATTACACCCATGTGCACTTGCTAGTTCAATCGCGGTTATACCACTTGTGGGACCTATTTCCGATGTACTCTCTTTTGTCATCAAGCTAGAATCACATGCATGAAACTTGAGTAGTTTCCGTACAATATTCGGATCTTGCAAGTAGACAGTCTGGTGCAAAACTCCCCATGGACGATTCTCTGGAATAGAATTAATCAAGTACGCTTTTTTTCGGATTTTCTGGAGTTCCGATTATGGGCCAGACTTTATCCAAATCACCTCTTTTTGCAGATAGTACGAGAGTATTAACTTCTTGCGACTCTTCCTCGATTCTATTTTGGAATGCTCTGAAGAATGATACAAAGATGAATTAGAGACTTATGGTCAAATATTAGAGGACAACAATATTGTCGAACAAAATGGATGATCATGTAATGTATTACGTACCGAATGGTAGATTTCTTTTATTTGTCAATTCTGAAAGTTGAGTAGTCGTGTTCAATTTGATTTCATTATCAACATTTGACTAAAGCCTTTACATGTATTCATTAGGGCAAAACAAATAAACAAAATAAAGAAAATCAAAAGCAACATGAAAAACAATTTAAATTCATTGTATGTAATTCACACTATTAAATTTTTTTTAGATAAATGCTAAAGTGGCAAACATCGTTCTGAGATGAAAAAAAAATAGATAAATAAGCGCAACACCATCACACAAAATCCTCATTAAACTCGGAACAAAGAGACAATCAGTGCACACTTTAACTTTGTGCTTCTGTTCGTGGTTTTAAAGAGGATTTTTTGTGCTTTATTAGAGAAACTTCATTTAAAGTGAAATTCTTCGCAGTTAAACAACTTTCGATTTTAAAAAAATGAACCACAACAGCCCCTTCTTGGCACTCTGTATGTAATATAATTAATTATTATATAAAACTATTACATCGTTAAAGGAAGCTTCAATCTGAAAATCACACGAAGGAGATGATGTAGAACAATGACAGTTGTGTCCTGATTAGACTTAACCTATCAACAGCTCATCAATAAAAGCAATGTATATGTAAGATTGCTAATCTTCCTAAATAATGGCATACATATTATTATTATTATCACGCTTTTTAGCCTCAGGGACATTGTGGTACCATATATAAACACATAACTTTCTAAACCACTGGATGGAATTTCACAAAACTTTGTAAGTAATGGTGTCCTGTCGTAATCATCTGCGAGAGGGGTGTCCTTCTTGGCCCCCATCCCTGAGGTCTTTAGTGTTTTGGGTAAAAGGTAAAATATACCAAAAATTGCATTTTAAAATATATTATAACCAAACTTTATATTTGCAATCACAGCAGGAAAACACATCATATATTTGATGGATTTTCATTATTACCCCAGAGTCAGTGTTGCACATAGGATCCCAAGGGCAGAGGACACAGCGTCCCCCATCCTCCAAATTAGGGGAATACACACCATTTTAGAGAGACAAAGGAAAATAGTAATACATAATGCACTAATAGTGCTAAAAAATGAGATAATCTCATTTGCTTCGACAGTTTTGCCACCTTAACTTTGTGGTCTGCACTGTACTATCATATTTTCCTGGGGCATTTACATTATTGCAATAAAGGTTTTATCATGTGTTCCAGTGCCTGATGAAAACATTAACATGTTTGAATATCTGGTTAACCTGAAATGAGCTGCACTTTGGAATGTTATGTTCCGGACCTTGGTCTCATTTAACTTTAGTGCACACTCATTATCTACCAGTATTTATTAAAATAAATACCCATGTTTTCTGAATTACTTTTCTTTTCAGACTAATAAATCATGAATGTAATTACAACTTGTGCATCTCCATAAATGTTGTCTCTTTTAATATTATTTCAACCACAAAATAAAGTATGTCTTCCTCGCCGTAGGGGTGACTTTAACATCGAAACTACGTTCCACTAACTGCCGTCAAACATTTCACACTCGGCCGACTGCCACAAACCTTGAATGCTTTCATTCCAGATACGTTGTTTTTAAATAGATATTCATTGCCATATTACAGTTTTTATCACCTTTCACGACTTGGGTCATTGCTAGCACCAACAGACACTTGTACAACACTGCTGAGTCACTGTCAGGGGGTGGGGGGTGGTGAGTCCTGGGAGGGATGGGGTAAGATGGTTGTAATATACAGTGGAAAGCGTGGTGGCGAATCATTGCATTTGCTCTTGTTATTATTATCATTATTATTATTATTATTATTATTATTATTATTATTATTATTAATTACATGTAAATCGGTCTATATAATGACTATATTTATGCAATTTGAAACAGCTATTTGATATTTAACAAAATATCAGCTGACTCAGAACCTACGTAAAAGAATCGCATTCTTTCTAAGTCCCACGTCTCGAATAAAATGGGTTTCAAAAGTAAAAAGTATGAATATATGCTTTTATTCATCTCCAAGTCATTTAGTGATAATTATGTTTACATTTTGCCCATTCATACGCCTCAGTTCTTTTTTAGTTTGAAGCGTATTAAAGGGGCTTGTAACCATTTTCTCACTTGCCTTGAAATTTGTTGATCGATTATTGCATCATTGAAGTCTTCATTTCTATTTATTTATACATAAAGATTTCAATATATTTAACCAGTTTTTATGTGTATTTATATTTATTGTTTCATCAAAACCTTATACAAAATACCCGCCTCACTATCCATATATTCTGCATTTCGGGGTAGTTACTTCGGAGCAGCATAGAAATATGTTGAAATATGTTCTTCCCGAGCAAGATCCGAACTGCAGACCTTTTGTTCACCTACACCATAGATGTTACAAACATTGCTACTCTATAGAAAGCAGACAATATCTGCTCTTCGCTGCACAGAATCTGCGCTAGTGTGCTAATTATTATTTTTATTTTAGTGTCGTATATCCCTGCAATTGACCAACTGTATTTACTACTATATAATCACGATTTCAAATCACTTTTGCAACAGTGTATATTATGTTTCACTATGCAGTATATTTTGATTGAAAAGAGAGAAATATTGACTTTTGATGCAGATCGACGCAATCAGTCTTTTACTAATGTCATTTTACAAGCGAAATTAACTCGCCAAGCTCGCTACCTAAAAGTCTGGCAAGGAACCAAAATCCAATGAAAAGAAGAAAACCTGGAAAAATCTAGTAGAAAGCAATGCTTGCCATATTGGTCCAGCATATCAATACATACTACGGTCCCAGGACATACGTTATTTTTTTTTTTTTAAAATTACGAATGGCCCAGAATATCAGTGTCTAAGACAGTACCAACATATACAAATACTACGGTGTAGGGTCTTGGGATTGTCCATCTATCTCTCTCTCTCTCTCTCTCTACACACACACACACACACACACACACACACACACACACACATATGGTTTAGTAATTTTTGGAGTAGTATAGACAAAGAGAGAGCTGGGGCAGTTGCTATTTTTCACTAAATCATGTTTTAATCATATTCATGTAGTTGCTATTTAACATAATTATGTAAGTAACAGCTAAACATTGTACAGCGGAATAGAAAATATTCTTCTAAATGTGTTACTATTTTCATCATTAAAAGTCATTCAATTAATCTATACGTGACTTGGTTATCTCCCTTCCTATACTTTGAAACTATGCACCAAAAGTCTAAAACAAAGAGGAAAGCGGAAAGACGAGATAATATGTAAATGAACTAGCGTCATTTCCATTACGCTGTTTGTCCCGCACGCATTTCATGATATAAACAAACAGACGAAGCCGTCATCACGATGCCTTCAGCTGTACACATCCGACTCATAATAAATCGAGGCTTGGCAACTTTACAAAGCTAATTGTACGGCATGCGCTCTCTGTTTTAGTGTCACTAACTGACCTTCTGTGCCCGACTTTAAACCTATTCTTTTCCGAAATGGCATATAAGACAAAATTGACAACAAAATAAATACCAATAAAAGAACAATCTGCACAGAATATTCATCATGGTAATTTGATATTGTCGTGGGTTTACTTTGTAAAGAAATGTATGGTGGTAGTGTACCCAAGTTTGTGTTAACAACTGAATGACTCAATATATAATTATAACTTCAAACAAAGAATGAAATCTAAAGTCAAACAAAGCAGCTTTTGTTGTTGCCCATATGAATTCTTTGAAATATATTTACTTACGGTTCGAATGACCTGTACTTTAATAGACAACACTCTAGGATTGGTTTGGATACTCGAATGTCACCTTGAAAATACATCGTGAACAAGGTGGGTCTGACTCGTAGATTGTATCCCAAATAGTTTCAATTGTCTCAGTATATATCTATCTACATATTTATTTATCTATGTATTTATCTAATTATCATTTAGCGTCGACAAATACAATCATCTTACACATAGGTATCTACCTTGTTAGAAAATGAATCGGACAACAAAGAAAAATCAAACTGACAATAAAAAGACAATACATTTACAATTTTACCGATGACTATATAATGATGTGTTAGAAATGTCACTTTACCCAGATTGCAGCATCTCTAAACAGTTTAGTTCTTCAAAGAATGTAGTTGATATTGATATGCTCTCATAAGTTTCCCAGACGTCTAAATTAGGAATCGGGATTCCTACAATAAATGATCAGTTACAGTGAATATCTTCTACCTCGCCGGTGGATCTATGGCACATGACATTTTCATTATATTTTGTGTATAATATTGCCGGTGTACATTCACTTTGAGGGCTGTAATTAATGTATGAGGGTACAACAAATTTTAATAATTTTAAAGCTATAATAAGTCAAAAAGAAAGACTACCATTCATTTGCCCTGACGAGTTAATGGAAGCGCATATTCTACTTGCCTTAAAACCAATTTGTCTACTGCTATGGTTGGCTGGTTCTGATTCCTAGCCGACCAGTGGTATTGTACTGTCTCAATACTTTGAAGTAGTTATGGGGGTGTACATGTCTCACATCAATTTCAAGAAGAACCCAAGCTCGAAACACATAATTCACAAATATATAGATATATTTAATTATTAAGCAAGAAAACGTCACATCATAGCTTTAAGTTAAGAAATTTAACAGGGACAATTTATGAAACAATCTGCTGCTTAAACATTTTGCTCAAAATAGTTTCTGTCAAAAGTTGCATACATATCACATATTTAGACCTTACGTAGTAAAAATGATATCAAGAAAATTATATTGTATGCAAAACTAATAATGCTATTAGTCTTTTACACCAGTAACTACTTTGCAGCAAAAAGGATTGCATTGTGCATGATGTGATTTATGACTGCCTGTATTTGTTCAAAAATATAAAATTATGTACACCCTCAGATGCTTCTTGTCTTTTGTACCATCATATGTCAGGACATTCCCACAATTCCTTTAAAATGATGTATGAATACCGAGAACAGCTTTTGGAGTTATAAATTGGGAGGAAATGTGAGCTACTATGTTAGTTGTCAATGATAAACTGTTCTATTATTTGTAGGAAAAGAGGCTGTCTAACGTTTACTTCCGGTATCTTAATAAAAACTTCACCTCACGGTTAAGTAACTAATGTGCTTAAGAAGTAATTCTAGCCTGAAACAAAATAGAGAGTTCCTAGCCTTTGATTATCGTTCTGGAGGTGCTAATAGCAGCAGCAAACGGGGGAGGCGGATTACTCACCACAGTGTAACTAATTGGGAGAGATCAAAGTTTATTAAACAAACATTAGGCTATGTTGGAACATTAATATACTGCTGTGTGGGACCCTGCTAAGATTACAGAGTGACTCATCAAATAAATGCAATGATCAATGGCCACTGAAATTCACTCAATATATACATACACCATATATTTTAACAGAGAAATTTCTTCTCAGTCTTCCATTCACTCACAAATAACTTTAAAGGTTGATGGAATGTACAAAATAATAGTAAATAGTAAGATAAGAAGCATTTCAACTGATGGGCTTCTAATAAATACATATCACCAACAAACAAAAAAACTCATGCGGGGGTTAAGTGCCTCGTCAAACTCATTCACTTGTGCACTTAGATCAGGATGATTATCTGCATGAGGTTCAAGCTGGTGCTTCTATCAACATGACTGAACAATTAATCTTAATATTCTACCTTGCAACGTGAGACCTGCAGAAAGAAGAAAAACAAAAACAAGTAATCCTGATGCACTTTCAATGCTCAGTTAAAACATGACAATGTCAGAGGAAAAACTGTATTGCTAACTCCAGCAAAATTCGTGAACTAATTAGAATGTTTTTCGCCATGAACGTGAAAGTATTTTCCCGTTTTTAAAAATCATAAAAGACCAGGAATGTGCCTTTACCTTCAGTTGCTAAAGGCGGAGTAACTCTGATTTACCGATTGGAAAGAATGATCCACTTTTTCGACAGTTTACACTCTATCAAAAGAATTTGTGATACACTGCCTTGAGTAAATCATTTTTTGGTACAAAAAAAACCTGGTTTAGCAGTTAGACGAAGCAATGTAACATGAAATTATATGCAAGTTCATTTTACAGTACTACTGAACGATGAACACGCAATGAACATACATACGTAATAAACCCAACAGTTTAATATTTACCTCATAGGATACATTTGGTTCAACTTTTATGTCCTACACATTCGCCATTTATTTTTCAGCTTTTCCTTTGATATTTCGCCCTCGAAGTTTTAAGATAGACGTATATCATTAATACATTTCTTATTATGGTTTAGGTGTGATATATAAATCTCTGATGTCAACTTTACAGTGGGGTCACGAAGGTAGAAAATAAGTCGCTGTTCTAAAACTTTTATTATTCTCCCCCAAATATTGCCCGAAAATGCCATATACATCAATATTTGCAAGACTGTTTCATTTGTAGCATTCACCATTCATAACAGTATGTTTATTTATGATTTCTCTGAAGTGTATCTGCTCCTGTGGAGCTAAATTACTTTCAAAATGTGCGACGACATGTTATGCGGGGCTTTTTGTGTTTGTACTGAAATATGAATACTATTCATTAATACAGGAGTGCAGCGCTTGACGCCTACAGAGAAGTCAAGAGAATACATTATAATTCCCATTATGTTCCAATATCTAGTAACGTAAGCCCAAAACATGCTACTTAGTCCTGAGGCAAATAGTTTTAATTTAGAAGTACAAAAAGCAGTTACCTCCCCTGCAATGAGTCTTCCATAATATAGAGTGGTATGGGGCAGAAAGACAAAAGAAGGTCGTATAATGAGCTTAATGCATAATAATTACTTACATGCATTCAAAGAAACAAAAAAATAATAAATGTGCTTGACTGCACCAATAAAACTTTGTCGTTGAAGTCCTCAAGGGTGCAAGGGACAGTTTTTATGCACAAATTTGATACCGCATCAACCTGCGTAAACGCTTGAGATATGTAAAATATTGTGTTAAGTATTAGATTGTCTGTAAAAAACAAAGGATTGGAAGGTTTTAACCAAGAACCTTACATTGTTAAGAAAGAAAATATAATCCCTGAAATAAAATAGAATAGAATAGAAATTAATTCAATATGGACGATGTGGTATCATATCTAGGTGAATTATATTCATAATGACTTCCCTGGTCTTTTTATCGTTGGCATTAACATTAATGGCGCAAATTATTGCAACATGTTCAAATTTCGGGCAAAATTCTCAACTGGTCTTAAAGTAAAGTTCACTCTTGAATTTTTGGAACACCCTCTACAATCCCGGTACGTTTTTTTTTTTTTTTTCATAAATAGCCATCATACATACCCGGTGTAAAAAAAAAGAAATAGAAAAGCTAAAAACAGAGCTATTTTTGAATATTTCTTCTTTATCTTATAAGACGTAGGAAAAAGGACACTGCAAACTGTCATTTGCATTTTGATTGAATATTACCAACAACATAATCATTCTAAATTGATATACAATTATGATTTTGATACGGTTATGGATTTTTGTTTTTAGAACATCTTAAATATTGGAATAACTGAATTCCAATAACTAATTATAAAATCTAACATCGAAGTGAATACTTGCTGTTGAGGGCATGGACTTTTTAGAAAGTTCTCTGTCTGTTGATTTGATTAATCCATTCCCTTAGGCTAGCTTTTCGGTTGTCATAAAGTGGCTTTATGATCTTTATGCCAGAATGTGACTTGGTGGAAATATTCCTAACTGTCTCAGTAAAGTAAACGAATAAACCAAATCACGTATAAAGAGACAAAACTGTCTCTAAATGCAGAAGTCTAATTACGGAACGGAACCAGTTACTAAACGTTTTGTATAAAACCGGGAATATGACCTTAATTAAAGCTACCAGACAACATGTCTTATATTTTTAAGTCATCTGGAGAGAAGGCAGATATTTTAGAGCACATGAGACTCTAAGGTAGATTACAGATATCTAGAAGCTGATGTAAAATTTGCCAAACAATATTCTACTGATTTATCCCTGTGGACCATTCGAAAAAAATATTTAGACATTGACCAACAGAAAGTTGAAAATTACATTTGAAAAATATGTTCCAAGCTATCAAATATAGCTTCGTCTATACTTTTCTGAAATGGCATTTTGTTACTCACTCAACCATACTACACACTGCATAGACGCTGTTTTTGCCTTACATAAATGTATGCCTATCTAAAATATTGGTTTTTATTTTCTCGGCCATATGGAACACAATTATGAGTCATACTGGATGGTTTCAGAGTTTAAAAAAATACTTTACGTTGAACATTTAAGAACGTTCTGACTATTTTTAATAACATTGTCCGCTGTAAAATCAGTAATTGGAAAGAATGCAATTGAAAATAATATATACTATATGATAAAAGTAAATTAAAATATCAAAATAATGAAGGTTTATTATCAGAATCTCGAATTACCTATGCTTAAGACCAGCAGTACACAATAACAAATACTGTGTAGGCTGAATTTACACAAACACCGCTTTTCCTTGAGATCAGCGTTGCATTGCACACACGGTTAGTAATATCTATTTAAATTCGTTTGTATTGGTATTTACACCTATCTTGCATTATAATGAAAGTTATGCTTCAGACGAACAGTGCACGCTAGCAAATATTGTGCAGACTGAATTACTTTGAATAGACTAACTCCACTTGCCCTTGGTATCATCGTTGTCTTACAAACACTGTTAGTCATGTATATTTAAAGTTCATTTTCATGCGTATGTGTACCTATTTTGCATTATTATGAATAAGGAAAGGTCACTTACATGTTGTTCTTCTTTGAACAGATGCGTCTACGATGATTTCTGTCGTGAAAGAAAGAAAGAATAATATTATTCCGCTGCACGGTAATTGGTTTTGCAATCAGTAAAGAATAAAAGGCCTACTTTGCCATAGTCTCACCCAGTGTGAGGCTGAATAATTATTTTATATGAACAAAATATATTCAACAAAAACGAGAGGCGTTGTTCATTTACACTTATTCATAAACAAACACACACATAATTCTGTAACGTTGTCAATAAACAGAACATAATTTATCGTTTGATAACTGATACCTCGAGGGTACAAGGATTTAAAGTTATCGCACTTTATAGCGTTGTTTAGCAGTGGCCCTCGTGTGACGCCAAGGATCACTAGGTTTAGGACAAACAGATTATAATATGCCGGCTCAGTACCATTACTATTTACTGACATAAGATGATGTATCTGGTTCTAGCCCTCTCCTCCTCCGCCCCCCCCCCCTCCCCTCCGTTGACCTTCCTAAACATTTTAATGCAAGACATGTACATCATTAAGTTTTAGAATCAGTGCAGTTTACTGGCCAGACTCAAAATACTGAAGACAATGAGGACGATGATGATGTGCAGGATTTACAAACAGTTAAACTTTGAAACAGAGAAAAAGAAACTATTTTAAAAGTAGTCATGTACAGTCAATGAAAGACTGCCAGTAGATTAGTATTTGAAAGCAAAAGTCATGGCTTCTTATGTAACGAGTACTGTGTTAGATACAATAGTACACATCTCTCAAGACAGTGGATTTGTAAGAGATGCCTCCTGTACATGCATTGCATCTTCAATGTGCAGGTAGAGACATGTCTATGTCCTTCTTTTGCAATGTTGGACTATATTGAAAAGAATGGAACTGACGCTCAATCATGCACATCCCAAATATGAAAATGGAACAAGGTGCGTAAACGAAATAAGGACCCAAAGTGCGTGTCAGATGATAATTACGAAAATATCGAGAAACTAAAGTCGGTAACGTCATTTACTATATTCTAGCAGCAACATACAGTCAGCGAATTCCTTTGCAAGCTGTTACAGATTTGCTAATTGCTATTAAAAGCAATTCTAAGTCATCATCGGACAATATGTGGCAGTCCATCCTTTGCAGGCATTATAAGGATTATGAAATAGATGCTGAGTAAAAATGCAGAGTATGCCGAATAGTATATGCAGATGCGCGTTAGGATCACAACCTCAGTGAATAAGACTGTGTCAACAGCAATCAGTCTACATTCTGTTCGTTCCATTTTAAATCAGATCTGATGGGAGAAGACGGTTTTCAAGTCTCTGGCAGCGGTTTATGGAACACAGAATGAAACAAATGCATCCACAACTAAATTTAGAATGTAGACTGAGGTATGTTATGCTGTGAAATCATGATTATGGGTCAATACAAGTACCCAGAACTTGCTTGTAGTCCTGATGGGTTGGTTGTAGGTCTATTTGAGTTATGTTTGCTTCCAGACTCAATGGCATGGTCTTGTGTAACATATGAAATCTTTTAGTCTGTCTATTGCCATTTCCAAATGCATTTCGATGTTTAGCCACATCTTTGGTAGTGTCTCCTCTTTTGCAGTTAACACATTCCTGTCCCTTAAAACGGGAGAAATAATAAGCTCAACCTTAATCTCACTGAGAATGTCTTTGATATATAAGCCCCTGTCGACCATTACAACATCTCCAATGTTCAAGTGCTTTCAGAATTCAGATTAAAATTCAGTTTCATTGTAAGAAATGGACCCTGCAAAACACCACTACAACACCCATGAGTATTCTATAAGTTTTATAGCTGAAAAAGAGGTTACCTTGTCTCTGGAAATTACTTGGTCGCGGAACAAAGAAATTCTGCGGAATAGATTATATGTCTTATATTCTTGTATTTATTCAATTAGCTGGACATTCGTTCCTTAACACGACATCTCTTTACACCAGAACTTATGTTGGATGTGTTGCATTTGCTGTACCAATATTTCAAATGTTCGACAGCAGGGCTTATAAAACTCCACAATGTCGTGAACTGGGCCCATGATAAACCTGTATAGAATTTACATTTCTCATAATTATCTTCAAATTCCGAGATGTCAAAGTATGATTGAAAACGATGTTGGTTCCTTGTATCGGGTATCTCTATTACTTTGTCTCATGCACATGAATTTGAAGAATTCTGTTTTAGTAAATTAAGCTCCGATTTCAGCAGCTTCTCATTCTGTAATAACTTGTTCTCTAATCTCACACTGATATTCTGCTCCTTCTTGGACATAATTGTCTGGAATTCAACATCTTGTGTGCATGGCAACACACTCACACTGACGCTGTCACATATCATGATAGATCATCATATGAGGGATGGTATCCTATCGTCTTAGAAAGTTAACATTTATAAGAGGCAGGCCTGAGCTACAAGCCAAATCAATCAATGCTGCTCCTACGCCCCCTGTGTGTCTAATATCAGATGCTTTCTAGCCATGATATGTATGTCTCTCTCTTTGGGTAGTTTTCTCTTGCTGGAGTAACGTTGAATCTGTAAAGAAAGATAAGTCTATATAGGAAGAAATGGTATCAGAAAAGAGGGATGGTGGGTGTATATTGAACTTTAGTCTCAAGTACACACACACACACGGCACACACTCGCACATACCTAAGTGAGGGATCCAATTATGTAATACATTTACTGCCCAAGGTTATTACATCGGCAAGATAACTACAAAGTTTTGTGAATTCCATCAAGCCATTAAGGTGGAGTCGTAAAATGAACGGACAGATGGAGAGCTAGTAGGTTATCATAATTAGTTGGAGTAATTAGGAATGTAATTATGTACATTTCAAAATGTTAAAATTAAACATAGCTCAACTAATGATGTAACTAATATACACACGTGCACATTACACAATAATTGTATCACAAGATAAACATATAAATAACATACTCTTAGTCATATGCAGAGGTTCAATATTGACTACTATATTTATTACAGGTTTCCAACGAAACATTATGTGCGGTAGGTTTACAGACACGTATGCATGTATAAAAAGTTACCTGAATGGGTGTGAAAGACGCAGGTATAGGATGGGGATGTTGCTCGCTGGGTCCATTCCCACCAACGAAGTCCTTTGTGACTTTTTCAACGTTTGAAGTTTTCCCTTCCGCAAGCTCTAACCCATCGACGACATTTGTCAAGATCTTTGGCGAACTTCGGAAATGAAATGAATGTAACTCCAATCAAGTGATCTATATCAACTTATCTTGAGTCATTACGGCATGTACCATAACAACAGTGTTTCACAACCTGCATTTAAAAGTCCTTCTTCGACATCACACAAAAGTTATCACTTAGAAAAAGATAATGAAACCCCTACCCACCCACCCACCCACCCACCCAAAAAACCGAAAAAACAAAACAATAAGGTCTACTGAACGCTACATAATTTGTTTGTCCAAAAACAATATGGCCGAAGGCGCAGTGCCTTGTGGATAACTGCCATCATATAACATTTATAGAACATGAAAGGCTCGCTAAGCAACACTATTAAATATGTAGGTAAATTAACAAACTGGCCTATATCACTGAACAAGATACCTATTCACAGAGCTATGTCTCTGATTCAAAAGTATTTTAGTGAATAATATTCGATGAAATGTTTGGAAAAGTTTTCTAAAAGATCAGCTCAATAAACTACGACCAGCCAAATATTAACTTCCTGGATGAGGCATGTGAAATAAAGCTCATTGTATTGCATGGTATCAAAATAATAATATTGATAATATAAATATTCCAAATAATAACAATGACGACCACTATAACAGTAAAAGCAACACTGTCTACACGTCAGGTTACCTGGAGCTACGGAACATGGACTGCAGAACTTCTAAATCTACAGCTTGGACAAAATGTGTTTACCACTCATATAGGTGACGTATATAAGTTCTCGTCTGTTTACCAGGAAGTAGAATTTCAGAAATCGAACGTCAATTCTAGCAAATATGATCCCGCCCCATTGATAATTCTGTATACTACTTTCTGTCTGCTTTCATTTTGAAGGTTGTCGTAACGTTATTTACAATTAAGAATATAATTGCGACTGTATATTATTTATTTTTCTTTCTTTTCTTCATTACTTTAAATGATTTGTGTGCAAAGGTTTTGGAAATGTATACCTCTCACCCCATCTCACCCCCACCCAACCATGAGGGAGCTAAGAGGTAGCTGGACCAGGCTGTTGATGGAGTTGGAGTCAGTCACGGAGAAGAGTGTGTGTGCATTCTGCCTCGCTGCAGATGTGTCTTTTCATTACCCACGAGCTGGCCTACGAGAACCAAGGGTTGGTGTTGTTGTTGTTGTTCTCGTCGTCGTCGCTGTCGTTGTTCTTGTTGTGAATCTTGGAACTTTATTTTTCAGTACGTTTCAAACACATTACCAACGTGCGTATTAGAATTCGTGACTTAGGTTTCATAGGTGAATCCTTTCGACCAGTGAAGGATGGGTGCGCGCACTTCACTCATCAAAATATGGGTATCGACAGCGTGTTCGCCCAGCACTGAGTGTGCGCATGTTCTATTTGTTTTATTTATGATAGTATTTACCGTAATATCCTTATAATTAAATTATTCTTCCTTCATTGAGATTTCCAGCAATATGATTGGCCAGGCCCTTTTGAATATTGCCCGTTCTACATGAATTAGATGTTTAGCCACATGTTTGGTTAGTGTATCCTCTTGTGCAGTGAAAATCTGTATGTCCACTAAAACGGAGGGAATAATCAGTTCAACTTTAATCTCACTGAGAATGTCTTTGATTTTAAAGCCCCGATCTGCTGTTACAATATCTCCAGGGTTCAAGTGCCTTAAGAATCCAGTTTAAAGCACAGTTTCATTGTCAGAAATGAACCCTTCAAAAACATCACCGTATACATTATTGCACCATTTGGGACCACAGCTATGAGTACTTTGTAAGTTGTATGGGCTTCATAGCTGGAAATTACTTAATGGCAGAACAAAAACATTCTATGCAATCTATTATACGTCTTATATTATTGTTTTTTGTTAACGAATCTGGGCATTCTTTCTTTAACACAGCATTTTTCAGCAAACGTAAAGTTCTTCAAGGTTAAACATTGGGTGTACAAAAACTGAAGTTATGTTATAATAACATTCGACAATATAGCCTTGCTAACACTGAATCTATTGTCTAGGTCCTGAGTACCAGGCCTAAGTCTAGGGCCCAGAAATGGCATCAGAAAGACATTTTTGGTGAGAGGCAACACTTTACACCAGATCTGACGTTGGATGTGCTGCCGAGGCTGTACCATTATTTCAAATGTTCGATGGCAGGGCTTATAAAACTCCATAATGTCATGGACTGGGACCATGATAAACTGTATCAAAATTTACATTTCTCATCATTATCTTCAACTTTCGAGATTTTAAAGTGGGACTGGTAAAGATACTGGTTTCTTTGAGTGGGTATCTGAATTACTTCTTTGATGCACATGAATTTGAAGAACTCTCTTTTAATAATTTAAGCTCCGATTTCAGCAGCTTCTTCACATTTTGTAATAACTTGTTCTCTAATCTCATACCTATATTCTGCGCCTCCTTGGACATCACTGTCTGGCATTTAACATATTGTGTGCATAGCACTACACTGACACTGACGCTGTCACATATGCTATCGCTATCATAAGAGATCATCATATGAGGGATGGTATCCTGTTGTCTTGGAAAGTCAACATTTATAAAAGGCAGCCCTGAGCTACAAGCCAAATCAATCAGCTTGTGGTCTAATTTCAGCTGCTTCCTAGTCATGATATGTATGTCTTTCTCTTCTGGTTGGTTTTCTCCTTTGAATAACGTTGAATCTAGAAAGAAAGAGAAGTCTATACAAGAAGAAATAGTATCAGAAAAGGAAGAGGGTGGGTGGTGCGTGCAGAGGACACGTTTTTGTATATAGAACCTTAGTCTCAAGTACACACACGACACACACTTGCACATACCTCAGTGAGGGATGCAATAATGTAATACCCCTACTGTATAAGGTTATTACATCAGAAAGACAACTACAAAAATGTGTGAATTCCATCAAGCCATTAAGGTGCAGTTGTAAAATGGACGGACAGATGGAGACCTAGTAGGGTATCACAATACCCTTATACTAAGTAACTGGGGTAAATACGAATGTAATTATGTATATTTGAAAACGCTAAAATTAAATATAACTCAACTAATGATGTAAATAATTTACACACACCTATGTTACACGATAATTGTATAATGTGAGGTAGGTTTCCAGGCATGCATACATGTATAAACACCAAAGTCGTGCAGATAAAAGTGTATTTTTTGACTTTTTCAACGTCGAAGTTTGTTGGGGTTTTTTTGTTTTTTTTTTCAGCAAGCTCTAACACATCGACGACACTTGTCAAGATCTTTGTTGGGTTTCGGAAATGCAATGAATGTAACTCCCGTCATTTGACCTCTGTCGACTTATCTAGAGACACGACGGCATGCACCATAACAAAAGTGTTCCATTATTTAAAAGTCCTTCTTCGACATCACACAAAAGCCATCACTTAGAAAAAGATGAATAAAAAAAATACAAAACAATAAGCTCTACTGAACGCTACATCATCTGTTTGTCCAAAAACAGGCGCAGTGCCTTGTGGATCAATGATGACATAATATAACATTGATTGAACATGAGAGGCTGGCTAAACAACGCCATTATACATGTAGGTAAATTAACAAGCTGACCTATATCACTGAACAAGATACCTATTCACAGAGCTATGTATCTGATTCAAAAGTATTTTAGTGCAAAATATTCGATGAAATGTCTGGACAATTTGTCTAATATATCAGCACAATTAACTAGGACCAACCAAATAATAACTTCATGGATGAGGCATGTGTAATTTTGCTGATTGTATTGCATGGTATCAAAATAATAATATTAATGATAGCAATGATAAAAATAATGACAATGACGACGACAACAGCCTACACGTCAGCTTACCTGGAACTACAGACCCCTGACTGCAGGATTTCTAAGCCTTCACTTCCCACAAAGTGAGTTTACCAGTGACGTATACAAGTTCTCATCTGTTACCAGAAAGTATAATTTTCATAAATCGATCATCAAGTCAGGTAATACGAACACGCCCCCATTGATATATCTGTATGTTACTTTTTGTCTCCTTTCATTTTGAGGGTTGACGTAACGTTAGTTTTAATTATGAATATACTTGTGACCTATTCTTTCGTTTTCTTTCTTTCATTATTTTACATGCTTTGTGTACAAAGGTTTTGGAAATGTATAACTCTCACCACACCTCCACCCCCGCCCCAACCCCACGATGAGAGAGCTAAGGGGTGGAAGTGGCTGGACGAAGCAGTTTAATGGAGTGGAAATCAATCACGGAGAAAGTGTGCATGCTTTCTGTATCTTTTTATTACCCACGACATAGTCTATGAGAAGCAAGGATTTGCGTTAGTGTTGTTGTCACCGTCGTTGTCTTTGTTGTTGTTGTTGTGAATCTTGGAACTTTATTTATCAGTACGTTGTAAACACATTACCAACGTACGTATTCGATTTCATGACTTAGGTTACATAGGTGAATCCTTTAGGCCAGTCAAGTATGGGTGCGCGAACTTCCCTCGTCCAAATATGAGCTGAAGTAATCCTAGGGTGAGCTGGAGTAATCGTAGGTCGAGCTGAGGTAATCGTAGGGTGAGCTGGAGTAATCGTAGGGCGAACTGAAGTAATCGTAGGGCAAGCTGAAGTAATCGTAGGGTGAGCTGGAAAAGGCGAGCTGAAGTAATCGTAGGTCGAGCTGGAGTAATCGCAGGGTGAGCCGTATGGACGGTCGCACGGAGTATGGGTCAAGGGAAGGACGCAATAAAAGGCTCAGTTTACTACATTCCGTTTATTTTTTTTTTCTACAGAAAGTGGAAATAAAAAGGCATTTTCTTCATCAAGTGCTTGCCTGCCATAGTTCATCACTAGTGATAATTCTTTTTTTTATAGTTATTTTCGAACTTAGAATGATACTCTACCCATGTAAAAAAAAAAAAAAAAAAAACATTTAAGAGAATAGATTCTTTGCGGGAAAACAATGCGAGTTAAACAACAGACTATGCCATTTCATTTGTATTAACAACAATGCATATTAGGTAACGTTCTTACATTGCAAAGTGAGTGATTCAGCAGATAAATAAGTTGTTGAACGGTTTATCTTTTCGTCTTTGTCTTCCTTTCATGGAAGTAACCTCAAGGACTTCAAAGAATATCTACATCTCCAGTCTGTATAGGTTGACCTTTATCCGATTTTGTATCGAATTTGCCTAGTAATCATGAAAGATATTAAAAAAATAACGCATAGACAAAACCTATATCAAATAAATATTGTTGCCGAGGATTATAAACTTTAATTTTGCTGTTTGTAACCACTATGGGTCACCGCTCTATGATTTCTAAATGTGCTTGTTTAAATGATAGGAGTTAGAAGTTCATATTACTTGGGTTCAGCGAAAACAATTTCTAACATTTTTTTTTTTTAAAAACTGTGTCAAAGTTTACCTAAATGAATGAAAATCTGTCATCTTTTTAGTGCTATTGATTTCGTAATAAGCCATGTTCTAAAAGAAAAAATGAAAAGCCGATTAGTTACTTAATTGTTCCCTTCTGTTTTATGCATGATAAATTTCAGTCTACTCACCTCAAACACAGAACACATGACCTACAGGCTGAGGGATGCATTTATATACAAGTCTTTCACTGGCTTCAACGCTAGACGGTACTTAGCGTCATGCAAATAATTGTTTTGGTTTGTTTTCTGGGGTTTTTTTTGTGGTTTTAGCAGCACTTTTAATACATTGTTGGCTATATCATGCCGAAGAAATGGGAGCTAAGTGCAGTTCCCAACACACCAAAGGTAGTCGACCAGAGCTGGCCTGCGCGGGTATCGAATCCGCGACCTTTGGATTACGAGTCCAACGCTCTACCAACTGAGCTAGCACGGCTCCTGTCATGCAAATAATGCAAGTTTCAGTCATCAAGGGGCGGATCCAGGAGGGTGGGGGACGATGCCTCTTCCCCCCCCCCCCCAAAAAATAAAAAAAATAAAAAAAAACAAATTGAGTGCGAACAACCGTAATGTTTCCTAGAGTACCTTTCTTTACAGTTAGATGGTTAAAATTATGCCCTGGAAACGCGTATACTGCATGAGCTTCCGGGGGTTTCGTCACCTGGACCCCTACCAGAGATTCCGTCCCACAGACCCCGCGCCTACTTTTTTACGCCATCCCTAAACGATACTTCTGGATCCGCCCATAGGCACCCTTTGTTCCCCCGTTTTCTTACTCAGAATATAGAATCAAATCTAAATTATTTCTGTAATGTTACAAGATTGCCCCTTGTTTATATACAGTTCTGAGGTAATATCGCCCGTTGCTAATAACATTGACTTGTCCATGTTTGAAAAGTAATGATCATAAGATCTTTTTCATAATTCTTTCTTGTCAAGCCAGAATAAACACCTCGGATGTATGAAGTGGAATGATTTCCGCATTTTGGGGAAAAGCAAAAATTGAAATAGCACAAAATGCTTGCACAACAAAGTAATACAGCCTACAAATCTGTTTTCTGAACATATATGGACTAAATAACAGGTCAATAGTATAGATAAAATGAGAGCACCGTGTGACCTTCATTTTGGGATTTGTTTGAACAATGACGGTTTGAGAAAAGTCGGCAAACTGACCTGAATGACATTGAAGCCAAGTAACACTAAGACCTATATAAGATCTGCTCATGTTTGCCATGTTTGTACTGCACCCCTATGATGTATTTAAGTTTTCATGGTTTCATAAGTGTCAATGTCCGACGCATTATTGATAACGGAACTTTGAACCAAATAACTTGTCCATTCTGACAATTCCGACAGTACAATTTGACATCAGATGCTTTGAATACATATTTACTTTAATACATTTGGGCATTTAGATTAAAACTTAAACTTTATTTATTTAACGTCGATTACGAAATACTTTTTATCAACTTGTACGAGGCGCTCTCGACGGCTCAAATGCCATTGTGATGACACCGCATTCTACAAACTTTGTTGAAGAAAAAAAAACCTCGAGCTTAATCTCAAAACCCGAATTCGTATAACATATTTAAAGTGCAAATTCAAAGTAAATTAAATTAGCACGTTATTGAAACCACCAAAGTAAAGCAGATCCTTAAAGTTCCATGATTTTAAATATTTTGTCAACAAAGTTACAGATTATTGAAATTTTCTGAGTTCTACATTTTTTTTAGAAAATACAGGACATGGTCTTTAATGTGGAGGAAAATATAGAACTGCGAGGAACCCATCAGTTTTTGGTTGACCACCACAAATCTGCAACGTGTCGAAACAAGGGAATTGAACTAACAACGGCAGAGGTGCATAGTAAATGTGTTGCCGCCACGCCATCTGGGCCCAAATGAGATAAGAAACCCTAAAGTTGTAAAGGACTGATATGTTTATTTCAAATGAAAAAGATTCTAACTTGATATATGAAATCCTTCAAGAAATGTACAGGAAGTTTCTTGGTAAAAAGTCAAAACCAGAAGAAAACGTTATTGTAAACCAAAGTCGTATACAGGCAACAAAACCTTCGGCTCATCCTACGATTACTTCAGCTCGCCCTACGATTACTCCAGCTCACCCTACGATTACTCCAGCTCACCCTACGATTACTTCAGCTCGCCTTCTCGAGCTCACCCTACGATTACTTCAGCTCACCCTACTATTACTCCGGCTCACCCTATGATTACTTCAGCTCGCCTTATTTTGAACGATTTGGCGAGCCATACAGATCCATGACTGGGACGTACAGGGTCTATCCAGTTATCGGATAGTAATGGATGGTTGCCTTCGTCTAGAATGATGTCATACATAACAGCATAATGTAGGTAATGCATCATAAAACAGGTAATGCGGTCGGTAATTGTGGACAATCTAACTCGATATTAATTTAAGCGATAAATTTCGTGAATTCAGTAGTACATTTTACAGGAAAAGTGGACTTGTAATTTACACATACTGTTCTACACAAAGTCAAAGCGTGAACAATTTATTTACTGAAGAGTTCTCCATATTTGACAGTTAAAGGTAACTGAGACATTGTGTTTAAAAATATGTTCGTAGTAAGCGTAGGTTCATCTTAAACGTCTTTGGATCAAGATGAATCAATTCCCAATCGTTATATAGTACTTTGGTCGGTGATGTTGTAAATGTGTTCGTAATAATCGGAAATGCGTATCATCCATGTCCTTAATGGAGTAGATTGGATCTCTCTTGCCCACACTGAGCCAAATAACTTGTCACATGACCATATTACTTCGTGCAAAGAGCTGATAGAAATTGTTTTTTATTTTTTATTTATTAAATGTTATTACGAGTAATGTGCTAATAGACGAAATTTATTATTTTTTATTTATTAAATGTTATTACGAGTAATGTGCTAATAGACGAAATTTATTATTTTTTATTTATTAAATGTTATTACGAGTAATGTGCTAATAGACGAAATTTATTATTTTTTATTTATTAAATGTTATTACGAGTAATGTGCTAATAGACGAAATTTTTTATTTTTTATTTATTAAATGTTATCACGAATTTAATTTTTCTTTTTTGTACTCAGTTTCGCGACCAAAAGGAAAGATCACTAGGCAGACGTTCATGTTAGATGTCGAGATGTCTATCGTGCAAGTTTTCCAGTTACATCCCGCTCAGAGTTGCAAAATATCAAGAGACTTTACCAACTGTAATATTTCTAAGTTTCTTTTTGCAAACTAGATAGACAGGTTCAACAAACAAAGTAATATTTATCTCCTTGTTTGTATCTCTGTAAATTACGTCTTGACCATATATATATATATATATATATATATATATATATATATATGTGTGTGTGTGTGTGTTAATTTTATTATTATTATTATTATTATTTATGTAAATACAGCAATATATCTACTGTCACTATAAGCGTACTTAAATCATGATCTGATAGGAATAGATTGTTTTCTTTCTCACTGTCTGCCATGCTAGACTCTCACTACTGGAAACAGTAGGAGCACGCACCACCTGTAAGAGGCTGTAAGCATGTTTTCGAAAAGGCTTTCTCAAAGGGAAGTAACTCGCAAAGACCTAATTTAGCCTCGTTAGGAGATTATTATCCTTGGACCATTTCGCTCATTGTATTGCGCCATTATTTATGATGTATAAGCCAAAAGGTGTGTGTGTGTGTGTTCGCTAATTCTCTTCATAATCTCATTGGACAATTAATTTTTAATTTGCAAATCTATCCTCGTATCTGAGTAGTCCAGTCAATTTAGAATAGTGGATATGATGACATAACTGAAAATTTTTCGATATGTTTATTTATTTATGCGTCGACGAAGCCCATGCCAAAAAGATCGCATTTTTTATTTAAATTTCACTATTGTTTAAACGTGTCATTATATCCACTACTAAAGGTTGGGTATAAGACAGCGGAATCTTTAAGCAACACAACGAAATTCTGGTTTGCTAACTGAGCGTAACACAGCGGAATCTTTAAGCAACGCAACACAACGAAATTCTGGTTTGCTATGTCATATTTATTGACATACGATTTCTCTTACCACAATCGCTTTACCGTCAATTTAATATAAGCCCAGATTGTGTTTTATGCAAATGAAACGACGTGTTTGCATGCCCTTAAAAATGAGCGCGAAACAACTGGAACGTTCCAGAGAAAGTTTTCTTTACAGGTAAATGGTTCAGATTATGCCCTCGAAACGCTTAAAACGCAGGATCTTCCATTGGCCCCTGCCCGTGGTGGAATGGGAGGGGTCTGTCCTACAGACTTCTAGCCTACTTGTTTACGCCCCCCCCCCCCCCCCACCATATTTCTGGATTCGCCACTGTTTTGTCTTCGCTCATAACACCGTAGTTGAAATTAGATGGAAAATCAAGCTAATGTTTATTAAGCCTAGTTATGAATCTGTTTACTGATGGTGTATTGACTAAATATACAATTATGGACTTTTGTTGTGTTCAATGCATTGCTTTATTGAGCTGGAAAATATGATATTGGCCGACGCGAACAAAAGCCCGTAACTGTTTCATTTCTTTCATAAAGTAACCTAAAACTATCCCCATGTGAGCACAATACGTTGTTTTACAGAGCTAAAATGACTGTGAGGAAACCAGTATGTTGTATTATTGTTGAGCACGCGTGACCTATTCATCCAATCATAATTTTATGAAAGTAATACTTTTTGAGGTTGTTGCAAGGCTCATTAGCTCTGTTACTAAACACGCTACGTTATGCCCTTCGGTCTTTTATCTGACAAGGCTACACTAAATATGTTTCCTTTGAATCGTACCCGCTGATCATGGATATTTTTTCTAAGCAGATGTTGCAGCAAACGGCAGACAAACCGTTGCTTTCTCCGAAAAACCTTCCGACATTCGTGAAGCGTCCCTGAGTCGTCTAGTACTTTTTGACATGTTTCTTCTCAACCAGGGAGAGGTTTATGACTCTAGAAGCGGCACTTTAAGGGGGCCGGGGATCGACGCAAATTCGACAGGATCAACTTTCTGATCCAAACAAGGCTTGTCAGTTACAAATGGATTAACCACAACCTTATCTCCAGCTAGGTCATTGCCTAGTAATAAATGAACACCCTCTATGGGTAAAGAAGTCACTGCCCCAACAGTCACAGGTCCAGAAACTAAGTCTGATGCCAAATTTACACAATGAAGAGGAACATTTACAAAGCCGCACTCTACTCCCTGAACAAGAACACTTTCACTTGAAGAAGACTCCTCAGACAAAGGCAAAGTACCTGATAATAAAAGACTCTGAGAAGCTCCAGTGTCCCTTAATATTTTAATTGGGATAGGTTAGGCAGAATCACCAATAAGTGATATAGAACCTTCTGACATGAATGGTTCATAAGCCTCTAAAATAGAATCAGACTGGGGTTTGTTTGACCCAACAAATGTATTGCTTTCAATACAAGACCGTGACCTTGACCTCGTAGAAATAAGAGCATTTGGAAAAGCTCTGTCTTTTCTCTGTTGCTTATTTTTCAACTTGAAGCAATCAGAAATAACGTGCCCTTTCGTTTTACAATAAGTGCACGTAGGAAGAGATAAGGATTTCTGATCAGTCTTATCAGATGTTTGATTCCTAACAGTTGTGCTGTTGTGAAATTTGGAAGTACTCGAATGAGATTGAAATGGTTTTTTTACCAGAAAACTGCTGAGAGGACGATTTATTACCAAGTGAAATTTTGTGAGTCAAGGAATAATCATCAGCCATACAAGCAGCATTTTCCAAAGTTTCCACATTCTGCTCGTCAAGATAGGTTTTAACATCACTATGGATGCACCTCTTGAACTCTTCAATTAATACGAGCTGTCTGAGGTTATCATAAGCTTGATCAACTTTCTTGGCTGAGCACCACCTATCAAATAGTTGTTTTTTATCCCTTGCAAATTCGACATGAGTTTGTCCAGTTTCTTTTCTACAATTCCTAAACCTTTGTCGATATGCCTCTGGTACCAACTCATAAGCTTTCAAGATGTACTCCCTAACCACATCATAATCAGTGCTTTGTTGTACTGACAGTGAAGTGTAGACTTCACGAGCTTTGCCAATAAGTACACTTTGTAATAACAAAGTCCAATGCTCTCTGGGCCATTTCAAGTTTTCAGCTATTTTCTCGAAATGAAGAAAGTATTTATATACTTCTTTTTCCTGAAAAGGGGGTACTAACCTAATATATCTAGTAACATCAAAACCTGGACTTGTGTTTAAAGGAGTGGAGTGTGCTCTGTTTGCCAGTTCTAATTCTCTTAACTTAAATTGCATTTCCCTTTCTTCTCTTTGCATCTGCATCTGCATTTGTATTTGTCTATCTTCCTTCTCTCTCTCTCTCTCTCTCTCTCTCTCTCTCTCTCTCTCTCTCTCCATCTGCCACTCTTCTTTTTCTCTCTCCATCTGCCTCTCTTCTTTTTCTCTCTCTCTCTGAATCTGAAGCTTTGCCAATTCTAAATCCATCTGGTTCTTTAACTCTAATTCCCTTAATTTCCTGTCAGAACCAGATACAGGCTTTCTCTTCAAACTTAAAGCACTATTTTCAAAAATTCCCTTTCCTACTAAATACTGAATCAAAATAATCTTTATCTCCTGTTTTGTCAATGATACTTTTGCCTCAGATAGACTGTATTTTCTGGTAAGCTCGAGCAACTCATCCTTTCTCATGCACTCTAACCCCTCCTGGGTAGGTTTTGAAATGAAATTCTGAATATTAGATGCCATTGTAAATGCTTGTTGGTTTCACACAATAAAAATTCTCTATTTAAAAATCTTTGCCAAAGACAAAAAAAATTCAGAGACAAAATCAATATGAATTTCAAAGATAAATTTAATATCTCTAATATGCTTTAAAGAAATTCAATCCCGGAACGGCCCCCAATTTATGTTACGACTCTATGGTCTAAGAAAAATGTAACAGAAAGAAAGTGAAACCAACAAATCAAGTAAAAAATCAGCAAGCAATTTATTACTAGATAATTAAAATGAAAAATCAAAAAGTCACTTACAGTAATGTGTTTTGAAATCCTAATAATCCAATAAGAATGATTTTTCTAATCACAAGTCCTAAATATAGAATGTTCCGAATTCACGGCTGTGTCCTTGAATGTTATGATGTGCTAATGGTCTCCAAAGTCCTGATGTACTAGAAATCTTGATGTGCTGATGTCAAAATGAAGTATTCAAAAATATCTGAATAAGTTCAGTTAAATTCCAAAATCATCAATTAAAAATCCAAAATCCAAAAGTTTATGAGCACTGTTATAATCCAATGAATATTTAAAATAATTCCTCTCTTAGAATTTGGAATGACTTTTCACAACTGTAATAGCTCTTTACAAGACTGATGGTAATGTCAAAACTGAATAAATGTCCACCAAACATGGCATATATAAAGATTGGTCACATGACAGAATGTTCTAGAACATGTGTCATCTTAATGGAATTTTACTTGTAAACAAAAACCAACCTTGACCTTCAAATTGAGAAAACATATTGATCAAAACAACCTAATTCAAGGACACTAGTTAAACATGTTTTTCATGATAAACATTAAGATTTAAGCAAACACCAAAGCGAAGAAACACTTACAATTTCCCAAAATATCCACAATATTATATAAACATCATACATAACTATATATATATATATATATATATATATATACATATATATATGTGTGTGTATATATATGTGTGTGTATATATATATATATATATATATATATATATATATATATATATATATGTGTGTGTTTGTGTGTGTGTATATATATATATATATATATATATATGCGATTTTTCATAATGCTTGTTGAACCAGTATAAATGAAAAAAAATCCCGTATTTCATGCAGCAATCTTTATATGCATCTTTTTCAAAAGTTCAAATGTCATAATCACCGTGACTGAAATAAGAAAAATAGTTTCTCAATGAACGTTGACAACATTTTGCTGTTCACTTGCGCATTCGGTAAGAAGGAATATCATTGAATTGGGATCAAACGGTGGAAGGTCAAGGTCTTTGTAACTCAAAGAGGGATTTGTTTTGTCCACAAAATCTTTTGTTCTAGATTACGTTTCGTTAACCCAATTTTGTGGATGGTCTGCACCCAGAGCATGAAAGAAATCCATCGATTTTTAGATATAAAGGTCAAAAGTCAAGGTAAAGTATATTTAAGTAGAAAATAATCATATGATGGTCAAAAGCTCAAAGGTCAGGGTCATTTCGACACAAACAAAGGAAACATTGTCTGTGGAATAAATTACAACATAATGCCACCAAACTCTGAAGATGGCTTGCTGATATGGGAAGGAAATGTATTATAGAGTTCGGGTTACACAGCTCAAAGCTTATGATCACATTCTCCCATATAAAGACCGTTGGTCACGAACTTCAAGGTACTCATTCTAGTGGAAGTGAATTAGTTACGGCAAGCAAGCGATCTAAAAAGACAATTAATAAATATATAAATAGCACAACACAAGTGTTTAGAATAAACTAAAAAGCTTAAGCTGCAATCAAACTAAGGAATATTGGAGACTCATAAAATAATCTTCATAAGAAAGAAAATGAATACAAAGTGTCTGTAGAAAAATGATGGGAATATTTAAAGTTGCTAATACAAATGCTGATGACGTTGATAATATATACGTAATACTTCATTAAATGTTGAAATAAACAACCATAATGATTCCTTGAACGGAAAATTTACATGTGATGAAATACAAAAAGCAATAAAGAAATTACGAAATAGAACGGCATCAGCTATCAATGGTATTTTTAACGAATACATAAAATCGACCAATAAAGGTTGTTTTTTTTTTTTTTAAACCTGTATGAATGATATTTTAACCTGATACTTGATGGAGGTATTATTCCCTAAAGGTTGATTGTATAGTTATCAAAGCAATATATAAGCAAACTGGTGCTCCTACAGACCCGAGTAATTATACCCACTTTTTACTATTCGCATTTGCCTTGGGAAATTATTTACACATATTGTAAATGAAAAACGTAATCAATTTATTTTATATTAATTGTGCATTAGAAGAAAATCAAGCTGGATTTAGAAAGGAGTATTCCATGACTAACAATATATCTGTTCTCCAGGCTTTGATTGATCTACTCAGGTCTAAACAAAAAAATTTATTTTTTTACTTTTGTGGATTTTAAAAAAGCGTTCGATAACGTTTGACGGGCTGGGTTTTAGGGAAATCTGCAATTTAATGAATTTGATGGGAAAATCTTTAGGATTAAAACAAATATGTAAAATAACAAAAAAAGTGTGTATCGATCGATATAAGTGTGTCCTATGCCTTCTAGCATCAAAAAGAACTTCATCAGGGAGAACACCTCTCACCCATATTGTGTTCTATTTTCTTGAATGACTAAGAACAGTTTCTCAAGAACAAACAATATGATGGAATTTACTAAATTTTGATATTGCACGTATTTTTAAATTTTAATATTCCTTTACGCAGATGATGCTGTACATTTTTTTAGTCTGCACCTGTTTTACACCAATGTTTGAATGTCTTTACTGAATACTGTAAGCTTTTAAAGTTATGAGTCAATGTGAATAAAACGAAAGGCGTAATTTTTGGAAGTAAAGATTGAGCTACATTCAAATCTGAATTTTATAAGATTTCTTTGAAAGTAATATATCAATATATGTATTTGGGTGTTCTTTTCTCTAAATCTGGTACCGTATATACTCGAGTATAATCTGATTTCAACTGCAAACTGCATAGACCCCGATCTGCCGTCGCATAATGCGCCGGCAGATCTGGGTCTATGCAGTTTGTAAGGACTAATCAGTAGAACAAACAACATAGACCCTGGTCTGCCGGCGCATTATGCGACGGTAGATCAGGGTCTATGTTGTTTGCATTTAGAGATGATTTATACGCGAGTATATACGGTAGTCTTCTTTAATATTCGGAAGCTTAATGTAGAAAATGCCAACAACAAAAAAAGCAATGAACTTATTGTTTGCGCGAATGAATATTTTGAATTTACCTGTTGATTTATCTCAAACCTTTTTAGCATACTATTATTCCAATTCTATTATATGGTTATGAAATCTGGGGTTTCGAAGATATTACGATTATAGAAAGAGTGCTGTGTGATTTTATGAGACATATTTTATTGTTAAGAAAAAGTATCGCACTTTGCATGCTGTATCGAGAACTGGACGGCTTTGGATATTAATATTAAAAACCTCATGATTACTTTCTGATCTAGGCTTGTTTTGGGTAAACCAATAAATCTTTCATATCTGTTATGCAAATTTATGTTAAGTCAATAATTCAATAATATAAACAGAAATGGGTTGATTTCATGAAAAATACATTTGACAACCTCAGGCTGAGTACCATTTGGGAAACTGAAAACATATCATGCATAGCTCATTTAAAAAACATGGCTTCAACAAAATGACCCGACTCTAACAAATTTGGCATAACCTGAAAGATTCTTCTAAAGGTGTAATATAAAGTTTACTTAAAGAATCATATGGATTTTAACAGTATCTGCTAATATACGTTTAAAAGATGTAAAATTATAATTGGATTTCTTACATCGAGTTATAAATTACTAATTAAAACAGGGAGATGGGAGAGAAAGGAAATTAAATAAAAAGTATGTCCATTTTGTCGCGATTGATCTATCGGAGATGAATATCATTATATTTTAGTATCTCAAAAGTTTTTATCTAGAAAGGATAAAATACATAAAATCATACAATTTTCGATGGTCAAGCTCCAACTATATTTAAATAACTGTAACAACATAGTCTAAAAATATCATAATGTTAGAATTTAGTGTGTAATCTATGTATATATACTTACATAGAATTTAGTGTGTAATCTATGTATATATACTTACATAGAATTTAGTGTGTAATCTATGTATATATACTTACATAGAATTTAGTGTGTAATCTATGTATATATACTTACATAGAATTTAGTGTGTAATCTATGTATATATATACTTTACACATCTTATTTTTATTCTGTGCTTTAGTTTTGTATTCTCATTTTTCTCACGCATGACCATACTTGTTTATAATTCCATATATCAATCATATATGTTGGTAGATCCATGTATCAATCATACTTGTTTATAATTCCATATATCAATCATATATGTTGATAGATTAATGTATCAGTCATACTTGTTTATAATTCCATATATCAATTATATATGTTGATAGATCCATGTATCAATCATATTTGTTTATAATTCCATATATCAATCATATCTCTTGATAGGTTCCATACATTGATCATATCCGTTGACATTACGGGATCGTTTGTGATTATTTGTTGAAATTATATGCTTTGATCGGTTCCATTTAGGAATGATATCGCTTTTGTTGAAATTTGTGTGCATGTGTAAGGTGTCAGATTCATTCATCATTCATTTGCATTATAAACAAACATCTCATTCACGTAATTGTGTTAGGTTGTTAGCTAAATCCAATCCCACCCCGCTTCATCCTGTTACAAGTACATCAACGACTCTCCAGTACCAACAAGTTATAAGTTTCCTACTGATGTTGCCGATACTGAAGTGAGCAAGGATACTAATTATAATAGCATATTTGAAGGAGATCCTAGTATAACACACAGTAATATATTACTTAGCTTTATAAATAATTTAACTAGAAAGGTATCTAGTAGGTAACATGGACCAAGACAAAATTATACTGCCCTCAAAAACTAAGACATTCTAGGAGTTTCGAAGGGACAGGGAATCAGCATAAGAAGACGTCAGCCTAGTTAACGTTAAAGAGAATATAAATGCAAAACCACGGGTGTCCGCAGGGGTGGGGGTGGGGCATTTTAAAAATCCATTGTGCAGTGCATATATAGCTGCAAGCCTTTTTCCGTTTGATTTTGGCTTCACCCTCCCATCCCCCCACACACACACACACAACCCTGGACAAATTCCTGCGGACTCCCATGTGCACAATGAAAATATGACCTAGAGACGCCAGAAATTGAAAATGTCCCAAAAGTGATAACGGGGTTTATCAGATACCAGATTTCTTTAAAAGTACGAGATTTTGCTTGTGATAAAAAGAAATTGAAAATGCAAACCGAGATTATTATTATTATAATTATTATTATAAAAAGACATGGAGAGTAGTTTAGAGAAAGGCTTTGAAAGAGAATTTAAAGATGATACAATATAGATATTTTATGGGGAAACATTTGTAGTAAAGAGGATTTAATTTGTGTTCAGAAACTGTTATCATGGGGTGAAAAAAACTACAATGACTGGAATAACACAAGTACATATTATTAATGGCACTTTGGATTATCTCCCCTTTAAGAAATCCTTTTTTTTTTTGGGGGGGGGGGGGGGTGACAAATACTATTTGTAGGCCAGCGAAATCAAATCAGATTTAATGTTCAAACATAATATTGCCGAAATATGTGGGATTTTTTTTACATAAATAGTCACGCAACCCCCAAGTGTACCCCTATCATTCCTAAACGGTTCCGAGTAGTTCGAAATAGCTATTTCATAATTTCATAAATCAATTTTAGGTCTAAGACTCTGTACATTATGGTGTATCAAATCGGTGTTAGGTCTAAGACTAAGGTGTATCAAATCAATTTTAGGTCTAAGATTCTGTACATTTACCTGTATCGAATCAATTTTAGGTCTAAGACTGTGCATTTACCTGTATCAAATCAATTTTAGGTTTAAGACTCTGTACATTTACCTGTATCAAATCAATTTTAGGTCTAAGACTCCGTACATTTAGGTGTATCAAATCAATTTTAGGTCTAAGATTAAGGTGTATCAAATCAATTTTAGGTCTAAGATTCTGTAAATTTACCTGTATCAAATCAATTTTAGGTCTAAGATTCTGTAAATTTGCCTGTATCAAATCAATTTTAGGTCTAAGACTCTGTAAATTTACCTGTATCATATCAATTTTAGGTCTAAGACTCTGTACATTTACCTGTATCAAATCAATTTTAGGTCTAAGACTCTGTACATTATGGTGTATCAAATCAATTTTAGGTCTAAGACTCTGTACATTTAGCTGTGTCAAATCAATTTTAGGTCTAAGACTATGTACATTTACCTGTATCAAATCAATTTTAGGTCTAAGACAATGTACATTTAGGTACATAATTTTAGGTCTAAGACTCTGTACATTTAGGTGCATAATATTAAAATTATTTCTCCAGGTCTCCGGACCGGGGTTAGGTTCTATCCCTAATATCAACAGAAAAATACTTAACCAATACATTAATGCAAAAATCTACAACCACATTGCTGGTAAAGAAAAATATAAAGCTAAATGATGTAAAAAAAATATTAAGGTGCATCAAATCGCACAAAGAAAATTAACTGTAGCTAACCGTTGAAATGACATTGTACTGATCACGGAACATAATTCAAAAATATATCAAATAACTAAGTCCAATACTGCCATATTTCCATATATACAATAGCACCATTAATACGATTATTAGGTCAAGGCAACCGCGTACGGTTTGCACGTAGGACACAGTGGAACAAATCTATGGCCAATCTATACTGAGATTGACATTAGTGACGCCCTCAAGAGACGAAAAAGCAGATTTTCACGGCTGTTCACCGTCTGCACGTGTATACTTCATGGGTGAATGCAAGGGCAAATAAACAAGTCTGTATAAACACGTATAAACACCTGTAAATCACGACCGGCTTGTTGCAAGTATACTTGGACTTGGATATGAAAATGAACGTAACTAACTGTGCTGCAAACATGAACAAACATAGTGAAATAGTGTCAAAAATAAACATTCAAGACACCAAGAACAGAAGATATTAAGAAGGAGAAAAAAAAACACCGATTTGGTGAAGCTCTCTTGGGCGATATTTTCTCATGGGATACAAATCATTATATCTGATATACAATTCAATTCTATAACAGACATGGTCAATCGAACAGATAAGTCATTTATGTAACAAATGTAAAAGCGTACTGATACTTTTAAATTTCTGTATGGTATCAAGTCTGGATGTATTTACAACACATAGATAATACATAGATAATACTTAAAATAGCATTGAGGACTGTTCTTCGTCAGATGAAGCCGCAGGTGATTTGTGAGAATGAGGTGGTTGTGTCAGTAAGAGTGTTGCTGTAGATTGTGTGCTAATGCGAAGTTTAAGGCTGAAGTTATCTTCAGTGTCAGCATTGCTGTCCAAGTTGTGACTCGATTGACCTAATCATCCTTCTTTTTGATGGAGATCGCCCCATCCCACGCCCAGGTATCTTTGAATTTCCCATCCTTTTTTAGGATTCTTGCTTGCTTGGCGATCTTAGCTCTTGTTTTTGTCAAGTCCTTATTTAAGTACAAATTTAAATGGCAGTTTGAGGGTTTCTAATTTAGATCGTGCTTTCATCATTTCCAGATACTTATGATAGTTAAAAAAAACTTAACCAAGATTGGTCTATTTCTTTGACTGGATGTCATTACTCGGTGACTCCTGTTAATGTCATCTATTGTCAATTTTACCTCAATATTCTTTGTAAGTTTAAATACAAGTAAGTCTGTATTTCCTCTTTCGTTTGCTCTTTTCGTTTTGCTCACGTTTGCTTTATTTTCTTCAGAATCTTCGCTGTCCTCATTTACCTCAATTACTGGGTCAGGATAAGGGTTCGCATACGGCTTGGACTGGGGAACACCATATATACGAATGATCCGCCGTCGCGAGAGTCGATTTAAGTCATCTAACAGGTTCTCGAGCAACTCAATAGATACGTGTCAACTCTAATTGCAAATGAAGAAGGAAGTAAACTTTTCTCTAAAGTTTTTATTGATGCATATCAAATGTTAGAACTTCAAAAGTATGATATTGATTTACATAATGTAACTTCTGTAGAGTGGAAATGTTCCTATTATTTCTTACAAAAATTAAAGATTTAATACTTCAAGAATTTCAGTTCAAAATTTTACTGCGTATTTTGAGCTACAAAAAATATCTTATCAAATAAATAGGTAAAATTAGGTAAATAGGTAAATAAATAGGTAAAATTAGGTAAATAGTTAAATAAATAGGTCAAATTAGGTAAATAAATAGGTAAAATTAGGTAAATAGGTAATAAAAAAAGGTAAAATTAGGTAAATAGGTAAATAAATAGGTAAAATTAGGTAAATATGTAATATTGGTTCAGATACGTGTACCTATTATACAGTAAGCAAGCAGAGGAATCTATAATTCTTCTAATGTTTGAGTGTAATAGGGTGAACACATTTTGGAACGAGTATGTAGTTGGATCCTGATACATTTTAACGTACAAGTTTACATAAATTTAAATAATATTATCCAAGGAGCAGTGAGTAATATTTTTATTATTAATCTCTTGATAATTATTGCAAAATATTTTTTTTATAAAAATTTATTTAGTAATCAGAATTTAAGATTTTAATCCTTTCTCTCGACCCTAAAGAAGTATTTGAAACAGAATATTATCTGGCTAAATAAATGGGACAATGGAATATTTTCTTGAAAGATGGTCTGCTCTCTACAATTATTTTCGTAATACAGGTGTAGTATCCAAAGCCTCATGTAACAGTAATATTTAGATGAACGTTCGAATATAACGCAACAGCTAGTGAATCCCAAAGTTTCGTTCACATTGCCTCTCTCTCTCTCTCTCTCTCTCTCTCTCTCTCTCTCTGTACACCTCATAAAATATTATATATTTATTTATTTATGTCTTAAGTCATATACATAATGAAAATTCAGATAGCAGCTATCAATGATTTCTATTGTCAAACTGCTATACTTGTTTACTGTACCATTATGTTACATATATCTGTAAATCGATAACCCCATGGATCCCCAACCTTGACATCGCTTATCTTGCTTGGGGTACTAAACTTTTAAAACAACAGTCGTTCTACTGTCCGAAAAGAATTTCCAGGAATTTCAGATAAGACCATTTCATCTTTTTAACTTCTGAGTGTTGAAACCATCTCTGACATTCTTGAGCGATAAGATTTTCAAATTAGCCACTGTGGCAGCCATATTGGATATAAGATCGGAATCATTTTCAGTTAGGACAAACTAGACACCATTAGTAGACTTTCAGTGACAAACTAGACACCATTAGTAGACTTTCAGTGACAAACTAGACACCATTAGTAGACTTTCAGTGACAAACAAGACACCATTAGTAGACTTTAAGTGACAAACTAGACACCATTAGTAGACTTTCAGTGACAAACTAGACACCATTAGTAGACTTTCAGTGAAAACCCCTTGTTTTTTTTTTTTTCTTTTTTTTTTTTTTATTTTTAATATGCTCAGTACATAAGTAGCCATGGGTCGGAGAGCTATCCCACGGACTACCTAACAGTTTCTTTTTTCCACATATGTCTTGTTGTCTTTATGAAGGTTTCAAGCAGTCTAAACATTGCATTATAAAAAGGGTAAAGGAAAGAAAGACAAAAATTATGTTAAAAGAAGAGGAAAAATGGATTGCAAGAAGAAAGAAGGCAATATATGTGGAAAAGATGTAATTATATAATGGTGTTATAGCTGTCTATATAACTATCATAAAAACTATTTTTTGGAGCAGTACATGCATATACATACATATATACACACACATTTACATATGCATATACATACATATTTATATATTTATACACACACACATATATATATACATACATACACATACATACATACACACATATACATACATATATACACACATTTACATATACATATACATACATATTTATATATTTATACACACACATACATATATATATATATATATATATATATACATAAATATATACCGGGTATACATACATACATACATACATACATACATACATACATACATACATACATACATACATACATACATACATACATACATACATACATACATACATACATACATACATACATACACACACATACATACATACATACATACATACATACATACATACATACATACATACATACATACATACATACATACATACATACATACATACATACATACATACATACATACATACATACATATCCACCCTTATACATACATACATATGTATAATATAATATTAAGAAACTTTGTATTTTCAACATTCCCATGAAATGTAAGAAAAGAGAAAGTGGTGTAGATCAGAGAGATTAAGAAACATAAGTATTGAGAGTAAGAACATACGTATATATATATATATATATATATATATATATATATATATATATATATCTTATTCAACTAGTTTAAGATAATGTGTACAAAGTATAGCAGAAAGAGATGATTCGAGATTGTAGATGCATCAATCGATTTTCATAACTATATCTGAAGAATTTCAACCAATAGACAGAAATATAACTATGCTATACTAATAAATTAATACATGTGTGCCATTCAGTTTCAAAGCATTCAAGTTTATTGTTTCTTTTGGCTTATTCCATCTCACAAATGTTGTATCGTTTTAAAAAGTTTTGAACAAAGGTAGAGATGGAGGTTTTCTTTCATGGCGCATAATATATATGTATCTTTTATATATTAGTAATATAAACTTAATTACCTTGCCCGCTTATAACATACCTAAAATTATTCCTTTAAGTGAAAAGGTATGCGAGAAATTAGTGTTATTTCTGATCCACTGGTCTAAATCATTCTAAAACTGTTTCACGATAGCACAATCCCCCAAAAGATGGTTTAATGTTTCATGTGAACCCATACAAAAAGAACATTTATTAGTATTTGCTATTCCAATGTGTTTGTTGCAAGAATTATATGCAGTAATTTATACTGAAACCAAATTAGATTGGAATCTTTTGTAATTTTGTATGTAAAGGCAAAGTGCTTTGTCCAATCCAATTGATTTGGTAGATTAAATTGCATTTTTCATTTAGTTAGTGCGTTAGTTTCTAATATTTCTGTTTCTTTCACAAAGATAATATAAATATTTCTGCAGCCTTTCCTAGTTTCAAGGACAAGTAATGTCTTTTTTTAAATCCAAGGTTTTTCAAAATTTCTGGCTGGGGTTCGATAGATAATCTATTCATATATAATTTCACGGAGTTAATGACCCCTGCATATTGTAAAATTGGTCCCAACATTATATATTTTATTTACTTTTTGCCATGAAAGAAATTCTCCATTACTCTGGACAATATCATTTATAAATAGTATACCGTTTTAAAACCATTTTTTTCTAAAAAAAAAATAAAGACCCTCTGACCTTAATATTTTCATTATACATTAGGGCTTCAACAATAAAATCTGAAAAAAAAGTCTTTGGAATAAACTTTTTAGATTATATGTTGTAAGAAATAAAAACATCCTTCCAAAAATATTATCCATATCTCCTATGTTCCGTTCTATATAATTGATACCAAACTTGTTAACTTCCTTGAAAAAATTAAAACAATGAACCATTAGTTTACTCCATTTTGTATTTTTGGTAAGCATTCTTCTGACCCAGGATATTTTGAGAGAAAGTATGAAATTTTTAAGTCAATCATTGCAAGTCTCCCTTCTTCATAACTTTTATTTATTACTTTTCTATTGATCTTGTCAACTGACCCTTTCCATAAGTACTTGTAGATTAAGCATTTCAATCTTTTTATGAACCATTCTGAAGGATTTTGTAAACTTATTTAATATGTGATTTAATTTTGATAAAGCAAGTGATTTTATCACAATAATTTTCCAATAGGGGGTAAGAATTCTCTTTGACCACCGAGTTAATAGTATTTTGATTTCATTTAATTTACTATCATAATTAAGATTTATTATGTGACTTATATCTGTAAAGAAGACAATGCCTAATATTGTGAAACTATCATCTATCCAGCATAAATTATATTCTATACACAAACTATCATCTATCCAGCATAAATTACATTCTATACACAAACTATGATCCATCCAGCATAAATTATATTCTATACACAAACTATCATCTATCCAGCATAAATTATATTCTATACACAAACTATCATCTATCCAGCATAAATTATATTCTATACACAAACTATCATCCATCCAGCATAAATTACATTCTATACACAAACTATCATCTATCCAGCATAAATTATATTCTATACACAAACTATCATCTATCCAGCATAAATTATATTCTATACACAAACGGCTACGTTTACGTTATGGCCAAAGGTCTTTGTATAGAATTTTAATGTGAGCATTGTGTTTTTAAGAGCTTTTTCAGATCAATCCAAAAACAATGTTGTATCATCAGAATACTGAGATATTAGAAATTTATTTCCATCTATATTGATACCATTAATATCTTTATTCTTTATATTCATTAATGACAGTATCTCTGCACAGAGTAAAAATAAATAAGGTGAAAGGGGGTCGCCTTGTCTGCATCCTCTCTCTCTCTCTCTCTCTCTCTCTCTCTCTCTCTCTCTCTCTCTCTCTCTCTATATATATATATATATATATATATATATATATATATATATATATATTATATATATATATATATATATATATATATATATAAACAAGATGAAATATGTCCATTAACAGTTACACAAGATTTTATATTGTGATAAAATGTTTCAACCCATTTTATAATTGAATTACTCAAGTTGAAAAAATTTAGTACTTTCAAAAAAAACTTCCATTCCACAGAATCAAAGGTGTTTCAAAGTCAATCCATAATAGCATACCTGGTATGTTATGCTTTTCTGTGTAATACATTCCGTAATAGCATACCTGGTATGTTATGCTTTTCTGTGTAATACATTACATCGTATACTGTTCTTATATTTTCACAAATGGATTTACCAGCCATAAAACCAGTTTGATCATCATTAATTAAGTATGGTAATGTTTTTAATCCTACTGGCAATACATGCTGAGGCCACTTTATAGGTGGTATTAAGGACAGATACTTGTCTCCAATTGTTTAAATAATTCTTTTCTTTATCACCTTTAGGAATACAAGTAATAACTCCTTCTTTCTGAGTTCCTGAGAGACTATTTATTTCATAACCATAGTTAAGTGACCTAACTAGAAAATATCCTAAATCGTTCCAAAAATTTTTAAAAAAAAAATCAGTAGAAAACCCATCGGAACCTGGACACTTACAATTTTTAATGTTTTTTAGGGCTCTGTTTTCTATTTATTTTTTTAATATCAGATTCATCAAGTATTAAGTTGAGATCGATGTTTTCAACATCTCTTGAGGCATGTAGACTTTTATAATAGGATTGTGTCTCTTGAAATATTTCTTTCTGTTTGGTAAGGATAATATTGTCACTTTTTATAATACTTTACATTCATTTGCTAAGATAGTTTCGATTTTCTAAATTGCAAAAATATTTCGTCATTTTCTCACCTTCTTCAATCCATCTAACTCTAGACCTTATCATATGACCCTGAAGTTTTTCCTGACTCAATTCTTGTAATTCATTTTGTTTTCACATATCAAATTAGTAACCTCAAACCGCCATGGTTCGTGCCCTTAACGTGAATTTTAATACTTGCATTATACTATTGTGGGAAACTATTAAAATCACCATATAATGTGTTCAACTGTATCTACTTAATTTATTCATGCTTGAAAAATGTTTATAAACTATCTAAATCCTTTGCCAGCTACCGTTTTTCTGAGCGTGTAAAAATTTTGTCTATTTCCGAAAGATCATCCATGGTTCGTGCACCTGAACTAAAGGCCACGTGACGTAAGATTGGAATAAGACAATCAGGCCAAAGTGTGGAAATAGGTCGTTTATAATGTCTCTGTTTTTTCATTAATTGCATTTGTAATATATTTCATTCCTTTCGTACGCATATTGACTGCAATAAAACACATATAGAAATGATGATAAAAGTTTAAAAATATATATATATATATAAAAGAATAGGATGCATTTTTTTATTTTTTTCCCCACCTATTTCGATATTATTATCGTATTTAAAGATACGCTGAATTTTTAAACGACTTTTTTTCTTCAGGCTGTGTCACAACAAAGATATTTTCCTCCTACATTACAATAATCCAATAAAGAATATCAAACTCTATACTCTTCCATTGGATTTTTTTTAACATGATATAAGAAGTGCATGTTATAGAAACGAAGTTTTTACATTGCCTTTGTCGTCTGAAAAATTTCTGTTGTAGATTTCCTACGAATAAAAAGGTGAAGAAAATCAACATGTGAACAGCGGCCCTGGTTTGAACAGCTAACACTCACGCCAGGGCCACAAACTTTAGGCAAATATGGAATTAGTAAAATTGGCCATTTTCATTGTGGTTTTTTTTTTTTCAATTTTAATTGTAGGACATACTGAAATTTAATTTCATCATCAAATATTTCTTAATCAGCACTTAATGTCATTGTCAACGAACGCTAGTGACCCTGTTGATGACGTAAGGATCTCAAAACAAGCGCGTGAGGTCGCGAGAAACATGGCGCACGATTCAAGGATGACAACGAATACAATATTAATCTCTTGAATTTAATCTTTTTCTCTAGTCTATCTTTGCCTTTTCTTGAATGAAGAATAAGATCTTGTTTTTGCTCTAATCTTCAATAGAAGAACTGAAAAAAAAAAAAATTGGTCATTTATCTTAAACTGTATTTCATTATTTGGAATATCATTTACATCATTTTGGACATAAATATCAGACAAATATTGTAATTTAACGTGTTTAATTATTTCTTTTATATTTTCAATATATGTCCTGTCTTTAAGTAGTGAGTTATTAAACTTCCAGAAAGATTTTCCCTTCTTGAAGCTCCTTATTTTATGCACTAATGTCAAAAGAGAATGGTCAGTTCTATATCCTGGTTCAATATCTGCATCTTCAATACCTGTAAGCAAGTTCTCAGAAATCAGGAACAAATCAAGCCTCGCTCTTTTGTTTCTACTCCTCCAAGTGTATCTTTTCTTTTCTCCATGAATTTCTCTCCAAATATCAATGAGCCCAAACTCATTAGTGATACCTGTCAGTTTTTCTCTTGATCTTGGGTTGTTCAATCTATGTAACATGTTGTTGATTCATAACTAAATTAAAATATCCTCCTATGATTATCAAGTTATCATGATAGTCGTTTAAATCAGCTTTCAACTGTTGATAAAAAAAAATAGGAGAATCTTTATTTGGACCATGAATATTTAATAATGTTATGTTCTTTTTTTCTATAATAATCTTATTTCCCTCTGTATCTTTTTGTATTCGCTTTACTTTAAATTCGAAATTATTGTTATAAACGACTGCTACTCGTCTAGATTGACTTGAAAAATTACTAAAAAATACATTCATATCCCCACTGACTGCGTATATAATATTCTTCTTTTTGTAGGAAATGTGTATCTTGTAGAAAATAAATGTAAGACATCTCTTCTCTTGGATTTGTCACCTAAACCCTGACAATTCATGGATGCAAGGGTAATTTTATTAGTCATCAGGTAAAAGACTCAAAGTTACTTCTATCTGACAAACTACTCTGCGTTGAGATATCTGGTAGTTCGATACATCAGACCTTAATGTAACTGTACATAAAATCCGACGACAAAAATACAGTATATTGGTACGTTTGCCTTTCACATAGCAAAAGACACCATTAGAGAGAGAGAGAGAGAGAGAGAGAGAGAGAGAGAGAGAGAGAGAGAGAGAGAGAGGGAGATATAGAAGGGACAGAGGTAAGAAGAAGCAGAAAGGCATAAAATGTTTTTACCTTCCTCTCGGTGTAAGAGCGCCTATTAACACATTAGAAATTCATAAACAAAGAAAGCAAGCAAAAGATTAATCAAATCACATAGCATGAATACATAAATACATTCGCAACAAAAGAAAGCATACAGTCATAAATACCTTTGCAAGAAATCAAGAAAGCGAAAACATTAAACAAATCACATAGCATGAAAACAATATACAGGAACATACTGTAAAATAGTATAGAATAAAAAATAGAACCCCAATTTGATGTTAAATATATTTTCGTATTCAGTATAGATTTGTTTTATGCTTTAAAGTGTTATATTCCATTCGAGATTTCCCCACCCCCCACCCCGACCAAAAAAATGGAACCTTACAAAATATTATATTACAAAGGTTAGGCTGACCTTAAAAAACAAAAAGGTTGCAAAAGAATACAAAAAAAGGCATTCACAACAAAAGAAAGCAAGCAATATCATACGAGTCGCATGTCAAGAGTATAATAATACAAGCAATATCATACGAGTCGCATGTCAAGAGTATAATAATACAAGCAATATCATACGAGTCGCATGTCAAGAGTATAATAATACAAGCAATATCATACGAGTCGCATGTCAAGAGTATAATAATACAAGCAATATCATACGAGTCGCATGTCAAGAGTATAATAATACAAGCAATATCATACGAGTCGCATGTCAAGAGTATAATAATACAAGCAGGAAAATAAAAAGCAGACATGTCCAGGGGACAATAGCAAATGTATAGCAATAAGACAAAGGCCATGACAATCCCTGGGCACATGCCCAGTTTGCCTACACCGGGTGCAGGGTCGGTGATGGATACACCCCCTGTACCAGGATTTCAACAAGCAAATGTATAGCAATAAGACAAAGGCCATGGCCCAAATATACCGTTAAATATATTTTCATAGTCAGTGCAGACTTAGAAAGATTTTTTTATGTCTTATAACCAATATAATATAATTTAACTGGTAAAGGAATTTAAGACCAGGTAAATTGATTATTGTTCTTTCTGTAAAAAAGAAGAAAAAAAACTTTAAAAAGACCAGAAACACAACCAATAGTTTATCTTAAACAGATTTACAGTGAAGTGGAGCACCTTATACAAAATAAAATAAAGCAAATTATACTGTAAGGCAAGGGATTTAATCAACAATATACTTACATTATTATCCCCCATTCCTAAAGAGAAAAAAGAGGAAGCATTTGGTTAATATACAATATTTCAGGTTATTTACATTGGCATGTTATTCATTTCCATATCAATCTAGTTATTCATGTTAACTTATTTTTATTTAATTTCTATGTCATCCAACTTTATTTTCATAGTCAAAGCCTCGGATCTATACAAAAAACCTAACAGCTTGCTACATCTCCTGATTTGCTTGAGATCATTCAGAGAGTTTATTTTCTATTTGTCGGAGAATATTCTAAGAAGGAAAATCAAAGTAAAAATAAAACAAGAAATAGACCCCATTCTGAAAGTAGCATTTAATATATATATATATATATATATATATATATATATATATATATATATATATATATATATATAGTTAAGCTGATAAAAGGAAAAGTCCAAGGATTCTACTGTGAATTGTGTGCTATAGCAATAGCATACTGTCAAATAATATTGAATCTTTAACTGTGACTCTTTAACTAGTCAAATTCTAGACAGCTCTCTTAGCCCATCTATCTCTGGCATCTTTCCTTGTCTCCAACCACACATCTAGGTTTGTTCCCTTATTCTTGTTTGTAGGTTCTAATGACATACACTCCCTTAGCCAGTCTCCCTCTTTCTATTTTCACCGGAACTGGCAGGTCAGTCACGATTCTCTTCTTCGAACCTTGCAAGTTTTTGGCGCAGTTCCATATCTAACCAGAAACTGAATCTGATTATAATCGGCGCTGGACCCAGAGATTTGGTCGGAGTTCTATGTGCGTTCACAGACCACATTTCATGTACTCGTTGCTTGTTAATGCCCAAATCTTTCTCAAGCACTTCCTTGACCACTTTGATAGATGCTTTTCCCAGGATCGTTCTCTCTCACCCCATACAAAATGAGGTTGTATTTCTCTCATGTTTTGCCATGAGAAGAATTTTCCACTCAAGATTTTTTACTGATTCTTGTATCTTCTCATCCAGGGTCCGGAGCTCTTGCTTACAATCATTCTGAAGTTTTGTCACACTCTCATCACTGAAGTTCAGACTTTCCTCAATATCAGTAAGTCTAAGTTTCACTGTTTTAGTCTCCTCCTTAGCAACCTGTGAAAACCCCATGTTGATATGACCATGCATTCAGGACAATTAGTGACAAGATTTCCAATATGCTCATTGGCAGCCATGTTTAAGGTCAGCTAGGAAGGCACCATTTTCATTCAGGACCAGCTAGATATCATAATTAGGATCTGGTGAAAACCCCATATAAATATGACTTTCCATTTAGGAGGAGTAGCAATAACAATATTTTCAAGATGTCCACTATGGTTTCCATATTGGATATCAGATCGACACAATTTGTATTTAAGACCAACTAGAAACCATAAAAAGTCTTCTGGTGAAAACCCCGTGTTTTTATGACTTTTTGTTCAGGAGGAGTAAAAATAACAAGATTTTTAGGATGGCGGTTGTGGTATCCATATTGGATATTAGATCGGCACGATTTTAATTTATGAACAACTAGACATTATACGAAGTCATTTAGTGAAAACCCCATGTTGATATAACCATCCATTTAGCTGGAGTAGCGATAAAACAAGATTTTCAAGATTCCCGCTGTTGTGTCCATATTGGATGTAGGGCGGCACCATTTTCATTTAGGACTAACTAGACATCAGAGGAAGTCTTCTAGTTAAAACCCCATGCCGATATGACTTTCCGTTTAGGAGGAGTAGCGATAACAAGATTATCAAGATGGCTGCTGTGGCAGCCATATAAGACATCAGACTGGCACCATTCTCATTTAGGTATCGGACCACTAATTATTTTACAGCCAGGGAACCAGTCTACTGGTGGTGGTGGTGGTGGGTGGGTGGGTGGGTGGAATAAAAAATAGAGTACTCAATCTTTTGAGATGTGCCCATTGGGTAATAAATGGGTTCAATTTTGTTCCATTATAAATTTCACAAACTTCAATCTATGTACTATAGCTGACAAAATATATTTACTTTTATTTTGATATCCTGTATTTAATTTCCTACTGACAAAAAAAAATATGTACTCTTGGTGCGAGGCTATGTTATTAGGTGCAGACCAGGGATCCCCTTTGTATAGCACCACGAGACTCGAAAACATGCTGCGAAACACCTGATTTTGAAGGCTGAAAAAGATTTCTCTAACTTTAATGAATGGATCCATGTATGGTTTGTATGCCAAGCTAGTGAAGAATTTATTTTGATATGTTGATATGATCATCCATTCAGGAGGAGTAGCAATAACAAGATTGTCAAGATGGCTGCTGTGGCGACCATATCAGATATCTGAGCAGTACCATTTTCAATTTGGACCAACTAAACCTTGGTATATATGTGAGAGTAACGACTCATGTCAATCCTCCAAGTAGTTTAGGAGGAGTAGCGATAACAAAACTTGTGCTAACGGACGGACGGACGGACGTAAGACGATGGACAACAGGCCATGCAGTAGAGCTATATAAAAAAATAAAAAAAATAAAAAAAAACAGTTGAGTAAACTTTTCGATACAATTTTACTCGGTCAGGCAACGGTTGCTTAAGCAGTTTATGCATATTCATCAGAAACGAGAAAATCTTATCTCAGACAGTCACGAGTGAGAAACGAACGCAGCGGATTTCGCCCGTGGTTTGCGACGATGTGTTTAAGAAAAAGTTGTTTAAAATTTGTAAATTTTTAATAACGGTCACCATATTGACTGACGAATTATCATAATTTTAATAGATTTTAAAGGCCGTGATGCCAGAATACTCCCTATAAAATCATCTGCAAACTGGTCAGAAGGTTTTTAAAAAGCTGTAAATAGCAAGTGTGAACGGACGGGGGGGGGGAGGGGGGAATTGCCCAGGGGCCCGGCTATTTCTATTGGCCCGCCGTCAACTCAGTTATAAAAAATAAATCTTCGCAGTAAGTATAAAAATTTGTTCCTTGCGAGAGTCGACGTTATGGTAGATTGCATCAGGTTTTATATGCAAAGCTGTTCACAGGTTTTTATATACAAAAAATTAAACTAGTTTTGGGGCCCATGACTGCTTTGCCCAGGGGCCCAGAATTTCAGTCAGCGGACCTGGGAACATACCATCAGCTCACTTGGCCTTACCACAAGGTGAGCTAATAATGCTGTTAATAAAGCTAATTTAACATGGTATAACCCGTTTATACAATAAATTTATATCTTGTTATCAAAATCGATTACATCTTCCATTAAATCACTCATAAATTCATTCTGTCCAGCCGAGCAGAGGCGGCGCGAGGGTTCGAGGCGTCCGGAGCACTGTTCTTTAGTGGCGCCCCTACCGAGGCGCCAGGGTACAATGTTCTTTAGTGGCGCCCCTACTTTGCCACAGAGAACAGTTTTTGGCAGTTACCAACCATCCTCCTCCCCCCCCCCCCCCTCCTAAATATAAGTTTTGTCAAGAATTGTTCTCGTTACAATAAGGTGAGGTGAAATAATATGAAAATTTCAGCTTTAAAAAAAAAAAATGCCGACGGCGCCCCACCCCCACAGCCTCGCGCCCGGAGACAATACCCCCCCCGGACCTCCCACACCCTCGCGCTGCCACTGCAGCCGAGTCTCACATTTAGCTAAAGGTCAGGCTTGGCCGCATGGAAGTAGTCTGCAAACTGGGTCCATTATACAAAAATATGTCCTGAAACCGGAGCATGCAGCGGTTTAATTAGCGATGTCTGTCCTGAAAGGAATACAGCTCGCTCCAGTTATTGCCGTTATGTCCAAGATCTATGGCAGTGTTTCACCTCTGTTTTGTCTTCAGTGGGAGAAATCAAGACCACGCACAGTGTGCTCTTCAATCCGGAAGGGAGATGGACGAAGACGGAAGATTACGTAAAAAAAAAAAGACTTTAGAACAGATATAATAATTTTCAAAAAAAAAAAAGAGATGAAGACGAAGAGATAAATAATGAAACAATGCGTCCAATTTGAAAATATGTATCTACAATCATGTGCCGCTAATTGCTTTGAACTTTTCCTGTAGTATCTAATGCACATGACATATGCGCGCTGAATAAGACTTCAAAATGATGCAAGAACATATATGATGGAAATTTTATTACAGCGCTTCTATTGTCAAAAGATTATTTGTGTGGCAGGCTCAAATTACGTAGGTAACCACATGAATATTATTTTTCACTCTGTAGATCATGTGGGTAGGTAAGCATGCACACGCAACCTTCTGGACGTACGTTAGCACCTACGTACGTATATATATATATATATATATATATATATATATATATATATATATATATATATATATATATATATATATATATATATATATATATATATATATATATATATATATGTGTGTGTGTGTGTGTGTGTGTGTGAAAGAGTGATGGGATTCTGGTGAGTCTATACTCGTCGTTGTCGTTCCTGCTGTAAAAAAAACGAGACGGAGGAAACGTCATCAATACTTATTTTTTTAAGTCGTCTACATAAATGATAGAATTAATCTTTTCTTTTTTATTAGCTGTCAAATACTTTGTAGTCCAAAATATCTTAGATATGATAAAACTGCCGATTTTATTTTCCGATTTCTATCTTCATTCCTTCTTGTTTCACTGTTCCTCAAACTATTTCTCTCGCACGCAGTTTTTAAATGCATAAAATAAACTAGGAGATAAGAGTTACCTAGGCTGCCGAATTTGCCATGTAAAACTCTTACCGTATATACTCGAGTATAAACGACTCCAAATGCAAACAACATAGACCCTGATCTGCCGTCGCATAAGGCGCCGGCAGATCAGGGTCGATGTTGTTTGTTCTACTGATTAGTCCCTACAAACTGCATAGACCCAGATCTGCAGGCGCATTATGCGACGGGAGATCTGGGTCTATGCAGTTTGCAGTTGGTATTAGATTATACGCGAGTATATACGGTAGTCACTGACCATTTTATCGACGGGGGGGGGTGTCTTTTCTAACTATAGTTCCCTCCTTGCCTGGAATTTTGTCTACTCTTGTCTGCCAATGTGTTCCATTTTAGCAGATGGAATAAGATGTTTTCAATAAGGAACGAGCACAGTATATAGTCTGGCTCGAAGGAAAATCCTGCGTTTCCACACCCACCCTTCTCGAACAATCAAATAATCGGAGTGTTCATACGTAAATATGTAAATAAATAATACAGTAAACAGTATAACGCTAAGTATGTATAGCTCTCTTCACTGGAATGTGTCAATAGTCTGAGTAGATGTAGTTATTAAATCATGGCATTATATATATACAAATATACAACATATATACAACATGTGAATGAACTCTCAAGTAAGGGACCGACCATTTAACTTTCAGCGGGGGGGGGGGGGGGGGGGGTCGTGGGATTTTTTGGAGGAAAAAAATTCCACCTCGGCTCTAAAATAGATTTTTAAAAAATAGTCTTGCTCTGATTTATGGCAAAAAAGAAAGAAAAAAAAACCCTATTATATCCATTATATTTGTTGAAACAATACATTATCTAAGGTAAAAGAAATATATATCCCGGCTTGAAAGACAATCCCCCTAAAAAAATGTTTAAGGTAAAACAAAGTCCACACACTGATTCAACCTACTTCAGAATGACAAATAGAACGATCCGGTTGCTAGCCTATTAGACCGGTGTATTGTTGATATAGAATGGAAACCACAAACAAATTGCTAAGAGACCGACAATTTCATTTTCGGGGGAGGGGAAGGGGGATTTTGTTGAAGTAGCTTTTTAAAAAAAAGTATCCTTGCTCTGATTTGTAGAAGAAAGAAAAACCTCATTATAGTTATATTCACTATATTATTGTATTTAAAAAAAATATCTTGAGGTAAAAGAAAGAAAACAATATCCTGGTTGGAAAGAAAATCCCGCGATCCCCCCCCCCCCCGAAAATTAAAATGAAATAGTCAGTCCCTAACTAATGTGAATTATGTTCATTTTATTGTGCAAAGAAATTTATATATATATATATATATAATGCCATGATTTAATAACTTAATTTGGAAATTAATATAGGAATAATTAATCGTGTTTACAATTGATACTCGTGGCATGTATTATTCTCAGCCGTTGTTCTGTTTTCTGGTAAGTATACTATTGACACAAAATATTAGATTGACCTTGGAACTATTATTTACTCCATGATTCTGATCCGTAACGGACAAGTTACAAAGTGATCTTGCGGTTTGACCTTAATATTATAATATTTATAAAGGTTTAGCCCATTCCACCAATAGGGCCAGAATCCTGCATACGTAAAATTGCAACCCAAGTTGTAAAGGGATATCGGGTGGACACAGAAGATATTGTTACAAATCTTATACTAATCGTTTTAATGTCGAACAACCAGATATTAAAATAGTAACAATTATCAGCGTTATGACAGTTGGATTTAATGCTGTATAGAAAATCAAAGTGTGTGTTATGTTTTGTAATATGCGTGCAATGAGATTATCAGTGTACTGAAGTATAAGGGAGATAATCCAGCTTGCCATTTATAATATTCTCTGGTACCCTGCCAAAATTGGCAAGCCAGTATCACTGGCCGGGAACTAGTAAATATGTGTCTCCCGATTGGTTAGTCAGTGACGTAATTCGCACAACAGAGGTGTCATTACCATAACAGCTAGTTTGGAAAACGCCCCCCTCCCCCCCCCCCCCGAACTGCAGTGATTGGTTGGAAGATTTACACCATATAGCCAATATTGGGCTGAGGTGCCGTTAAACGCTACCATACGTACGTGTACATACATCAACGCGGTACATCATGGGAAACAAGTACGGAGATTCCGTACTTTCACCAAAGATGGAGGATGACTGTTATCTTCAGTTACACGAGCACCGGAAGTGTGATGCAGTACAATCTACACCATGATTGTTTCTGCCCATTCAGAACATTCATCTCTTTCCTATGCGAGTCGAAGTATTCGAATCTATGACATTCTCTGTTACCCGGCCTAAATTGGCAGGCTAATATCATGGTCCGGTAACTAGTAAAATATGTGTATCCCGATTAGTTCGTCCGTGATGAAATTCACACAACAGTGACATAATTCCCATATAACCGCTAGTTTGGAAACTTCTCCTTGAACTGCATTGATTGGTTGTTAGCTTCACATCGGCGCAGTGCATCATGGAAAAAAGTACGGAGATTTCGTGCTTGCACTAAGATGGAGGTTGATAGTTATTTGCGGTTTCCATAGCACTTGAAGTGGAGCAGTAGTCAGCGAACTCTCTGAATGGAACTCAGAGGTAATCATAGTGATACTTCCCAAATTGGCCAGTCTTTGGCGGACGAATATCCGGCTAGATGTGCAAAGAACAGATTCTTACAAATGATAGGTATTGAAAATAACACTCGACGACGTTTCAACAATCAATGAAATATATGCACTTTAATTTTTAATGTTATTACTGCAACTATGTAATGAAAAAATTAGGAAATAGTTCGGTTTCAATAGCCTGACACTATTGCTTACGTTGCTGTTAGTGATGATAGGTCATCTAGTCATGTTGACGTTAGTGAAGTTATTATGACGTATTAAGAACCACGGACTTGAGGGCATTTCTAAAAAGGCCATTATTTACATTTGAGGTCTTTTTTTCCCTAGTATATGCAGTGGTAAAGGCTGACGAGGTTCCGATTGACAGGGCAGTAACTTGATGGAAACGTCTTCGGACTTTTCCATCGAATGCTAGAAAAAAACTTAGATGTAAATAATAAGAATCTTTTCTTCGCACATGCAACAGGATGTTCATCTGCCAAAAACTTACCAATTTGGGAAGTCTCACTACTATTACCTCCGAATCTCTTTCAGAGAGTCGAAGTTATTCGAGTCACATCGGAAAGAGACGAGGATGTTCTGAATGACTGCCCTGTATGCTTAAAGCTTTTAGATGACCATGATCAATTTCCAATAATTGAAGATAGCATGGCTAAATTATAACCAAAAAAAAAAAAATGGTTCACTTTGAATCCAGGAATAATTCAGAAAAACCTGTTCATCAACATTTGCGCTTGAGTTGGAGTCATAGGAAGAAATTAGAGACTTCCGAAAGAAGGAAACCGATTTGAAGAATGCTAGGTCTATATAGTTTTTGTTTAAATATCAAAATGCAAAAAACTGAAGTAGCAGAATTGATTTATGAGTACCCCACCACCACCATCATTAAACGACCGAACGTAATTGTGTCATTGTGACAGGCAAAAAAGTTAGGGAGCAAGAGAAAACTGTTTTCCACGTGAGTCGATCTCAAGACCTCTGTTACACTGCCCAATCACTCTTACCAATGAGCTAACCATAGTAAGAAAAAAAGATGTGATGTGCCAAGCAAATGCCCACACAAAGATTATAAGTTTGAAATCGTACTTTTAATTCTGGTTAAAAAAAAATTTGTTGTTGTTGTTTTTTTCCCCTGTAGATCACAGCCAAGTACCTAAGTAATGTATCGTTTAAAATAAAGCATTTTATTGAGACATTATTTGCAAAGATACTCCCTTGCACTCTATTGGTAAATTGTGTTTTCGAATCGGAAAAAAAAAATATAAAAATAAAAAATTTAAGAAAATGCCTCTTTGATGCTTTATTTCAGTTAAAATCAAAACTACAAGCTAACTCTTTTGCATTTGTATTCCAAATTAATTTGTCTTTTGCTCAATCTCATATTGGGGTTCAAGAACCAACCTCGTTGGGGACTAATGCACATTAAAAACGGCCTGGCCTTCTAGTTTATACCATATTTATTTCAAACATTACAAATTTGAAAAAAATTCCATCGTGCTGGGATGTTTTCGGTCAAATTTGGTCGAATTTCTTTGAGTAATTTTAGACAAGTTGTTTAAATGTTTTTTTTTTTTTTTGTTTTGTTTTTTTGTTTTGTATTTCGTAGCGGCGGCTATCTTTGATGACGGACTTTCATCATTTGTAAAAACATAAAATTAAAAGCCCTTTATGCTGGATGCTTTCTGTCACATTTGGGTAAATTCTGTTTAGCGCTTTTTTTAAAAGAGCAGTTTTAAAGGTTTTTCTTTTTTTAGTAACAGCGGCCATTTTGTTTCACGGATTAACATCACTTACACAAATTTTTAAAGTTTTAAAGCCCTATATGCAAGGATGCATTCGGTCTCATCTGGTCGAATTCTACTGAGTGTTTTTTAGTGAAGTAGTTGTTTCAATCTTTTTTTTTTTACTTTTAATAACGACAGCTATAGTTGATGGCAGGTCGGCATCACTTGTACAAAATTGAAAACCTATATGCCAGGATACTTTCAGTCAAATTGGTCAAACTCTGTTGAGAGTTTTTTTACAAGAAACAAAAAGTCGTTTAAAGGATGTTTCCCTTTTTAATAACTGCGGCAATATTTGATGCCAGATTGGCATTATTTTGATAAATTTTAAACGCCTTTTGTCGAGCGGTTTTTCAGAAGTAGTTGTTTACACGGTATTCTATTTTTTTTTTAAATGGCGGTCATTTTGGATGACGGGTCGGCTTCATTTTAAAACATCTTAAAGGCCTTGATACCGGAATACTGCATGTAAAATCCGATGCAAATTGGTGAAGCGGTTTTTAAGAAGGTGCGAATAGCAACTGTGAACGAACAACGCACGACGTACTTAAGACTATACCAAAAAAACTCATTCGGTTCTCTTTTCGTCCAGTACAGTTCCATCATCATGACCAAACATATCAAAATCACTACTAACTTTATCAATGCCAGCAATTACCTTCTTTCCATTAGCAAACATTATACAAATTTTATACTTTGGCGACATGTTACAAACTGGTCGCAAAAACAGGTTTTACATCTTTTATTTTTTTTTATTTCGATATCTTCCATCCAACGTTTAGTTAATATTGACTTATTCCGAGGGGAATAAGTCAATATTTTGCAGTAAATTTAAATCATCTTTTACTGTTTCCTCATTTCTTATCTTGTAATATTTTGAGCTCCACTAATACAACTAGGGACTTTGTACGAAATAAGTTATGGCCATTTCGCAAGATCTTGTTGTTTCTTAGCTTTACCATATACTAAGATGTGTTTCAAGCTGAAGAAGCGGCGAGTCTCTAGAAAAAGACCAAAAGAAATGCTATCCCAGGAAAATGTATCTTTCCCTTATCTCCACTTCCTCAGACTTCATTTAAACGCCATTTTTCTGCAAATAAAACAAACCTTGTAGAAAACTCCAATGTACTCCGAATGCCTCACACTCTTCCCAATCCCATCCGATGACAGTCCCTCTCTGAAATATATCCAAAACAGGCCCGAGTAGACTGTTCTCATTTGATAATTTGTGAAGAATGTTGGCTCCCTCACTCTCTCTCTCTCTCTCCTCTTTGTACTGATTCACCGTCATTTGCTCGTAAAGTTCTTATACATAGTGTTTTCGTTAACACAAAATATCCTTTCTTGTTTACTAATTCTTGCTAATTTGTCTCATGAGTTTTTTATTTTTATTTTTTTTAATTTTTAGTATACTCATTTTACCGCCTTTTTGCAGAACTCTGGAGTCTTTGTCTTATCTGCGTATGCAACCATAATACGTGTTTCTTTGTTATTGCATAGACACCAGCTTTTAATCAAAATGCCTTAATAGGCTTAAGCTCGCTTTCCCGGCTGACATCTGCCTAATAACCAAATGCAAGAACAGCTGGCCAAGAAATATGGATCAGAGGGATGCTGTCTGTTCAAATTTTTTCCAACACTGTTGATTGCATATGCTATGAAAACAATTGTTTCGATGTTTATCTTGCTTTTGTATCTTCATCCATATTTGATGGCACATCAGCATCATTTGTTCAATAATCAAAAGCCCCTATGCCAGAACGCTTTGTATTAAAAGTTGATCAAATTCTGTTCATCGGTTTTAGCGGCAGCAGCCGTATTATATGGTGGAACAGCACCATTTGAATAAATCTGAAAGGCGTTCAAACTGAGATGTTTTCTGTCAAATTTGATAAAAGTATGTAAGCGGCTTTTTAGAAGAAGTTATTAAAGGTTTTTCCATTTTTAATAACGGCAGCCATATTTGATGGCAGATTGGCATCATTTGTACAAAGTTAAAGGCCCGTCACGTCAGAACGCTTTCTGTAAAATCTGGTCAAATTCTGTTGAGTGGAAGTCGTTTAAAGGATTTTCCATTTTTATTAATGGTGGTCTTATTTGATGGCGAATCAGCAGCATCATCTGTACAAATCTGAAAACCCTTACTGCCAGAAAGAGTTTTGTCGCATTTCTGAGAAGTAGTTGTTTCAAGATTTGTTTCTTCTATTTTTATTAACTGTGGTCATATTTAACGGTGGATTGGCATAATTTGTATACAACGTATTGCCCTCTATGCCATGATGGTTTCTGTAAAGCTTGGTCAAATTCTGTTATGAGGTTTTTGTAAAGAAGTCGTTTAAAAATTTGTTTAATTTTTTGTAACGACCGACATATTTGAAGGCGGATCAGCATCATTTGTACAAACGTAAAAGTCCTCTATGCCAGGATGCCTGCTGTTAAAATTACTCGCATTCTGTTGAGTGGTCTTTGAGAAGAGATCGTTTAAAGGTTGTCTCTTTTTATTAACGGCGGTCATATTTGATGGCGGATCGTAATCATTTATAAATATTGAAAGGTCATCATTCCATGATGCGTTTTGTCAAGTTTGGTCAAATTATGTCCAGCGCTTTTGGATAGGTTGTTTAAAGGGTTTTATAATTTTAGTGATGGCGGCCATATGTGATGTTGGATTGGCATTGTTTGTATACATTTGATAGGTCTTTCTGTCAGTTTTGGGCAAATTCTATTCAGTCGTTTTGCGGAAGAATTCGTTTAAATGTTTTCCTATTTTTCAGTAACGGATGCTATATTTGACGGCGTATTGGCATCATTTGAACAAGTTTGAAAGGCCTTCGTGCCATTTTGCTCTGTGCCAAGTTTGGTTAAACTGGTCTAGTGGATTTTGAGAAAACCTTGAAAATAGCAACTAACAATTGTTGACTGACAACAGTCGGTTTTTCCGTTTTTAGTAACGGCGACAATATTTGAAGGCAAATCAACATCGTTTGTATCAAACCGAAAAGTCTTCACACTATGATGGTTTCTGTCAACTTTCATCCAATTCTGTTCAGCGGTTTTTGAGAAGAAGTTATTTTTAAAAATTATTTTAAAAAATATTTATATTTTTAGTAATGGCGGCAATATTTGAAGCTGGATCGGCATCATTTATACAAATTTGAAAGCCTATCAATCAAGCATATTTTTGTCAAGTTATTTAGCCCAACTCCACACTTCCCTACCCGAAAATTTAATGGTTGGTCCCTAAGTGCATTGAATCGTTAACTACCAGTAATAACAAAACAATATGTACAATGGCTACATTTGTTTATGGAGGATTTAAATTAAGAAATAGGTTATTATTCTTCCAGTAATTTGTTATAAAGATTGTTTATATTTGTCCATCATCTCCTTTCCAGCTTTTGTTGCTTACGTTTTTCTAGTTTATATTTATAGTTGTACGTATAGCATTTGATAACCATGCAATATGTTTGTCATATGTGTAGTATTTACTCTATGAGCATGTACATGCTTGTGATAATAAATCATTGAATTGAATTGAATTGTATCCGCAACGTATCCATTTAGCCCTAGAAATTGTTCTGCCGAGCGTCACACTTAACTTAAGGTAAGGCACGTGCTTAACTGTATGAACGTAGTCTGAAAACTGGGTCCTTTATGAAAATTTGTCCCAAAACGGGAGCATGCAGCGGCTTGATTAGCTATGACTGTCCTAAAAACAATACAGCGCGCTCCAGTTATTTCCGATCCGTCCAACATCGATGGCAGTTTTTCACCTAATAGCCTTTCTTTCGTCTCCAGTGGGAGGAATCCAGACCATTTGTCAATCCGGAAGGGAGATGGGCAGAAGTGGGAGGTGACGTAAAAAGAAAATAAAAGACAACGCGACAAAGAGTTTGGTATTTGAGAAGTCGTTTAAAGGATTATCCATTTTTATTAATGGTGGTCTTATTTGATGGCGAATCAGCATCATCTGTACAAATCTGAAAACCCTTATTGCCAAAAAGATTTTTGTCGCATTGCTGAGATGTAGTTTTTTTTAAAGATTTGTTTCTTCTATTTTTATTAACTGTGGTCATATTTAACGGTGGATTGGCATCATTTATATAAAACATAAAGCCCTCCATGCCATGATGGTTTCTGTCAAGCTAGGTCAAATTCTGTTATGAGGTTTTTGTAAAGATAACGTTTAAAACTGTTTTTATATTTATTTTAACGACCGACATATTTGAAGGCGGATCAGCATCATTTGTTCAAACTTGAAAGTCCTCAATGCCAGGATGCCTGCTATCAAATTCACTCGCATTCTGTTGAGTGGTCTTTGAGAAGAGATCGTTTAAAGGTTGTCTATTTTTACTAACGGCGGTCATATATGATGACGGATCTTCGTCATTTATAAAGATTGAAAGGTCATCATTCCAAGATGCGTTTTGTCAAGTTTGGTCAAATTATGTCCAGCGCTTTTGGATAGGTCGTTTAAAGGGTTTTATATTTTTAGTAATGGCGCAAAATACTGAAGCTGGATCGGCATCATTTATACAAATCTGAAAGGCTATCAATCAAGCATATTTTTGTCAAGTTATTTAGCCCAACTCCACACTTCCCTGCCCGAAAATTAAATGGTTGGTCCCTAAGTGCATTGAATCGTTAACTACCAGTAATAACAAAACAATATGTGCAATGGCTACATTTGTTTATGGAATGTTTAAAATAATAGATGGATCATTATTCTTACGGTAATTTGTTATAAAGATTGTCTATATTTGTCCATCATCACCTTTCCAGCTTTTGTTGATTACATTTTTCTAGTTTATGTTTATAGTTGTACGTACAGCATTGGATAAACATGCAATATATTTGCAGTGGCGGCGCGACGGGGGGGGGGGGGGGGAATTGCCCCAGTGCGCCGAGCGAGGGGGGGGGCGTCGGGAGCTTCTTTTTTTTTTTAGCTGTAACCATGGCGTAGAGGGTGGGGGGGGGGTGGAGGCTGGCAAATGGCATAAAAACTGTTCTCTGTGTTAAAGTAGTAAAGTAGGGGCGCCACTAAAGACCATTGCCCCCAGGCGCCTCGTTTGCGGCGCCACTACAAATCATTGCCCCCAGGCACCTCGAATCCTCGCGCCGCAACTGTATTTTTGTCATATTTGTAGTATTTACTCTATGAGCATGTACATGCTTGTATGAATAAATCAATTAATTGAATTGAATTGAATTGTATCCGCAACGTATCCATTTAGCCCTAGAAATTGTCCTGCCGATCGTCACGTTTAACTTAAGGTAAGGCACGTGCTTAACTCATGAACGTAGTCTGTAAACTGGGTCTTTTGTGAAAATTTGTCCCAAAACGGGAGCATGCAGCGGCTTGATTAGCTATGACTGTCCTAAAAACAATACAGCGCGCTCCAGTTATTTCCGATCCGTCCAACATCGATGGCAGTTTTTCACCTAATAGCCTCTCTTTCGTCTCCAGTGGGAGGAATCCAGACAATTTTTCAATCCTGAAGGGAGATGGGCAGAAGTGGGAGGTGACGTAAAAAATTTAAAAAAAGAAAGGAAAAAGCGACAAAGAACAGGAAGAATAAAAAAAGGAAGAGATGAACTTGAGAGGACGAGACAGAGAATGAAAAAATGCATCCTGTTGGAAATATGTCTACAACCATGTGCCGCAAAGAGATCATGTTTATTATATATATATATATATATATATATATATATATATATATATATATATATATATATATATATATATATATATTCTTTAATGCAATTGGTAGGTGTGATACACGCGCACCTATTAATTGTATTCAATACTATAAGACATTTTTTAGAAATTCAAATAGATGCAAGCTCATAAAATCGAAATCTGATTACAGTACTTCAATTATCAAAGGTTTTAATGTGACCAGCTCAAATTACGCAGGTAACAACTGTCAATATTTTTTTCCTCTGTAGTGTAGATAGCTATTCATGCAGGTAGGTGTAGGCATGTATGCGCCAATGTACCTATGTATGTATGTATGTATGTATGTATGTATGTATGTATGTATGTATGTATGTATGTATACAGTCTATTATCTTTTTTTTTCTTCTTGTTGGTTTGCACAATAAAATAAACATAATCTTCATTTCTTAGCAATTTCTTCGTGGTTTCCCGTTTAGGGACGATATATAGATCTAATATGCTAGCAACTGTGCTGGATCGGTGTTTCAGTCATTCTGAAGGAGGTCAAACTAGTGTATGTGAACTGTATTTGAGCTTACGGTTACATTTACTCAGCCCAATGACTCACCCCAGTGAAAAGAGTTGTACATACTTAGCCATCTGTTGCCTAGGTACGCATTTGTTGTTTGCATTATTTATTTATTTACCTTTGTATGACGGCACCGACCATTTGATTTGTAGAGGGGGGGGGGGGGGCAAAATTTCTTCCGAACCAGACTGTGTATTTTGTTCATTCCTTATTGAAAACATATTTTTCCACCTAATAACTAAGAACATACAGGTAGTCAAGAGGAGACAAAATTTCAGCAAAAGAGGGGGCGAAATTTAAAACAAACGACCACCTTAAACATTGCCATTGACTAAGTTTACACCGCAAAGTTAGCTGCGTACGTAACACTTTGTCTAATAGTTTGTTAAAATGTATGCAAGAGAAATAGTTTGAAGGACAGTTAACTATGAAGGAAAAAGATGGAAAAGAGAAAATAAAAACCGACAGTGTTATAATGCCTAAGATATTGTTTACTATATCCTTTTATGAAAGCTTTTAAAAACAACATTAACTATGTCATTTATGTCGACGACTTCAAAAGTATCGATGACATTTCCTGTCTCATCTTTTGTACAATTAGAACGACGAAGATAAGTATAGCCTCGCCTGAAACCCATCACACACACACAATATATATATATATATATATATATATATATATATATATATATATATATATATATATATATATATATATATATATATATATATATATATATATATAGTGTGTATGTATGTATATATACGTTGCATACTTCACATAATACGTTAAAATATCAACTTTATTAGGAAACGAAGATAGGAATTAAGAAGCGTGTTTACAATTAATACACATGGCATATATTATTCTCAGGGGTAGTTCAACTTTCTGGCAAAATATTGGATTTGAAATGGAACTGCATGTATTATTTACTCCATGATACTGATCCGTAACGAGCAAAGGAAAAAGAGATCTTACAGTTTGACCTGTATATTATAATATTTTTCAAGGTTGAATCCATTCCATAAATAGGTATAGTAAATGTACCTGATTTGTGAAAACTTGTGACAGACCGCATGTCCATACTACACACGTAAGAGATATTCATAGCAATTTACCTATTTGTTAAGTGGACTATGCCTTAATGAATATTCTATCATGTCACACAGGTAGATCACGTATTTTTTTTTAAAAAACTTTGTTTTCTTTTGTTTCTTTTCTACATCTTGTTTTTTTTTAATTTTAAATATTTTATTTAAATTATCGGTTTAATACATATTTTGGTAACCGCCAGTTTAATTGTTTATTTTTTTTTATAAATAGCAATCGTGTATTATGCCTAACATACGTTAAAAGGCTTTCGATATTGTACAAAATTATACAGTAATTCGTAATAGCAATTAGCAAGCATAAAGTCCATATAATAATAATATACGAGCGATAGTATCCTAAATACCAGCAGTTCTTTACTAAAAACTATATAAAAATTGATATTCTTGAACGATACTATTATTATAATTTACTTCTATGTGTACGCACTTGTATGTATGGTTATATGCAATTATAGTTATTATCATTATTATTAATTATTATTATTATTATTTACAGTATTTATGCTTTATGTTTTAGTTATATTATCACTGTCTATAGCATTTTCATGATTATAATTATCAACATCATCATATTCTTCTTCTTTGTTTTCTATGTCTGCTTTATAATCTTAATAGAAGTATCGTAGTGATCGAGGTCAGGTACAAGTACCGTGGTTACGACGTGAGTATTGTCTGTAGTGATCGAGGTCAGGTACAAGTACCGTGGTTACGACGTGAGTATTGTCTGTAGTGATCGAGGTCAGGTACAAGTACCGTGGTTACGACGTGAGTATTGTCTGTAGTGATCGAGGTCAGGTACAAGTACCGTGGTTACGACGTGAGTATTGTCTGTAGTGATCGAGGTCAGGTACAAGTACCGTGGTTACGACGTGAGTATTGTCTGTAGTGATCGAGGTCAGGTACAAGTACCGTGGTTACGACGTGAGTATTGTCTGTAGTGATCGAGGTCAGGTACAAGTACCGTGGTTACGACGTGAGTATTGTCTGCTGTATCTACAACAGATCAGTCTACGCTTGAAGACAAACAGCCTAAATCTGGCGAGGAAAGACAAATTTGCGTCTTAAAGTCGGTCCTTATATAGACAATAAACAAACTGCTTTAGCAGCACAGTTTGAAAGCTATGTGTGGATTTTCAGTAGTCCTGACAATAATCCAAGCAGTCTTTATACTTTAATTATTCGTTCATTCGTTTGTTCGTTTTTTCTTTGTTTTTATCGATTTCCTTGGTGCCTAATTAGATAGGGATTCATTATTGAGACTGTAACATACGAGCATTCTTTCGTCAACAATTGAAGACTGTAACATACGGGCATTCTTTCGGCAATAATTGAAGACTATAACATACAAGCATTCTTTCGGCAATAATTGAAGACTATAACATACAAGCATTCTTTCGGCAATAATTGAAGACTATAACATACAAGCATTCTTTCGGCAATAATTGAAGACTGTAACATACAAGGATTCATTCGGCAATAATTGAAGACTGTAACATATAAGTACAATGCCTCCAAGAACTGAAGACTATAAAACATATAAACATACTTTCGGCAAGAATTGAAGAATATGTTTGAAAAAAAAATCAGAATATTTACATACTGAGCTTATTTAAAAAAAAAAATCAAGATTTAAACGTCTGTAAAAAGAGATATAAGGAGCAGAAGGGACTGGCAGCAAGTCTAGGTTTTCTTACTGAAGAAATATCGTCTATACTCGCGTATAATCTGATACCAACTGCAAACTGCATAGATCCAGATCTGCAGTCGCATAATGCGCCGGCAGATCTGGGTCTATGCAGTTTGTAAAGACTAATCAGTAGAACAAACAACATAGACCCTGATCTGCCGGCGCATTATGCGACGGCCGATCAGGGTCTATGTTGTTTGCATTTGGACTCTGGTTATACGCGAGTTTATATGGTAATCCCTGTCGAATTTGATTGACTGACTGTTTATAGACAAACTGAGCAAAATTTACGGTTGAAAAGTCCTTTAAAACTAAGACAAGATTATTCCTATTGGGAAAGCATTGAAAAGCTCTTAACTGTAGCTTTGGCTGTTTTGTATTTTTTTAATTTTTTTTTTTTATAAGACCTAGACCATTTAGATGTCGTGTA